>CM070059.1:5000-605000 GCA_036320875.1 Cotoneaster glaucophyllus | reverse complement strand
TATGTATTTGTATGATTTTTAATTATTTTCAGAATTTAAGTATTTTTAGGTTAAAATGTTAGGTCGTCAAATCTTTTTTTTTTTTTATTTATATTTTTTTATATTTTTAAATTTGATCTTATTTGATCACAGCCGTTGGATTATAAGTAAAAAGAAAAATAAAAGTTTGAAATATGACAGTTTGGTGGGTTGACACACCCTGACCCGGGATGTCCACTAGGACTTTGAATCGAGCTGTGCTGGCCGACACCTGGAAGGTAACGAAGTCATAAAGTGTAGTGATGTGAAAAATGTAAATAAATTTAAACCTAAAAATACCTAAACATAAGAGTGCGCGGTGAACGGGAATAAACCCATTTCACACGTGATGTCAGAGCATAAGTACAGTACAGTAAGATAGGGTGAGAATTATATCATCGAAGGTAATCGTCTAAACCGAGATTTGCCAAGAATCCACATCACACGAGAGCACAACTACTAAAAGCCTGGAGGGGTGAAAAATAAGGGTGAGTGGGCCTGAAATAAAGTTTTATAAAAACCTTTCTAAAAACATTGTAACCCATCGCTGTAAAACAAGTATTGTGTCCAGCAAATCACACTACATATAAGTATGAAATCAAATGCATGCCAACAGTATATCCAGAAATATGCCACAACACAATATCTCAACGACAATATAAATATAATCATGTGCACGCAAGTCAAAGTCGCCTAATGCGACCTATACGACTACACCTATTGCTCTTCAATCTATGCTAGCACACGAGTCGAAGTCACCTAATGTGACTTGTACGACAGGGCTAGGTGTAATAATAAACACTCTAATGCTACAATCACGTGAATAGCGCAGTCACCTACGAGTTGGAACTGCTTATTGCAATCTGTACAACAGGCTAACACCTATTTGGATCCAAGGCGAGCGTGCGTGCTGGGAGGTGAACATACACATGAAGGCTAGCCTGGCCTCGGTTGAGCACTCACCTAGGGTGTAGGAATGATGAGCCACTATATGAATATGAGCATGCTATAATGATGTAATAATTCCAATCAACATAATAAACTTACCTGAACTCACCTGCGCATCCCCGTAAGATCATCTTGGTATTTCACAACAGTGCAACATTTCTCATAACATAATTTAATCATGGCATGAAGTGCATAAATCAATTCAAAAGCATTTGTGTGTGTATATATATATATATACTACAAAAAGGAAAAGACCCACTCACATGAGGTCCGCGCTACAACTTTCTAGCATGAATATCGAGGCGTCACGAATGATCGTCGCCTAGAACAATTATCAAATCAAGTCTTAGAATTCTTATCGATAGAACATGTGGCTTACATGAAACACATCCCCAAGGACGTTCTAAAATGATTTGAAACCCATTGACCAAAAGTCAACCGTCAGTTAAAAATCGACGGTGGGGTCCATAACCCTACATAACTCAATCCGGAAGATCCACATCTCGGATTTCTGATCCGTGATTTCCAAAGATCTACATTATGCTTCTGGAACAACATCCTAAAGTTTCGGAACGATCCAACGGTCGGATCTCCGTCAATTGCTAAAATTAAGTGGCGGACGACCTTTTATTTTACGAACTTACAAATCTAATTAGGAAAGATCCGTACGTCGGATTCTCGATCCGTAAGTTCCTATGGTCCTCAAATATTACGTATTATGATGTCTTAAGGTTTGGTGACGATCCAACGGTCGGATCGTCAATTTATATAAAGACCCCGTGGCAGGCGACTAGGTGGTCAACTACGAAACTATATTAAAATATCGTAATTTCACTAAACGGATGTCAAATATGGAATCGGGGCATCCAAATTAGCCTAGAATGGGTGAGCTTCAATTCACCTTCCTTGGTTTCCAACGACCCTACAACTGATTAGGTCTGGTTCCTGGGTCTAAGGGGAGTTGATTAAAGGTGGTAGTGGGTGGTGAAACTCGCCGGAAAGGCGAATCGCAGTCGAGGACCTCCGGGTTCTCCGGTGAAGTTTTACACGAAAATGGACCTAAAACCCTTCGATCTTGGGTGGGAAAGGTAGAGAGGTGGTGGTGGAAGAAGTTGCAGTTGTTAGATGTGGATGATTCGCCTGAAAAATGGCGGAGGACCACCGGAAACCACCCCGGGTCAAAACCGGGTTTCTACGTGTGAAGGGCTACGGGAAGGGAAGCTGAGAGCTTCCCTCTCTCATCTCCTAATTGGCTGATTCCCTTTTTTTATTTTTCTTTTTTTTCTTTCTAAATTTATGATTGGTCCTTCGTTACCTTAATTGATTGGTCCCTTAATTTCTTGTTTAAAAAAAAAAACGATTGGTTACTTTCCCACAAGATGGGAGTTCAAAATTATTTAACTGAACTTTAAATAACCGATTCAAACATCCGTACTATACCGCTATAATCCGGACTCGCAAACGGCTTTCGTCTATGCGTTCGTACTAACGAGTACTACTCAAATACACTAAAAGAATAAGTCATACGTTTCTCTAGATGATGGTCAACGGAAGTCAAAGTCCTTGCCTCTAGGGCATTTCATCAATACACTCTTTTAAAATTAATAAAATTGTAATGTTAGGGACAGGTTGTCACATGGGTTCATAATAATTTAAGCTAGACTAAATTTCTAGGAAGAATGTAGCCCAAAGATATATTTTAACCAATAGTTGGAGACAGTTTGGGGGATTTAAAGCTTATATTTTAAGCTTTATCCCATGGATTGAGATAGTCTAAGGAAAAGAGGGTGGGCTTAGCCTCACAATGACTGAATGAGTGAAGAAAAATATCACTAGACCGTAGTACTAAGTGGTGTGAAAACTTTACTTTATTATTAAGACAAACTTAAACATTACTTTACTCAAAACAAAAAGTTAAAATTTTACTTAGACGAAAGATTGGTCTTCCAATCTCAACTTTCCAAAATCATATGGGGTAAATGTGCAAATTCTTAAAGTATAATTCATGAATTAGTGTCTAAACATAAATAAACAGAAAAAACTCTACTATCGAATTAACCTTCACCCTATTTATTTGTTCTAACATTTAAATAATTTACGGATATTAACTAAAAAACAAAAAAAAATATTACGGACTAAAAAAATTAAAAAAATAAAAAATTTACGTTGCACCCTCAAATTTGAATAACACATTGTAATAAGTTAATAACAGTGAAAAAGAAACGAAGAAAAACAAATAGCTAAACAAAGAAGAAAAAAAACGAAAATTAAACTACAAAGTAAACAACACAGAACACAAAGGAAAGAAGACAGGCACACGTAAAATAACAATTAAAAAAAAAGTGCTTTAATGAAAATGACTTCTCTAAACTTTTTATTAATTAAAAATCATCTACTAACTTTATTTAATAAATAAAGCTTAAATTTTAATAAAAGTAACTTAAATTTTAATAAAAAAGACAAAAGTTTAACGTAATAATAAAAATAAAAATACAGCAAAAGCTGATGTGAGGGACCCACACGTCATATCAAACAAACACACTTACAATCCCTCCCTCTCTCCACCGTTCTTATCTCCTCCCTATATCCCTTATTTCACATAATCTTATCAAATTTTTCTCTCTTCTCATCTCACCCATCCACATCAACATTTTTTCTTCTCTCTCCTCTCTCATTTCACCTCTCCTCACTCTTTCACATTGTTCTAAAACGCGGTCTGGGCGGCTGCCCGACACCGTGATTATTTAAAAAACGTTTAGTAAATCAGCAAGGGTATTAGGCGTCGGGCTAAGCGGCCTCTATGGTGGTTCTGTTAAAATATTATACGTTTCGCCATTTCACTACAGCGCGAGGGTGACGACATAAAATTTGAAAAGTGAAACCGAGAAAGCGTAAGAGAGATTTGTAGAAGGAATCATAATAACAGTGCAATTGCATAAAAAAAACGAGAACTTTGACTAGGAAGCTTCAGATTTATCAACAATGCTGGTAAGTTTGTCGCCGGAAAATTGGAGCGAAGAGAGCTTTCCAGACGAGATAATTGTCATGCTTGAGCTTCGTAGAGACCATAACATCAAAGAAGATGAAGAATTAGGGTTCATCGCTGCAAAATTGAGGAAATAATTTGCAGGAGTAGGAGCAACAACTTCAGGTCGCACAGGAGAGGAAGTCGAATACGCCATGGCCGAAGATCAAAAATCGGAGAAGCAAGAATTACAAATGCAACGATCGAAGAAGAAATCGTATCAATCGAAGAAAAAGAAATCGCAAGAAAAAGAGGGATCGAGAGGCGGTTAGGCAGAGAGGCAGTGATACCATGTAAAGAAATAAATCTTTATATTTCATTACTTAATGTGTAAGGAATACAACTCAATATATATACATTTCTCTAATAAAGCTTAGTTCCTAATTATGCTTAATTAGGTCTTTAACACAATCTCTAACATAGAGATTAGTTACAAAAATATTACAACTGTAAAATGACAGCTGTACAAGCTGTTAGCTATGAGTTATCCCTTTACTTAATCCATAATCAAATTCCATAATTTATTAAAGGTGGCCTTTTGGAGGTGGGGGACCTGTGCAATTGCACAAGCCACTCCCCTCAAAGTCGGCACTGATGCTGCGGGAGCATATATAAAATGGGTAATGCTATGGAGATTAAATTTGTAAACCAAAATTTGCAAGCTAAATGATGTGTCACCAATAGTAATGAGTACGTTTATGAATGTTTAAGTAATAAACCAATTACGTTTATCAATGTTTAAGTAATAAACCAATTATCAACTTCTATGTCCTTTAGTTTCCAAAATTTAGTTTATAAATTTAGTCTTTCTAGCGTTACTCATATAAAAAAGAAGCCCTTACATATAGGGTAACTTTTTACATATATTAAGGAAATACATGGAACGTTGAGTCATAACCCAGCAGCACCTTGTTTACTCCATCTTTGGTCGATTATTCCTTAAGAGTTTTTTTCCGGATAAACACCAGCAATTTATAAGTTCACCCCATTGGTATTTTTTGGACTTTGAGTTTCAATAATATCCTCCAATTAAAAAGAAAATTTCATTTTAATCCTTGGAAAATATGACTTTTGACTATAACCTTGTATAAGATTAAAATCTAATTTTCGTACCTTGATACATTTATTACCTCATTTATTAATTGTATTTTGATGTTTTATTTCTCTTTTTTCCTAATTTTAATTTATTAATTACATTGCATTTCATTCATCATAGTATATTTTGTTGTAGACATTTAAGTAAACTAATTTTTTTTATATAATATATTTTGATACAACTTGTGTTCTTCATTTAGGTAAACTGATTCATTTAATATATTTTGGTATATCCATCGATACATATATTTAGGTATATTAATTCTTTGTAATACATTTTGGTATATACATTTCTGTATTAACATTTAGGTACATTAATTCAATATAACACATTTCAATATATACATTTCGGTACAGATATTTGGTACATACATTTCTGTATAGACATTTTGGTACAAAGAAGTCAGTTTAATTTATTTCGGTATAGTCGTTTCTTTACACTTATGTATTTATATTTATTTTTTGTGTCACTAATTTCTTTAAATGTTTTTTCATTTAGGTTCATTTTGGTACATACATTTCTGTATTAACATTTAGGTACATTAATTCAATATAACACATTTCAATATATACATTTCGGTATAGATATTTGGTACATACATTTTTGTATAGACATTTCGGTACAAATAAGTCTGTTTAATTTATTTCAGTATAGTCATTTCTTTACACTTATGTATTTATATTTATTTTTTGTGTCACTAATTTCTTTAAATTTTTTTTCATTTAGGTTCATTTTGCTACATACATTTTGGTATTAACATTTAGGTACATTAATTAAATATAACACATTTCAATACATACATTTTGGTACATATATTTGGCACATACATTTTCGTACAGACATTTCGGTACAAAGAAGTCAATTTAATATAGGGATCTTTTGATATAGCCGCCTCATTTTTAAATTTTCTAGATCAAACATCCATGCCTTTTAGTGATTTGATTAAACTTTAATTTGCCATAATTTTGGTGCTATATGCACATTATATCGCAACAAAATTCCTATAATCTAGGCTTTTAATTGTAAATAAAAAAAAAGGTTGGTTAGATTCAATTTGTTTTCACAATAATGCTACAATTTAGCAATAATTATCTACGATTTAAGATATTTTCTTTCCAAAATAGTTTAAAATATGTTTTAATCCCACAAAATCAAACGTACTGAAATAAGTTTTTCTTTTAGTACGTTACGAGAAAATAGGATTGAGAATAATGTAAATGTACCAATACACAATGTGTACAAAATAAAACGTACCAAAATAAAAATAATATACCAATATTAACAATATGTATCAAATCAAACGTACCAAAATTGCAAATAAACGTACTAATTAATGATTTTTGTAAATTCAAACATACCCGTAGATAATATATACGTAATGTATTATACCTAATAATAATTCGTCAACAACTATACTTAAAAAAACAGCAAAACAAATATAATTTCACAAAAAATTGAAAAAAATTACACGTAGCTTTTATGTTGATCGCCAACTATTTGAAAGAAAAAAACCATTTGGAAAAAGAAATAATATGAAATGTTTGCATAACAAAAAAAATAAAAATAAAATAAAAACTGAGATATAAAAAACATATTTGGAACAAGAGAAAATATAGTTTAATTCTAATATCTCCACTAAATAAGGAAAAGTGCATCATGCAAATAAAAGGATAAATTCAAAAATTATTTTAATTTAAAAAAATATAATAATGACATGTAATTTAGCTTGAGGTGGCTATTGGTCAAAACACTTTAATCAAATTTTAAAAAGGCACAGATATTTAATCTAAATGATATAGAAAAACTGTATGAGATTCTAATTTTCTCTTTAATATATTTCGGTATAATCATTTCTTTACACTTATGTATTTACATTTTTTTGTCATTACTTTCTTTAGATGTTTTTTCATTTAGATTTATTTATAATTGGAGTAACTAAAATGTGCATATGAATAAAATTATATCTGCAACCATAAAGTTCGTCTAGCATACTGGATTGCGATGGGAAAAACGAAACGAATTGGTTTGGGATGTGGCGGTAGAAGAGAAGATGAGTAGTGGTGGCGGAGGAAGCTACGGTGGAGAGGGGTGTACGCCATCGGGGACCCGTGCTGGGTGATTTTGAGTTTTTTTCCTTTTCAGTTTTTAAATTGTTAATTGAAGTGTAAATTGGATTTTAAGGTTGAACATATATTTATTGGATGATGGGGTGTAGAGTGTAAATAGAAAAACTATATTCCTAGTTTATTATTTTCTTTAATTCTTCATGAAACTTGTATACCAAAAATTTTCAACTATTACAGATGATTTGAAAGTTACTTTTTGCCCGTTCGGGGCATTTTCTCTTTGTCTTTATGATTAAAGCTTAACTTTTTGACATAAGTGGAGTTTGTTTTGAAAAACTTAACCCTTGAACTTTGAAGCCAAAAGCACACGAGTCCTAGGGATTTTACATTCTAACCGTTCATCATACATCATACATCATACATCATACGATCAGTTTTCGTCAGACAACATTCTAATCATTCATAGAAATATGTGTAAAGCACTACAACTTAAAAAAAAAAAAAAAAAAAAAAGATGATTGTTTGGATCTTTATTTAAAAAGCTTAACTCTAGAACAATGATGCCAAAAGCAAAAAGCCAGATTATGCATGAAACAAGATTAAGGTTCTAAAAGATGCTAAGCGCTAGTCGGGGGGCAAGCTGGGACCTAGCGCTTAGGTGGCTAGGCGGGGTTTAGGTGGGCGCCTAGGCGGATTTAATTAAATCCATTATATTTTGTTAAAAATAAGTGTCTGGTTATACTTCAAATATATATAATTTCATCATAAACTACAAAATAGAAATACATATATATTATGAAGTATTTGAACATAATGAAAACATGGAGAACAAACATATAATGTGTGTTCATTTAAGTATTCAACAAGTCTCTTATAATTTATTCAAAAAATTAAAATGCAAAATGGAAGTTATCTATTTTATGTCTAAGTGAGTCGCAACCTAGGCGGGTCTTGACGGGCTAAGCAGGTGCCTCAGCAGGTCTAGGCGTCATTTCTTAATTTTTAAACGCCTAAACATTAATTAAGGCGATGACCAGCTGCCTAGCGTCTAGGCAGAGATTTTTAGAACAGTGAACAAGATTGTAGTCAAATTTGCATGTACCCCACTCAAAAAATTCCAATCATTCATAGACATATGTGCAAGGGACGACAACTTTAACTGTTTGGAGTTTTAAAGTTTAACTTTAGACAGTAAGTGCAGCATTTTTTGAAAAGCTTAACTCTTGAATTATAAGTGCAGCATTTTTTGAAAAGCTTAACTCTTGAATTATGATGCCAATAGCAAAATGACAGATTATGCAAGAGTTTTGTGCAATGAATAAAAAGGTGGCAGACAGGATAATAATTGTTCATAGATACGACCTAATTTATGTCAAGCAAGATTCCAATCAATTCTGCATGTACGCCACTCAAATTTGTTGCTGATCTTGCGCAAGCTGTCTGAGATTTCAGGGTCCTGTTCAAAAATTATAAACATGCCTTTTTGCACCGGTATAATTAATAAGTCCTATTTACATAATCTCACAAAAGGATACTGAAATAGTTAAAAAAATAATAATCATATATTAGTATCATAATTAAAAGGAGCAGAGGTCTAAAGATGGAAAGGAGGAAGCAAAGAAATCGAGAGAGATGAACTGCGATCAGTGAGATTCGGAGGAGGCAGGAGGTGGAGCTCAAGATGGTGTTTGAGGGAAGTGAGGATCAAGATTTGCAGTGGCAGAGGAAGCTTTTTGCTGGAAATTGGGGATTAGGGTTCTCGAGAGGGTGGTGGATTTTTGGCTGGGGGCGCCAGTTCACGATTTTATTTATTTTTATTTTAATTTTTTTCAATTTTTCTGATTTTGTTTAAAATTTCTTTTTTATTTCACGTGGAGGATTCAAGCTAAGGGTGGTTCGGTATGGGATCCCAACCGAAAATGGGATCATGAATCTCAAACCGAAATTTTTTGGGATGGGAATTTGAATTGTCACATCCCAGCACGGGCCCCCACCACATCCCGGTCTCGACTCCACCGTAACACGATATTGTCCGCTTTGGGCCCCGACCACGCCCTCACGGTTTTGTTTCTGGGAACTCACATGAGAACTTCCCAGTGGGTCACCCATCATGGGAGCTTAACTTCGAAGTTTCAATGGAACCCGAAGCCAGTGAGCTCCCAAAAGGTCTCGATCTAGGTAGAGATAAGAATATACATATAAGGCTCACATGATCCACACCTCTGGGCGATGTGGGATTTATCCACCCCCTTAAGGGCCCGACGTCCTCGTCAGCACACATCCGGCCATGGATTGGCTTTGATACCAAATTGTCACATCTCAGCCCGGGCCCCCACCACATCCCGGACTCGACTATTGTCCGCTTTGGGCCCCGACCACGCCCTCACGGTTTTGTTTCTGGGAACTCACACGAGAACTTCCCAGTGGGTCACCCATTATGGGAATGCTCTCGCGCGCTACTCGCTTAACTTCGGAGTTCCAATGGAACCCGAAGCCAGTGAGCTCCCAAAAGGCCTCTCGCTAGGTAGAGATGAGAATATACATATAAGGCTCACATGATCCACACCCCTGGGCGATGTGGGATCTTACATGAAGACCAATTACAAACCAAAATTTGATATTCCCGAAATATTTTCGGTATTTCGAGATGGTTGGGTATTGCCAAATTTCATACAAATTGAAATAGCAATCATTCATACCAAGTTAAATTAACATGCAACCTAAATAAAATAAGTAACAAAACCCAAAAGCAAAAAAATAAGTTGCAAACCTAATATGTTTGAAAACTAACAATACAATTTTTTGATTTCGTGTTGAAGAAATAGACACATTTGTAGGAGGTTCGTACCGGCAGATGTGGCGATAAAGGGCTATGGTTACTAACTGTAGACCATACCAATTATATTGCTACTAGTAGTTAGCAACAGTTCAAATGTATAATAATATATAAGTATATATATAATATTTATTTTCAGTTTGGTATGTGATTATCGAAAAATTGAGTAGACAATACCGAATCCCGTACCGAAATTTCAGGATCGGTTCGGTATTTCATTCCGAAAATTTCGGGAATTTTGGTTTGGGATCGGGATTTTTTTGGTTTGGTTCAGGATTTTCTAGAATTTTTTTCAGCCCTAATTCAAGCCAGCGTGGAGTTCTATTAGGCAAGGAGTGGACCCAGCAAATTCCATGTTAGCATTTAATAGAAAAATTGACGGAGATGTGACATTGCAATGAATTCGTAAGTTGATGTATGACATTTAAATATTTAAAACATGAGGTATAAGATTATAATTGAGGTGTTAAAATGTAATTTACCCCCTTTTTTATCTTCTTTCTCAATCCGCTCTATTTTCTTTTGTTGAGTTTCTTGTACATCTCATTGCTTATCCAATAAACTATCTTGGGGTTTTATTTTTCACACATACCTAATGTTTTGCGTTTAGATCTCTGCATAAAATTTGGTTCCTGTTTTGGACTTCTAACAAACATCTTAATCTCTACAAACAAACCCACAATCATTTTACATTGTGAATCTGTGATACATTTTAGGTTAAATAGCCAAAATGGTCCCTGAGATTTGCATAACACATCACTTTGGTCCCTGAGATTGAATATCAATAGAAATGGTCCCTGAGATTGTCCACCATCCATCATTTTGGTCATTCCGTTAAAAACTCTTTGGATAATTTTCAAAGCTTTGTAACTCAATCGTTTCTTAACCAAATTCGACCCATAATATATCAAAATGAAAATAGGAAAGTTTATAACAAGATTATACCTATTTGGAAGCCCAATGGCTGCCGGAGATGGCCGGAAAATAGTCTAAAAATTGACCGGTCCGCGGGAAAACTGAAAAATTTATCGGAAACTGGGTAAATTTTAAACGTTCATAACTTTTTCAATACTCAACGAAATCGTGTGATTCAAAAATAAAAATCATACTTCTCGACGAGAGAAAGACAATGGTATCTTTCTTGAGTGCTAATTCACCGTGGTTTGGCCCAAAAATTGCTTGAAAATGGCTAACCATTTTCCAGTTAGCCACTTTTGAGCCATTTTTCGACCAAACAACGGCGATTTAGCTGTCGAGAAAGGTACCATTCTATTCGTCTGGTCAAGAAGTAAGTTTTTCATTTTTGAATCACTCGATTTCGTTGAGTATTGAAGAAGTTATGAACATTCAAATTTTACCTAGTTTCCGGCAAGTTTTCCAGTTTCCCCGCGGACCAGTCACCTTTCAGGCTATTTTCAAGCCATCTCTGGCAACCATTGGGCTTCCAAATAGGTATAATCTTGTTCTACACTTTTCTATCTTCATTTTGATATATTATGGGTCGAATTTGGTTAAGAAACGATTGAGTTACGAAGCTTTGAAAATTGCCCAAAGAGTTTTTAACGGAAAGACCAAAATGATGGATGGTGGACAATCTCAGTGACCATTTCTATTGATTTTCAATCTCATGGACCAAAATGATGTGTTTTGCAAATCTCAGGGACCATTTTGGCTATTTAGCCTAGATTTTATTTTATTTTAAGACATGGACAATTTCTCTTTTTGTTCTGTCAAACTAACCAGGCAAGATTTTCATAATCCGTGATTTGGCTACTATGATGTATATAAAAATCTACTGTAAATTTCATCTATATATACCGATCAAGTGGAAATTCATAATCGGCTAATATTTTTGTATTGATTTTCAAGCTCAATAACCCTAGACACACGTCGGCTAATATTTTTGTCGGTGGACATTTTTGACACGTGGCAAATGAAAGTTTGGCCACCTCAGGAAAAAAAATTCCCAACGAATACCTCCGTCGGGTAAATTAATTTATCACGATGAAACACATGTTCCTCGGCTAAACCATTTCCTGTTTGGCGCCAAATGTTTACCCAACGAATATTCTGATTGCCTACGAACTGTGTTCGTCGTGTAAGACCTTTTAGTCAACCCATGTCGCTGACTTAGTTTGCCTTACCACTGGCAATGTCCGTCGTGTAAGTCAAGGTTTGTAAAGTCTATACTTTTAGGTTTGGTTTTCCTTGTCAATATTGTAAGTGTACCACATGCTCAATCTTTCTTTAGGTTTTTTTTTCTATATATAGGTTGTGTCTGCTGTGAAGAAATGTACAAGAATGGGACGCATCTCTCTTCAAAAGGTTTCTTCATGCATGTACATTTCACGTCTACATTCCTGCTTCATTCTGACTAGCTTAGTTGTATGGGCTTGCGCACAAATTTCCAGCAAGCTGGGCACGCAAATTAAGACCTACCCATATGGGCTTCCTGATAGCTTTCTGCCGATAGTCAGATCTCAGCCCTTAATCTTTTCTGATTAGTTTGTTGGACGACATGTGTCTTTGGTAGGTGAAAAACAAACCGAAGCTTTTGGGGTTACGATCCCCGGCTAGGGTTTCTTTCTTTTTGGGGTTTTCAGATTATATTTCTAGAAAGAAGTTAGAGAGAAAGGCATCAAGACCTCACGTTCCTCTTTGATCTTCATTTATGAAACCCTAGTTGCAAAACCTTCTTTCATGCATTAAACACTCAATCATCGAAGAATAGGGTTGCATTGTCTTTGGTTTTGCATTAAATTTGTGGTCAAGTGTTTCTAGTTTCAAATTTTTAAAACTCACCCACTTTAGGATTCTCGTCAGTTTCTTCCTTCAATTGTTTGATTAGAGAAACTGATTAGACATTTGAATCCATATCTTCATATCATTGTCACATCATCATATGCATAGTTCGTGAGCTGGTCTCAGTGCCACAAGGTGAAGAGCTCAGGAGGAGCTGCCACTTCATGAAGACCGAAGGAATCCATCTTGTGTGAGGTAAGGTTGCACAAAGGTAAAACTGCTCCATAGATAGGGTTCTAGGAATTGAGCTTTACGTGGTATTTTGTAAGAACCTTGATTATACTAGGGGATTGGACTTAGTGGAGAGTGCCCGGTTTTTTAACCCAGATGTGGGTTTTTCGGGCCAAAAACATATTGTGTCACATACCTCACATACATATACATGTTACATGTATCATTTGAATATTTAATAAGTATGTGCTCACAATCATGCTCACTTGACACGCTAATAACTTGGAACAAACTAAGAGCTTCCTGACTAGGATAACTATTGGTAACTGAAATTGGTCATTTAATCTTTGATTTATTGACTAACATATCTATCTTAGTTGACTAGAGGGCTTGACTAGTCAGTCCAGCAAATTATTATTTTTATATACAAGTTATTCCACTTGGTACCAATTTCAAGGTTGCCCGATGAAATTTTGTCCGTCACCTAATAATTCGTAGGGCAACCTCAAATTTCTAGTAGTGGGTATGCTTTATGATGCATAAAATGCATCATTGTTCAAGTTCAATAACACATTTTCTGCGTCATACATAAAAAAACAAGCATCGTTGACTAAAAAATAATGGTGTTGATTTGAGTCTTAATTGTATATATATTCTAGGAGTTTTATTTTGGGTAGGATTATGATTTGTAATTAGTTGTAATTTCTTGTATTTAGTTTCCATATTCTAGTAATTATATTTTTGTAGAATAAGTCATATGTACCCTAGAAGATCAATGAGTAAATATACAGCATATTTCTTCTAATGACGCTTAAATGGTGACGGCCTCGGACGGCTTGGTGTGGCGTCGCTCTAATTCTAGTTTTGGTGGGCCCAACATCGCACGAACGTGGAAGCAGACTGGCATGAGAACTTTGGATCTGGTATGTGAAAAATGGGGCTAATCGAATCCTAGGGCGTGGTCGAAGGAGATGATATAGCCATGCGCGACGAACATTGATAGATATGAGAGAATCGATTGGAATAAGTCGATCGGAGGGTATTCAAGTTATAAACAATCTTCCTTATTCGTGAAAAAGAAAACTTGGGACTTCTGTAATTTAAAAAAGGTATTCATGTTATAAACATTGAGGTTTTGGTTTTACTTTGAAATTAGTGTGTCCGGAATACGGAATGGCACACCACATATTATTATATAAATGAAAGACAATTTTATTTGGGTAGTGTTATCTACACACTCATTTTTACTTCTCACACACCCAACTCAATTTTTTGCGGCAGATAAATGAATTGAAGAAGATCAATAACAAAAAATTAACAAATGTGTGTACAAAGTAAAAATGGATATATGAATAATACTATCCTGTTGCAGTCCTATTGGAATAGGAATGTGATTGTGTAAATCCTAATATATCTTAGAATATCTCTTATATTCCTATTAGGAGTAGATTACCTATTAAATGTTGTAATCCTAAAGGGTAAGGAATTAACTTTCCCTACTACTATAAATAAAGGCACAATAGGGTGGAATAACACAAGCCCACAATTACACATCTCTCTTTCTTCTCTACTCTAGACGCACCCCTCTCTCTATGACCTCCATAATTGTTCAGTAAATTATGCCTACAACACGTTATCAGCACGCTCTTGACGCTGCGCTAACAAGAGAATTTATTCTTCAATCAGGGGAGTATTACGTTTTAATTATTCTTTCTATGATTAATTTAATTGTTTTATTGAATTGATCTACATGCTTTTGATTCAATTTAATTTTTTCTGTGTTCAACGTGATACAATGCATTGGAGATGCAATTCCGGCTTTCTACGAAGGAACTTCTACAAATTCAAAGGCTTTTTATTGTTTTCTGCCAATTAGGTACGCTTAAAATAAAGTAAGATATTTGAAACGACCTTGAAGCATGAAAACATTCCCCATGATGCATGAACCCCCTATGTTTACATTTTCCTTCCGATATATATTGTATATTTTCATATATTTGTCAATATATATATATATATATATATATTTGTTTCATGCATTACGCAATTATAAATCGCTATGTGGAATTTGTGAGTCAAAGAACGAAAGAAAATAGAAGCATGATTAATTTTTATTTTTAAGGGTTCTGAAAACCCTAAATAATAGAAATCGAAAATTGAAAGAAAAAAAAAAGAAAAAACAAACACGCTGGAGCCACGGCTTGAAGCCGCGCTCACGCCAAGACAAGCCGAGCCCAAAACCCAGACACAGAAGCATACGACGTCGTTTAGGCGTCGTCTTCTTCGTTGCATCTAAATGGCAGCTCGCCTGCAGTCGAGCTCTGGCATCTCCCAGAGAGCTCTGGTGACCTACGACAACTGGAAGCTGCTGCCCCGACCTCGAAACCTCGAGATTTAATTGGAAATCTCGACTGTGTTTTGGAGATTTTATGGAGAATCTCACTGGTTTTGGACCACCACCGTTGTCGAGAACGTACTTCATTGTGAATTTAACGGTCCTTGATTGAACCCTGAGTCGTCCTCGTCTGAGAACACCACAAATCGTGGCGCCACCGTTCAGTTTTCCGGCGATTTCAAGCACCTAGTGATGCTGGGGTGCCTAAAGCAAACCCATATTTTTTGGGGGCCTTGTCCAGACGCAGCCCACTTGTGCTTCAAAAAAAATTTCTTTTCTGGGCCCATTGCCCTCTCGGCCTGTAACTAGCCTGAAGCTGGGTTGATTTTCCAAACAACCCACTTGGACTTCTTTTGTTTTTGGCCCGTGACATCACAGCAAGCATGCAGTTTGCTTTGCTTGCTATTGGGTTGCCCAATGCAGCTAACTCGAGCCTAAAGGCCTGCAATTTTTGCAGGGTCGTGTATTGCAGCCAACCAAAGTGTGTTACGCTATATTCTTTTTTGATCCCATGCTATAATTTTTAGCATTCTAAATAATTTTAACCCGTATGTTAATATTTTGCTTCTACAATCGACCCTGTATGGCCCGATTTATTGAATTAATTAAAAGTGACTAGCAGTCCATTAATTTGACAAGAAATCCAAAATTATTGGCCTGAAGCTCACTTTTGGACATTAACGATTCAACAATTTATTTCTTTCTTTGTACCGTTGACTCACTTTCGTAGTCCCGAAGCACTCACACTTGAGTTCTCGAATAACTCAAATCCACTACACTTAAATCAGCATATTGCATTCTGTGTTCTTGCAGGAACCTCTATTTTATGAACTAAATGTTCATAAACTAAATCGAACCTGTAGTTTCAAATTTAGTGCATTTGAAACCCGAAGTTTTCATAAAACAATACACCCATGAAAACCAGATGTTTTTCATGAAAACCATGTCTTAGAACTCGAATGTTCTAACTTTGATGCTTATGGATGATTCATTCCTATAGCACCAATCACAATCTTGTTCCCTCCAATTAAGTGGATTGTCGAACCGTCACAAATTCGATTTCCCTTATTTGGATGTTTCTAATCAAAATCACTCTATGTGGGGTACAAGACGTGAATCTCCACTTGACTATCAAGAAGTTGAGACACCATTGAAGCCAACAATGATAAGGAAGAAGCTGAATAAGCCTCTGACATGATCTTCATTCGAAGACTTATGCCCGAAGCATTACCAACGGAAGTACCTCCTGAACGAGGATTCTATGGCTCTTTGGCTCGCTCCTACGGATTGTCTAATCATGAAAGATATTGCCTGAAGCACATCATGATTATATCCATGAATGAGTACAATTCTGAAGTTTATAAATTCGATCAAGTTTTGACTAGAGAGAATACTTTTCTCGTCTTTCCATGTTTCTAACTCGTTCCTGAAGCAGCAGTGTAGAAAGTGGAAGTTTACCAAATTCTCGGATCTGATTTCTACCACAAACGTGAGAGAAAGGTATGGACCCAGTTCGGCTGAAGTATACCTAATAGCTTGACCCAGTTCGGTCAAAGCCTACCAAATGGTGATGCACTGCTTCGGCAGGGATACACCGAATGGCATATTCTCTGACAATCCAATTTTGAGTTTGTTTTTACAACATATGGTAGAATCAGGGCTTGCCAAGGTGTGGCATCATGCCCAAAGCATGATCCTTGGTACCTAAGACCTAAAACTTCAAGAATAAGGGGTAGTATTCTCAAACCTCAACCCTGCAGAATTTACTTCCGTCTCAATAGAAAAGATCGTTGGTTATGCATATGTTCGTGCCTCTACTAATGTCGTTAAGGAGTACCATTCTTATAGACAATATGTGAGACTAATTTTGCTCCACCGAACATCGTTGGAAGAGCAGAATTTTGACATGGATGACCTTTTGGCCGAATCCCGTTAGTAAACCACTTACTTTGTGAACATTTTTCTACGTTCTTGGATCCAAGTTTGGTGTATGTTTTACTTATGGATAATCTTATTGATATTGTCCTCGAATATGAGTTAATTGAATCATGTTTCTTAGTACATGTGACCGATTCAATTAAACACGTGATTAGGTAGGAATGTGGGAAAGTTAGTTGTTTGGATGAATGAGTACTACGCACACTAACTTTACACCTAAATCACATCTCTAACAACGACTTCAGGTCTATCCAACCTGATTAAGAGCAATGGCACACTCCTCGTTGTATGAATGGTATTGAATCATCATTTAAAGGACCTTAAATTCTCCCTGACTTTGAGTTTTTAAGGATATTCGAGATAACAATGATCATAAATGAAACCACAGAAGAAAATAGAGTGAAATATCTTTGCACCACCTCTAAAAATGAGCCTGAAGCTTTGATTTGGGGCCTCTCCCAACTGGGAATACACCACATGTGGCCGGCTTAGAGCCTGGTGATTGAGCAGTTTACTTACTTTGGCACGACCTTTTGGGACACTTAGGTCGACCAACGATGCTACGACACATCTCCTTACCCGAAGTAAAGATCTTGTGCTTACAAGCACACTTGCCAAAGTCTGCTCATTTGTGAAATTTGATTTTCTAAATCATTTATAGCAAAGATACGAAAGGACTCTCTTTCACAGTGGATTCAAGGGAATATATGTGGACTAATCTAACCAAAATGCGGACCATATAAAGACTTATGGTTTTGGTTGATGAATCGACAAACTAGGTCAAATGTTTGTCCACACACATTACTGCTAAACCTCTTGGCCGATTAAGGGTTCACCACCCTACTTATCCCTTAAGGTCCAGGAGACTGGATAATGCAGAGAGTTTATATCGACGGTTTTCGATAAAGTATTGCATGTCGTTTTGGGTTTCTAATTGAACATCGAATTCCCATGTTCACCCCAAATAGCCTCGCCTAGCGATCATAAAGCGCAATTTAAATAATCGCCCAAATTTTGGTAAACGTACCAAGTTTTTGGTTTCTGCCTAGAGCTATGCAATCCTTGTACGCAGTTATGTTGGTACGCCTTGAGGCCCATTTCCACCCAACCTATATGACGTTACAGCTGGTTATTGGGTACGAACTTGAAGATTTTCGTATTTACGCATTTGGGTGTGCATTCCATGTGCCAAGTTGCGCCGCCGCAACGTACCATCATGGGTCCTCAAAGAAATATGTGTATCTTTTGTCGATCATGATTCTCCTTCACACAAGCTCTCTTCAAGCCCTTGCACGCGATCTCTTTACTGCTCATTTGCGGGTTGTCACTTTAATGAGACAGTATTCCCGCCGTTAGGGGGAGATAAGAACGTCAACGTTCATGTAGAATGGCGCGAACTTACGTGGACGTTGCCCACTATGTCTCACTCCGATCCCCATACCGCACAAGTGTGATAAGCAAGTGCGATAAATTCTAGATTTCAGAATGTTGGTCTAGACGCATTCCTCTGATCTAGCTAAAGTGACGAGATCATATACCAGCTGCAAATATGACTGCAAGGATAGACGTACTTAACGGACGTCAACATCCCTTGAGGGTGTGCCGCCCCTGTTGGATGGTTTGGACGCCCATGTTGGACGATCCAGTACACCGGCGGATAGCCAATCAATTTGTCTTGGCCTGGAGCACGACAAATCATTCGGTTCGTAGGATTCACTTCCCTATAAGAGGAAGACATGGCACACCAATGAATCTAAACTCGATCCCTGTCTTAAATCATTTCCATCTCATGAGATTAATCCGGATTACTCCCGAGATTTGAAGTTCTTGGTCCAGTATACTGGTTTGGGTGAGCTAAATGGAATTGAATGAGATTATCATCGATGATGTTTTCACTTATATGGTAGCTACCGACATAAATGAAAAGTGACGATATCGAACCGTGTTCCGTTGATTAAGTGACAACGTACAACTAATTGGACAACTAAAGTTACAATCCAGGTTAAATTCCTTACCAAAGTGTGTTTGGACCTGTAGTTCCTACACTACCCAAGGTAACCCCGTTGTGTTACAAGTGGGAAAGGAAGCGTTATGAGATGAATGAAATAGTGCGATATGATGCACGCCTTATGGCGCAAGGTTTCTCTCAAACGTCATGTGATTGATAACAGCATTATGAAATGTGGTTAGTGTTTTCTCCATGGGGACATAGGTATGGAGATTTACATGTAAGTTCCTGAAGAATTACATGGACTGGTTCAAATAGTTCCAAACCACAGAACACCCTCTTAACTCGTTTTGAGGTGTTCACTTATGGATTGAAAAATCCGACGGATATGGTATACCCGTATACGCGATTACTTGATTAGTCAAAGATATGAATGAATGCCCTTGCGTGTTAAACTATGAAGTCTTATTCCGAATTGCTAGAGTTACAGTTTTTGTCGTTAATACGAATCTCACTAAGACACCGGAAGAGCTTGAGAAAACTGACTCGCACTTGAAGACGGAATTTGAGATGAAAGATCTTAGGAAAAACTCGTTTATGCCTTGACTTGAAGTTGAAGTATTGTTCTGACGGTATTTTGGTCTACCAGTCGAACTACACCCCGAATGTGTCACCTTTAAGTATACCTTTGATCGTCCATACGTTATATGCAAATGAGACCCTTGAAGAGGTTATGGAATCCGAAATTCCATATCTAAGTTCAACTTTGCGCTTCGTTGTACTTAGCTCATTGTATTTAGACAGGACATCTCCTTTGTTGTTGATCTTGGTAAAGATGCAGTGCCGCGCCTACACGCAACCACTGAATAACTATTAAAGACGTACCCTGAAGGTACTACGAATTTGGGCAAATCAAATCCCAACGCATCTCGAGCTGATCCAACCCCCTGATCCTCGGAATGATGCTTGCCTTGTTTGTTATGCTGACACTAGTTACTTATCAAACCTGCACAAGGCAAAATCCCTGAATGGTTATGTCTTTACCGTTAGGGATATCACAATATCTTGGAGGTCCACGATATGACCTTAGTTGCGAAATCTTCGAATCGTTCCAACACTCACCTCACTTCACTACGCCACACTTGAGACATGGTTAGGAGTTCTTGTTGAGCATATTCGAAGTACTTGTTGTGTTTTCATCCATCGTTGAGTCCCAATGACGATCCATGAAGATTATGCCGCATGTATCAACCGGACCAAGCCATGATACATCAACGAAGTCAACACCAAGACATATTGCGTCTACATCTACATCAGCAAAGCATCAGGAGATTGAAGTCATGCAAGCCGATCCCATACAACCTTGCCGACCTCTACACGACGTCACTGCCAAAGTCAACCTTCCAGAAGCTTGTCCGAGGAATTGGTATGCCTAACTATTTATATGCGATGCTTGTAGTTCTCATTTGGAAGTTATGTCAAACTCAGGGGGAGTATCCAGAAGTATACTCATTTGAGCTTAATGTACTCTTTTTCCCTACAATTAGGAGCATTTTTCCCACTGGGTTTTTGCTACCTAACTAGGTTTTAACGAGGCACCCATCATGGGCTGATCATACCCTTGTGAGCTGTTATACTTGCGTCCAAAAGACGTATAGTTTTGATTTAATGCAACTTCTCACGTTTCTCCTTAGTCTATGGGTTTTTATCCCACCTTGGTTTTACCATAGCGAGGTTTTGTGAGTTTTACTTTTTATGCATTCTTCCATTGATTTGAGACTCGCATTTGCTCATTGTGCCGACGACCTCATCAAATGTACTTGCTTCATCGCTGAAGACCTGATGCGCCATTTACTTGAGTATTTACACACTCAAGGGGGAGTGTTGCAGTCCTATTGGAATAGGAATGTGATTGTGTAAATCCTGTGTAAATCCTAGTATATCTTGGAATATCTCTTATATTCCTATTAGGAGTAGATTACCTATTAAATGTTGTAATCCTAAAGGGTAAGAAATTAACCTTCCCTACTACTATAAATAAAGGCACAATGGGGTGGAATAACACACACCCACAATTACACATCTCTCTTTCTTCTCTACTCTTGTCGCACCCTCTCTATGGCCTCCATAATTGTTTAGTAAATTATGCCTACGACGCCTTTATTTTTTAAGTATTTATTCACTTGTATAATGATATGTGATAGTACTTGAAGTAACAAAATCCATCTTTTTGGATTTAAACACAATTGCCATGCTATGACAGAAAATATTTTAGGTCTAACTTTTTACATAATAGGCCACTAGTTCTCTGATCCATCTTATTGTACTTTGTTTTTTCACCCCGGTAGTCTGTTGTTGTTTTTTTTTTCCCGTGTTAGTTTATTATCATAATTTTTTTTTACCTTCAATATTTAGTATATTAAGTTTTTTATCTCAGAGTGGTACCTGAAGTTATAATTTTGAAATACTTTCGTACATCCGTTAAGTTTGCTATTAAATAAGTCATTAACTGGTAACGTGGCGCCTACAGGAACAACAACTGAGCGTTACGTGTCAATATGAGTCTACGTAAATATTAAAAAATTTAAAATTCAAAATTCACGAAACTTTTTCGTGTTTTGTGCGTTTCCCCCAAAATCCCAAGAAATCCCAAGCATTCTTGTCCCGACCTCAGTCCTCCAACTCTATCCCCACATTTCGATTTTTCCATTTTTTTTATTCTTCAGTGCATACAGGAATTGGGAAGTAGAGGCACAAAAGATTTTCCTCCCTTTTTTTATTTATTATTTTTTTTGATGAAGTTTCCCCCGAAATTGATAAGAACTAAAATTTGGAGGAGAAATTAAAAATGAAAAAAAAAGAAAAAAGAAGGGATTGTATAGCTGGAAAAAGCTGGAAAACCTACTCCTTCAAAGAAGCGCTTCACAATCTTCATGCTTCGTTCCACCACCTGCCTCTCCTCCATCTCTGACCACCTCTCTCCGCCGTCATTTTCTGACATCGACGTTGCAACTACCTCCCTTACCGCCCCTTCGTATGCTTCTCTCCGCCCCAGTCTTCGACTTCCCCGACCCATCTCCCTCCCCTGATCCCTCTGTTAGGATACTTAAGCTTGTGGCAGCTGTCCTTTATGAATACTTTTGTTTTATCCTAGTTGGAGTTGATATTAGCCAACGGTATAGATTATGGTGATGTGTTCCAATCTGGTGCACTTGCCTTTAGGGTTGTATTTAAACCTCCTTTCTCTATTGCGGAAGGGTATGAAATGAAAATCTGATGTTTTAGTTAATTTCCTTCCTTTCTCTTTGGTTCTTTACTTTGTTTGGTCCCTGGGTTCTATCATCTGGTATCAGCGACAGGTTGTGGCCGTCCATGGGCAAGAGCAAGGCCTCCATGGTCGTGACCGACGTGACGGAGGCTGACTTGGAACTCGAGTATCAACAACACCAAATTTTGGAGCAGCTCAACGGCTTCCATGATTCGGTGTCTCTACTCGCCACTCGCCAAGAGTCATTTCAGTCCAATCTGACCGATATTCAAGCCTCATTGGCTAATATCAGTCTCGTACAGTCTACTTTGATGGAGGAGCTCCGCGCCTCTCGGCAACCCCCACCCCCGCCCATATCCACCCCTATTCCCCAGATCCCGATAGGCTCTCTTCATATCCCTTTGAGTTCGACCCCCACCACTCTCCCTTATTCCTCCTCCGTCGTTCCCCCCCCCCCCAACGTGGGGCTCTCCCTACCTTAGATCTTCTTTTCACCCCTATACCCCCCACCCCGTCACTGGTTACCCATCTGCCTCCCCTCTCCACTCGACTACCACCACTACCCTTCGGACCCACCCACCACCCTTTTTCACCGGTGCTCCACCTCCTTCCCCTAGCCCCAAATACTTGAAAGTTGAACTCCCCCGTTTCTTCGGGGATGACCCATACAGCTGGCTCGCTCTAGCCGAGGAGTATCTTGATTATCACCAGGTCGCCGCCGTCGACCGGGTCACCATCGCAGGGCTTCATTTCTCGGGTGATGCAGCCTTGTGGTTCAAATGGTACAAAGTGCATATTGGGTCTGGGCCTTGGTCTAAATTCACCGACTCCCTCCTCCAACGATTTGGGCCGGGCGACCAATTGGACTTCAATATGTCTTTTTCCCATGTTTCCCAGAAGGGCCCCTTAGACACTTATATCAATGACTTCATAAAATTGTCCTGTCGGGCCCAAGGTTGGTCTGACTCCCAGCTCTTAGGGGTCTTCATTGGTGGGCTTAAACTGGACCTTCAGGATGATGTCTTGGCCCTGGCTCCTAATACTTTGGCTCGGGCCATTGAGCTCGCCCGCATCTACGACAACAAACAACAACGTCGCCGGAGCTCTTTCCGTCCATTCTCCAACCGGTCTTCCACTCCAACCCATATCCCTAACACACCTTCTCCGTCTCCTTCGGCTCGCCCACCATTGCGCCTCTCCCCTGCCGAGGTCCGAGAACGCCGCGCCCGCGGCCAGTGCCTGTACTGTCCCGACAAGTACTTTCCGGGTCATACCTGTTCAACCCCCCATCTCCTCCTTCTTGATGCCGCCGCCATCTCGGAGGTGGCTTCCGAATCTGAGACGGATGATTTCCCTCCAGCGCCTGAGGCACCCCCCCCGGAGGAACCCATCCCCATTCCCCTCAATGCACTGGTTTCTCCCAAACGCACACAGGGTCGGGCGATGCGCCTGCTGGGCTCTATTGGCACTTGTCCTATTCGAGTTTTTGTGGACTCCGGGGCCGACCTTAATTTCCTTAACCCGGCCGTCGCCAACCGCCTTGGTCTCGACGTTGATCCGTCTGTGGTGGAACCTGTGGCCGTAGCTAATGGTCGCCTTTGTTACACTCAAGGTCTTGCACGCCACGTCTCGGTCCGTATCCAGGATTATGTTTTTTCCTCCGATATTCGCCTTTTGTCCGTTCTGGGATGTGATTTGGTCCTCGACGCCGAATGGCTGGAATCTTTGGGATACATTGGCTGGCATTTCAAACATAAAATTATGGAGTTTCAGGTGGACAGCACCAACTTCCGTTTGGTTGGCCTACGGTCCCCCGCTGCGGCTGGCTCCCCACCTCCCTCCCCGGATGTCTTGGGTCATTCTCTAGCTTCATTGCTGCATGCTTCTCCATCTCCGGTGGTCCAGCCCACTCCACCACCTATTGTGCAACTCTTGGACACTTACCAGGACCTGTTCACACCTCCCACCGCTCTTCCACCTCTTCGGCCCACCGATCATCGCATCACTTTATTACCGGGCACCCACCCAGTCAATGTTCGCCCTTATCGTTATGCGCATGCTCAGAAGGCGGAGCTTGAACGTCAGGTGGAGGACATGCTCGCTGCCGGCGTGATTCGCCCCAGCTCGAGTCCTTTCTCGTCCCCTGCTTTGTTGGTCCATAAAGACGACGGCACCTAGCGGTTTTGTGTTGATTACCGCGGCCTTAACCAGGTCACGGTCAAATATCCTTTTCCCGTCCCGGTGATCGATGAGCTGCTTGATGAATTGCGCGGCGCCACAGTTTTCTCCAAACTCGATCTCCATTCCGGTTTTCACCAAATTCGGATGTATGAACAGGATATACCCAAGACGGCCTTTCGGACACATACTGGGCACTTTGAATTTTTGGTCATGCCGTTTGGCCTCTGCAATGCTCCATCAACATTTCAAGCTCTCATGAACTCCATCTTCCAACCATACTTACGGCAGTTTGTATTGGTGTTTTTCGACGATATCTTCGTCTTTAGCCCAACCTTGGCGACACACCTCACACATCTGGTTTCCGTATTTGATGTCCTACGCCTGCATCACCTGAAAGTCAAGCCTTCGAAATGCTCTTTTGGCCAATCTTCCATTGCATATCTCGGACACATTATCTCGGCTAACGGGGTAGCTGTGGACTCTCAGAAAGTGCAGTGCATACTGGAGTGGCCTCACCCTCGTACCCTCAAGGGCTTGCGAGGTTTCTTGGGCCTGGCTGGGTATTACCGCAAATTTGTACGCAACTTTGGGATACTTGCTCGTCCTCTGACCGATCTTTTAAAGAAAGATAATTTTAAGTGGAACCCACTGGCAGAGCAGGCCTTCTCGGACCTCAAACAGGCCCTGACCTCTACTCCGGTTTTGGCGCTTCCGGACTTCACCCTACCTTTCACCCTTGAATGCGATGCTTCCGACGTTGGCTTAGGGGCTGTTCTATCCCAAAACAACCATCCCATTGCTTTATCGGTTTATGATAAAGAAATGATGGCCATTGTGTATGCGGTCCAAAAATGGCGCCCTTACTTGCTTGGGCACCAGTTCAAAATTCTCACAGACCACCAGACATTGAAGTATTTTCTAAACCAGCGGATCACTACACCCACTCAACAGAAATGGCTTCTCAAACTATTGGGTTACAATTACACACTGGAATATCGACCGGGTTCGTCGAATACCACAACTGATGCTTTATCTCGACAACATGAATGCCTGGCCCTTATGGGTCTTTCCCAACCAATCTTTGACAGTATCTCCGACATCCAATCTGAATATGGCAACGACACAGAGGCATCCACGATCCTCCACGCACTCCAACACAATCAGCCCACACGGGCCCATTTTTCTCTCCGTGGGGATCTTCTCTACTACAGAGATGGCATTTTTGTGGTGGAATCTTCTCCCTGGCGCACTCGTATCCTTCAGGAATTCCACTCTTCCCCTACAGCCGGGCACTCGGGCTTCCTTCGTACTTATCAGCGGGTTCGCCGAAACTTCAATTGGCCGGGTCTTAAGAAGGCTGTGCAGCACTTTGTCTCCACCTGTGATACATGTCAACGCAACAACTATGAATCCATCAAGCCTCCCGGGCTGCTCCAGCCACTGCCCATCCCATCCCAAGTTTGGACCGACATTGCCATGGACTTTATTGAAGGCCTTCCATCTTCACAGGGCCGTAATGCAATATTGGTGGTCGTTGATCGGCTCTCCAAGTACGGTCACTTCATCGCCATCAAACATCCTTACTCGGCAGCAAAGGTGGCCGACATCTTTCTACGTGAGGTGTTTCGTCTCCACGGCATGCCCGCCACAATTGTCAGTGATCGTGACCCTATCTTCATCAGCAACTTCTGGGAATCTTTTTTCAAGCTCAATGGCTCTCAACTTTGCCGCAGCTCCGCCTATCATCCCCAATCCGACGGTCAAACCGAGGTCTTGAACCGGACCTTGGAGCACTACCTACGTAGCTTTGTGGGTGACAAACCAGCTTATTGGGTTGAGTGGCTGCCCTGGGCCGAATGGTGGTACAACACCACCTTCCATTCCGCCATTCACATGACCCCCTTCGAAGCAGTGTATGGCTACCCTCCACCACGCGTCTCTTCTTACCTGCCTGGGTCTTCCCCGGTACACCTAGTGGATACCACACTGCGCGACCGTGATGCCCTGCTCCGTCTACTCCGTGAGAATCTGCAACTTGCTCAAGACCGTATGCGTCACTATGCCAACAAGAAACGCTCTGAGCGTGAGTTCCTGGTGGGTGATTGGGTTTTCCTCCGCCTCCAACCCTATCGCCAGTCCTCGGTCAACCACACCAATTGCCCCAAGTTAGCACCCCGGTATTATGGACCTTACAAAGTCCTTGCTCGTGTTGGGAAGGTGGCCTACACCTTGGATTTGCCACCAGCCTCACGCATCCATCCTACCTTCCATGTTTCTCTCCTCAAGCCCAGGCTAGGATCTCATGTCGTGGCTTCCTCCACCCTTCCCCCACTCTCTGACAAGGGTCAGGTGGCTTGGACACCGGAGTCCGTTTTGCAGCGTGGTCTCTTCAAGCGCGGGAATCACGCGGTTACACGCTGGCTGATCAAATGGATGGGCTTACCTGAACACGATGCCACTTGGGAGGATGCGGATGCCATTCTCGACCGCTTCCCTAATTTCAAAGCTTGAGGACAAGCTCTTTCTTAGGGGGCAGGAATGTTAGGATACTTAAGCTTGTGGCAGTTGTCCTTTATGAATACTTTTGTTTTATCCTAGTTGGAGTTGATATTAGCCAACGGTATAGATTATGGTGATGTGTTCCAATCTGGTGCACTTGCCTTTAGGGTTGTATTTAAACCTCCTTTCTCTATTGCGGAAGGGTATGAAATGAAAATCTGATGTTTTAGTTAATTTCCTTCCTTTCTCTTTGGTTCTTTACTTTGTTTGGTCCCTGGGTTCTATCACCCTCCATACCCGACCCACCACCTCCTTTTCCTCTAGCCTCTTCACCTCTCATCCCTTCTATCTCCCCGTTATTCCTACCTTTGCAAAAATCCTAATCCCCAAAATCTTTCAATTTTCTAAAAAATTGAGCAAACGTAGCATGAAAAACCCCAATCCCCAAAATCTTTCCAACCCATTCGACTTCGACTTCGATTTTTCGCTGTCGCGGCCGAACTCTAGACCAAATGGCGGCGGCGGATTCTGACGATGTGTGGGTGCTCGGAGAGGTGGCAGCGTCCTATGCTGCGCCAAGGGTTCCTCTATCCTCCAACATGCGCAATTTTGAGTTTATGACTTGCAGAAGCTGTTGGGTAATTGGATTTTGTATGAATTTTTTGAGTTTGATTTGCATGTGGCAATTGGGTAATTGAGAGTAGGGGTGGTTCGGGTCGGGATCCCAAACCGAAACCCCAACCCGAATCCCAAACCAAAACATTTCGGGATGAGATTTTATATCCCGAAACCGAACCGAAATTATTGGGATCCCGAAATTCGGGAATCCCGAAAGTGTTTCGGGATTTTCGGGTCACTTCGGGATTCCCGAACTGAAAGATAAAGAATCTCAGACTCAAAATTGTCTCCGCAATCCTACCACCAAAAGTCCGAATATGTGCCTGCAGATGAAATCTCAGGAACATAAACAAGGGAATATAAAAAACAACACAATAGAGCAACCAAAAAGCAACAATTGTTTTATCCAAAATAAGCCCAGCATTGCCAATCTAAAATAGGCTTACACACCAGATTCTAAAAAGCAACAAGTTGAGCAATCATCTGTGTCTAGACCACATATCTAATTTATATGTTACGACCAAGATATGGCCTGATGAAAACTATGAACTCATGCATTGTTAAAAGTCTTTTAACCAATGCAGATTATACGGGAGTACAAATAATAGCGAAATTTAAATGAGAAAGTGAATATGAAGAAATGCAACGGATAAACAAATGCAATACGATATAACAGAGTCTAATACCATAACTAATGCATCCTGCGAATTTGTAAATTTTTGAAGCCATAACAAATGCAATACAATATAACAGAGTCTAATACCATAACAAATGCAATACGATATAACAGAGTCTAATACCATAACTAATGCCTCCTGCGAATTTGTAAATTTTTGAAGCCATAACAAATGCAATACAATATAACAGAGTCTAATACCATAACAAATGCAATACGATATAACAGGACAAAGAAATTGGACTCCATCAAATGATCAATTCAGCAACTAAATTGTTGTATTAGCAGGGCTCAACCGCACAATACAAAATTTTTGAAATATGAAAATGAGCATACCGGCGGCATGCTTGCTCTGTGGAAAGGGACGACCCACTTGTCCCTGAAATTGCGATGGGGTAAGAAGGATGTTTCCAGCATTTGTTAAAAGTCTTGCAAATGCATTAAATCCATCTCAGTTCAAGTAAAAGTTGGAAATTAAATCATGGGTTTTGACCCTAAACACTAAAGAGAACAAAACCCCAGTGAAAATAAAAAAACCCTAACCTGGATTTTGGGAATCAATTGGTTCCTTCCTGCGTGGATTCGACGGAGGAGTGCAGCGGTGGGAGCACGGCCGGCGGGACTGTGAGTGAGAAAGTGAGTGAGACTGTGAGAGAGAGACTGTGAGCGGAGAGAGTGAGCGAGAGTGAGCGAGCGGAGAGAGTGAGCGAGAGTGAGCGAGCGAGAGCGGAGGAGAGGAGAGAGTGAGTCTGAGAGATCACGGTCCTAACCTAACAAATAACCTAACTCAATGGACGGTTGGATTTGATCTTAACAAATCCAAAGGTTCAAGTAATTTCTAATTAAAAATTAAAAATAAATATATATATAATAATCGGTTCGGTTCGGGATTACCGAACCATTTCAATCTTCTGGCCGAATCCCAAACCGAAAATTTCGGGTCGGGTATTTTTTGGTAAAATTTCGGGACGGGTTCGGGACGGTTCGGGATTTTCGGGAAAAAAATCCACCCCTAATTGAGAGGGGAGAGAGGAAAAACACGAAATAAGGGAGAGAAAAACTTGTGTGAGACTTGACTTGTCAATGTACTTTGGTGAGTGGCATTACTATCCACTCAAAACTCGCCACGTGGCAAGTATTAAATATAATCTTTTATTATTTTTTTATATTTAAAATTCTCATAATTATTTTTCCTACTAATTAATATACACTGTGAGATCAATCTAATGGTTCAATTCTTTCTTTCTTTTCCACCTCATTTTTTCTTCGCAAAATTCCCCTCCAGTTTATGTTTTGCCGTAGGACTTTCACTTTCTTGTCTCTCCCACTTCTGTTTCTTGCTTTCTTTAAAAAAACATTCTGCACCGAAAAAAGAAAAACACCTTCTCCAACTTTCATCATAAGAAGCAACCAAGAATTTATATTTTTTTCGTTCTTATACAATAGTTGATTTGATCATGTGCACTTGGCATGATTAACCAGCACATATATAGGTGTATGAGAATTAATTCTTTATTTCTTATAATTGCTGGTTTCCGGGTTCGGATTTGGGTATTTATATAATCTGGCTTGTTGACAATTAGTCAAAATAACTTTTGGATTCACTTTGGATATCAAGTTCGTTTAACAACTTATGTTTTGATCAAAGTTTAATTTTCAACTAGTATTGTCTATTGCTCTTAATTATATTTGGTAGAGATGCAGTTTCTTGAAAATAGAAAGTTGTATTTAGAGAGAGGAGAGACACGGTAGATGAGAAGAAGACGGTAAAGAAATTTTGGAAAGAAAAAAGTTGAGAGAGAGTAGAAGAATAAAGAAATGAACCATTAGATTGATCTCATGGTGTATATTAAGTAGTACGAAAAATAATTATGAGAATTTTAATTATAAAAGAATGATAAAAAAAAATTATACTTAATACTTGCCACGTGCCAAGTTTTGAGTGAATTGTAGTGTCACTCAGTAAAGTCCAGTGGCAAGCCAAGCCCCATACAAGTTTTGAAGAAACACAGAGAGTCAAAATTTTGGCAAGGAGCAAAAGAGTTTTGTGAAATGTTTACTTTTTAATTTTTTTAATATTTAAGTATCCACATGGCACCCAGTCATTTTCCACATGGGCGCCACGTTACCAGTTAACGGCTGATTTAACTGCAAATTTAACGGATGTATGAAAGTGTCCCAAAATTATGACTTCAACTTCACTCTAAGATGAAAAAAATACTTAATGCACTAAACATTGAAAACCAAAAAAACTTCATGATAGTAAACTGAGATTAATCCTTTTTTTTTTTTTTATGAGAACGCGAAGGCCAATTAACTGCAACGTTTTTCACATCCGGAGGGGGACAGCCTGGGACAAACGGCAAAGCTTCAAGTGACTTGATTCTTTGCTCTTCGACAGCCCGTCACACATATTTGTTGGGTCATATTAGAAACAGAAGTTGTTTCACTTATTACGAAATATAGATAGATATAAGAGAACAGATTCACAAGATATTTTGGCTGAATAAGTTCGGAACACTTCAGAAAATTTTGAATAAGGAATTTAGAATCTAAATTCCCTATTAAAATTTTTCAAAAAATATCCAAATTTAGAATTTTCGGGTTTGGATTCAAAAAATTTATTGTCAGAAATACAAACTTGCACCCCTGTTCCCATCTTGAATTCCTAGCCAAAAGCTTTTGTGTGTGTAAGAAATGACACATGACATTTGGTAAAATGAGATTGTCCTAATGCAAAGGTTAGTGCTAAAATTGCTAGCACTCCTTTAAAAATAATTAGCCTACCAAGAACAAACATGAAACAAGTTAACTTTAAAAATAATTAGCCTACCAAGAAAAAATAATTAGCCTACTAAGAATAATAGATTCGGCGATGAAGCCACAGTCGTAGCGCAAAGCCGAATTCGGTTGCCAAAATTTTTGGGTGGCGAAGACGACGTCGCGCAAATTCTATCGCGCAAAGCTCATGACGTCAGGCATTGGGTGACAGAGCAAAGTCCTTCGTCGCGCGAAATGATGATTGCACGACATAATTGGTGCTCATTGCGCGAAACATTATGCGCGATGAAATTGGTGCTCGTTGCACGAAATCTTCTGTCGCCCAGTTGATTGAGGGACAAAGTTTATCCGTTAGTATTTATTTAGTGCGACGAATGTCCTTCATCGAACAATAGTTTTTTAATTATTTTTAATCAAAATTTTATTTATTTTTTCCTTTTAAATGCTGATAATATTGTTTTATGTAATTTAAATTCATTAAATGAAATTAAAAACAAAAAATGTAAAGAAGAATATTGAATTAAAAAATTATTTAAAGTGTACATACAACGGAATGTGTGACGACCCGTCCCTGAAAATTATGATTTTTATAATTTTAATAAGTGATTATACGAAAATGCCCTTCGAGGCATATACTTTGACTGTGGTTGACCGTAGTGTTGTGTTCCGTAAGGTTTGTGTTCTTGACGTATCCTCGTAGTACTCGTTGTTACGGACTCGTAGGCGCAAGCAGAAAAGGATTTGGGGTTACGGTTGAAGTTTTACGGAACTGTAAATCTGAGAAATACTTTTGTTTTAGTCATTATTTATATATATTATTTATATATATAATTTTTTTTATTTTTATCTTTTAGTTTTGAAGAGGAAGAGAGAGAAAAAAAAAAAAAAAGGGAGAAGCTGCCTGTAATACCCTGAAAATTTAAATATATGTATATGTGAAGAAAATCGAAAATAAAACGATTTATGGTTATGGAAATAGAGAAAGGGAAATTTTAAAGTTTTATTTCCAGAAATTATTATAATTTACGTATTTGGATTATTGAGATTTTATGTTATTTTTCGAGAAATTATATTAATTTACTTGAGTTTAGTTTTAAATTAAACTAGTTACGAAGTTTGACGTTTAGGAATTAAATTATTTAAAATATGTAGACCTTTTGAGGTCACAATTCATATTTTTGAATAGAGCTTGATCTCATGAACGCGTAAGCGCAAACCGTTTGTGAAACGGAGTTATAACGAATAAGTTATTAACGTTCAAAGTCAGGGATATTTTGGGAATTTCGAACTACGAATGGCTTGATCCCTGTTTAGGGTACGTAGGCAGTCTAACGAGATGTTAGATGCAGCCATATAATAAGTGAGATTAAATAATCGAGAATTAATATTTAGTTGGAATCTGGACCTAAGGGAAGAAAATGGAAATAAATTATAAAATAATGGAATAATTGTATGTTTTGGTAATTGATTAATGGTTATGAATTTCATGTAGAATGAAGGAAACTATTCTTAGATTAATGACTAATATTTGTGACTTCATTTGTTAAGTTAAGGATATGCTTTGACATTTAAGGAAAATATGGTTAGCTTGTAAGGGTTTGAATTATTGACTTAGAAGAATGTAATTAATGAAATAAATTAAGTAAATTTTAAATTTTGGGCCTATCCACAAAACAAATCCCCGAAATTAAATATTTCGAAACTGGGGCGTTACAAAATGGTATCAGAGCGAATGATCCTATTTTTACTAGATATACTATTCTTGAGTCTGGTGGGTGTGAATTTTGGCATGCATTGTGGTTGCATTAATTAATATTTTTAGGAATAAAGTGGCATTCATGTTTTATATGTGAAATACATATATAAATTGTGTTATGATTGTTGTGCAATTTCCTTGGTAAATATGAAAATTTCGTTAATGGGAATTGTGATTTGCGTATATATTGCATTATTTCATAAGTTCTATGAGAATGACGGGAATTATGTGGAATGCATATATTGTGAATTATGATACTTTGTATTGAATTGTATGGGAGTAGGAAAATTTTAAAATATCGTATTCATGTTTTAGCTTCGAAGTTGAGCATTTGATTAAAGTTTTGGATTGATATTGAATTGAGTTGATATTATGCTATGCATTATGAAAATGTTGAATGTTAAGATGATTGTGACATTGTGACATGTAGATGGAAGAGTTGTAATATACCTGTACCAGTGAGAAATATGTGAAATTGGGCGAAAAAGGCCCGTGAATGTGAAATTGGGCGGAAAAGGCCCGTGAATGTGGAATTGGGCGGAAAAGGCCAGTGGATATGGATTTGGGCGAAATGACCTATGGAATATGGAAAAGTGATTGAATGGGCACAAAGACCCAGTGTTCTAGAGAGGAGTTCCTTGTGTGAACTGTGAAAATGAGTTAAGCTCCTTGTGTGGGCCGTGAGTATTGAATGGGCATAAAGACCCAGTATCTCCGGAAGCAAAGCTCCTTGTGTGGGCTGCGAGAACAAAAGAAAAGAAAAGAATAAGATGAAGAAAAGAAAAAGAAAGTGTGATGTGTATTGGCCAGGTATATTACAATCTTTTCCAGCCTACTAGTCACTGATTGAAATTTTTGAGTTCGTTTAATATAAATGATTTCCTCAGTTGTGTTTTTACGTTTGATGGAAGATTGCTTCGGTTGCTATATTCATGAGTCGTCGTTGTTGGATTCGATATTATGAACTGAACCAATGAAGAATACATATTCTCATGGCTATGCGATTAACAAGGATTAGTTGTGTTGGCCCATTGAATTGTGATATATATATATATAAAATAAAATAAAATTATCTTCTTTGGTTACTATGGAAATTTGGTTTAATTGTGGATAACAATGAAATCATACAATGAAATTGTGATGTCGTACAATGTTGATAGTATGGCGGATATGGTTTTAAATTTCTTTCCATTACCTAGTGATGTGGTTGGAATTTTGGTATTTATTTTGCCAATTTTAATGGTTTGGCTTGAAATAGCTGATGGTAGGTGTGGTTTGGTGTTCTGGTACTTATTTAGCCAACGAGAATTATGGCTTAATGTTTGATATTATTTTTGCCAATGTGTATGTCGAAATTCGGATATTTTTTTGCCAATGAATGTGGTTGGGAATCTGTGAATGTGGGTCGAAATCACGATGATTTATTTGATGATTCTTTATTTTGAGTTTAAATAAACTCATAGAATGAGGTTATAACTTTATTCATTATAAAAGAAATGGTGGGAGTAGTTCAAATGCAATAGATGAACATATTCTCTAGTTCAACCCGTGCCTTGATTGGTTGATGCATGTTAATTTCAAGTATTGGTTTCTTTATAATTAGGGAATTTAGTAGTCTTTAAATAGCTTTTGGAGATTTCTGTCCAGTTCATGCTCAAGTGTGGGAAGCTCTTTTAGAAAGAGTTCAAGAACGTGTGTGTATATATATATATATATATATATATGTGTGTGTGTGTGTGTGTGTGTGTGTGTGTGTGTGTGTGTGGTATTCATACCCATTCATCAAACAACGGAGAGGAAAAGAAAGATAAAGTTTTAATTTTGCTATGTGTAATTAAGTAAACGGTGAAAATGAAGGAAATCAAGAAATGCGACTTTGATTTCATTCCATGGTAACGGAAATTGTGAGATCCCACATCGCCCAGGGGAGTGATCCTTATATGTATATTCCCATCCCTACCTAGCGCGAGGCCTTTTGGGAGCTCACTGGCTTCGGGTTCCATGGGAACTCCGAAGTTAAGCGAGTAGCGCGCGAGAGCACTCCCATGATGGGTGACCCACTGGGAAGTTCTCGTGTGAGGTCCCAGAAACAAAACCGTGAGGGCGTAGTCGGGGCCCAAAGCGGACAATATCGTGCTACGGTGGTGGAGCGGGCCCGGGATGTGGTAGACCCCGGGTCGGGATGTGATAGAAATTGCGGATCTTTATTTTTATGTAGTGGTGAATAATAAGGGTTGAAATTCTAATTATTTTGGTTGGAATTTTTGTTAATGGATTTGTCAATTTTAGTGGTTGAGCTTGACATTTTGATATTTACTTAGCCACTGACGATTCCAGCTAGAATTTACGATATTTATTCTGTCAATGTATGGGGTTAGAGGTTCTGGTATTTTTACTTATCAAGTAATGTGGTTGGAAGACTGAGAAAATGTGTAAGAATCACGATGAATTCTTCATTGATTAATTATCTCCAACTTGAATTAAATCGTAGATAGATGTTATAATCTTACTCACCATCAAGGAAATGGTGGAAATGGTGTTAGTTCCTTCTCATAACTTGAAGGTTGAAATCTCGGGGACGAGATTTATTTTAACGGGGGGTGAATGTAATACCCTGAAAATTTAAATATATGTATATGTGAAGAAAATCGAAAATAAAACGATTTATGGTTATGGAAATAGAGAAAGGGAAATTTTAAAGTTTTATTTCCATAAATTATTATAATTTACGTATTTGGATTATTGAGATTTTATGTTATTTTTCGAGAAATGATATTAATTTCCTTGAGTTTAGTTTTAAATTAAACTAGTTACGCAGTTTGACGTTTAGGAATTAAATTATTTAAAATCTGTAGACCTTTTGAGGTCACAATTCATATTTTTGAATAGAGCTTGATCTCACGAATGCGTAGGCGCAAACCGTTCGTGAAACGGAGTTATAACGAAGAAGTTATTAACGTTCAAAGTCAGGGATATTTTGGTAATTTTAAATTCATTTAGAAGGCTCTAGAAATCAGGAGCCATGTGTGGCTGGGATGAAAGGAAAAGAAAAGAAAAGAAAGAAAGGGACGGCTAGGATGAGAATGAGAGAAGAGAAAGGAGAGAAAAGGAGGAAGAACGGGCCAATGGGGAAAGGGAGCAAGGAGAGGAAAGGAGAGAGGGGAGAATGAGGGGAAACTGGACCCCCTTGGACCCGGTTATTCCTACGACCCGACCCGGTCGGATATTTTGATTCCGGCCACCTTAGACGACGGCAAGGGTGCCAAATTGATCCTTACTTCAAACCCAATCGTTCTCTGTTCCTATTACATCCCAAAAACATAGGGTTTTGGACCTAAAATTGGTAAAAACCGCACGGTTAGGTGCGGTTTGGGTGTGTCGAATCCAACTAAATCCAAAGCAAAATACCTCCAACTCCACCACCATTAGACTTCCCTTGAGGTGTGTAACAAAGCCTAAACAATGGTAGGGGCGGCGGAGCACCGGAGGTGACATATTGAGGACACCTATTTATAGGGTTTTTGGCGGGTTCGAGGCAAATTGGAGCCTTTCCAGGCAAAATTGAACCTGGCCGCAGGTATAAAGTTTGCTCTACTCTTTGAGATCTTCATTTCTGTAAATTTTGAGAATTTTTAGAAATAGTTGAGTTTTCAGGCGAGCTGAGGCGGCTGGTGCGGCGGTGCACGGCCAGGGAGCCAACATTTGTGTGTTTTATGCGAATTTCGTTATTCTAATTATGTTTTGGAGACTTAAATGCTATAGTTTGAATATTAGTACGATTGTAGTATATGTTGGATTAAATAAAGACATTCGATTTTGATTAAATTTTGGGAATTTCGAATTACGAATGGCTTGATCCCTGTTTAGGGTACGTAGGCAGTCTAACGAGATGTTAGATGCAGCCATATAATAAGTGAGATTAAATAATCAAGAATTAATATTTAGTTGGAATCTGGACCTAAGGGAAGAAAATGGAAATAAATTATAAAATAATGGAATAATTGTATGTTTTGGTAATTGATTAATGGTTATGAATTTCACGTAGAATGAAGGAAACTATTCTTAGACTAATGACTAATATTTGTGACTTCATTTGTTACGTTAAGGATATGCTTTGACATTTAAGGAAAATATGGTTAGCTTGTAAGGGTTTGAATTATTGACTTAGAAGAACGTAATTAATGAAATAAATTAAGTAAATTTAAAATTTTGGGCCTATCCACAAAACAAATCACCGAAATTAAATATTTCAGAATTGGAGCGTTACACTGCCTGATGGCAGCTAAGGGGAGGAGAGGATGAGAGTACAGGAGGAATCGAGGAGGGAGAGTGGCCGAATAGGGAGATGAGAGAGGAAGGTGAGTGACCAACTATAAGAGGGAAACTGGAGGGGAAAGGAGGGAGAGGGATACACCGGATCCCTCTACCACGTTGTCTATTACAGGCCGACCCGGCGACACCATTGATTCCGGTGCATTTTCCGGCGGTTCTCCGGCAAATTAGGACCCCTTATCACTGGGCAACCACATCGACAATCTGCCATTTCTGAAGCCACTACCTTCGATCACCACCACCAAAACACTCCCCTAGAACCCAGGAACAAAGCCCAAGCAGTGGTGGAGGCGTCGAAGCAAGTTTGGAGGTCGAATCAAGCACACCCAAGTATATGGTTTTCGACGGGTTTTAACAAAATTGAAGCTCTTCCTGGCCAAATCGGCCTTGGTCACAGGCGCCGATCGTTCGGGACGCCTCGTTGCTCGTGTTAGGGAATCGTAACTTGGATTCCAGGTGAGTGGGCATTTTAGTTTTCTATGTATGTATATATACCTTGTGTTTTCCCAAAAGAATTATTTAATTGGTTATGTGCGTTGAATATCATGTTAAATGTTTATAAATTAGAATACGTTTTTATTAGTTGCATATACTATGGTTGGCGCTACGGATGCACAGGTAAGTATCAGGTAACGTTATATATGGTTAATGATAGGATGCACAATATTGGTGATACCTAGTGACATTTAGAGTTTATAAATAAGTGGTTCCGACATAACCTTGTCGTACATACCACTATAGGTGGTTCCGACAAAACATTGTCATTCAGACCACTAGTGGTGGTTCCGACATAATCTTGTCGTACAGACCCCTACTATAGATTCAGCCGTACAAGCCACATTAGGCGGATCCGGCTGATACATCTTTATGCAGCCGTACAGGCCACGTTAGATGGATCCTGCTGATACATCTTTATACAGCCGTACATGCCACGTTAGGTGGATCCGGCTGATACGTTGTTTTCTATTAATTTATTAGTCGGGTTTTCTTATATGTTTTGGTCGAAAGATTGGCATGGTATGCTTATGGATTTTACCTGCTCGAGCATGGTTCTTGAGGTACGCATATATAATCACTATTTTCTGGGAAATTATACAGGTTTTACGATGAGGGGTTATATCATTTGAGAAAATAATTGTTTTCTAAAAGCTTTGTTTTCGCCCACTCACATTTTCTTGTTTTGTGCCCCTCTAGGTATTAATTGCTAAAGGTTCGTATCGACGAGAATTCGTGGCATATTCCAGTTTAGGTGGCTTCCTCTGAGGGTATGACTCTTACCTATGCTACTGTACTTTACTTATGCTCTGACATCGCGTGTGAAATGGGCTCAATCCCATTCACCGCGCACCTCTGCTCTTAGACACTTTAGGTTTAAATTTATTCATATTTTACACATCAGCACACTTTATGGCTTCGTCACTTTCCAGGTGTAGGCCAGCACGGCTCAATTCGGAGTCCTATTGGACGTTCTGGGTAGGGGTGTGTCAGAATGAAACATTTTAAAATTCAAAAACAATAAGAAAAAAACTACAATATATAGTCGTCCACGTCACAATGGCCTACTGGTGGTGTTGCTGCTGCATTGGAGGGCTGGGAGGTCGTTGTTGGAGTAGGTTCTGCGTTGGGGAACCAAATGCCAGATAACTAAAGGGCGAGACGAATTTGTTTCATCATACTGCTCTAGGCCGCAAGCTGAGACTGGTGGGCGGCAATTTGCTCTTTTAGGTCAGCCTCTTCAAATGTCAGCGATTTGACCTTTTTTGTTCTTTGCCTGGAGGAGGAGGCAGATGGGTCCCAAATGCGGGCTTTCCGAAGCCCCTGGTGAACATTCCCCTGCCTACGGCCGAGTGTGTCCATCATGATCTGAAAACCCGCATCCTCGGAGGGAAACACATCTTCGATCGGGGTCTCTGAGGGAAGCTGGGAAGCCAACTCCTCCATAACGGTTTGGCTCTTCTCCACCATGGTGGCCTAGAAAAATGAAAACAAACAAATTAATTTTAATATACATGTAATTAATATTAATACTAATTGAATATTAAAAAATTGAAATAACTTACATGAAGCTGCTCCACCAGCTCATTCCCGGGCCGGACGTGTACCCCTTTGAACATGTCAATCTTAGGAAACTTCGCCCCCCTGAATAAAAAAATATATTAACATATAGATTACTAATTGTGTAATAAAGAGTAAAACAAATCAAAACTTAAAATAAATATACGGTTACCTTACGTCGCTCTTCCAACCTATAAAAGAAGCGTCGCGAGCCGGAGCGGTGAAGAAGTTTCTTCTTCGAACGATTGATCGAGTTTGCCTTCACTTTTTTCTGTTGAATAAAAAAACATATTAGTTTGGACATTTATAACAAATTAATGAAAAATTAAAATATTATTTAAAAATATAAAAAATTTGATTAAATATTATTAAAATATATATTGTACTTACGAGGTATTTCTCGTCCTCATAATGGCCGCAGAGCCACTCCCATTCATCTCGGCGGTCCACCAACTCCTTAGGGCACCCAACTGCTAGAGCGACCTTCAGACCGTCATATTTCTCATAATGCTTGTGGAGGTCGCTCTTCCACTAAGTGAACCTGCTGGTGCAAGTCTCGTTGATGTGCTGTTTTTTATTGGCATCGAGGTTCGTGAGATCATAGTGATGCTGCGAAACTCAAAAAAAAAAAAAGTAGCTAAAATTTATAATATTTGTATACTTTAATAAAAAATTATAATGCTTGTGGAGGGACCTAATTTTCACTGAGGTGATAATTCAGGGACTAAATTGGCAGTTCTACTCAAGCTAAATATATACTTTATACAAAATGCAAAATTTACAACGCATACCTTTTCCGGAACTATCGCCATCAATTGTCTTTGACGAACGAGCACCACAGTCGACCATCGTACCAAGATTCAAATAACAACTGGATTACAATCTGGAAAATAGTAAAGCGTTTCCGAAATGAATTGTGAAGAATAAGGAGAGCATAACCGCAAATTTATAGGAAGCTTGGGAACCTTGCGTGACGGAGCCTTTGTCGCGCATACACCTGCACTAAATACGGTGTTGATTCCTCTGATTCAAATGCTTTGAATTCTCTGATCCAAAAAACTGAACGTCGGTTACAGACCTTGTGCGACGAAGCCTTTGTCACGCAAGGATTTTGCGGGAAACATTTCGTCGTGCACTTGTTTCGCGCCAAAAAAAGTTACTCGCGGTTTTCTGACTCACTTTGCGCAACTGCGTTATTTATTTCATCGTGCAAATGTTCTTGCGCGACAAAGTTGTCCATCGCGCAAAGCAACACTGCTCTTGTGCTACGAAGGTATGATTTCGTTGCGCAAAACCCACATACACGACGAATTGTTCTTTGTCGTTCAAACATTTGTCACGCAAATGGTTTGTCCTACTAGTGCTATAAGTCTCTTCAACTTTTCATAAGTAAACGAAAATAAACCCTAAACCTGAGTCTTCATTCTTCATGGTGCGTTTGAAACTGAATCAAGATGAAGGTTCTATTCAAGGATGATAGAGCAAGGGTCGATAAGCAGGAAAGGAATTGAGGTCTCTCTCCCATGCAGGTTTACCTTTCTTGTTTGCAAGTTTACGTGTTTTTTCTTCCAATTTTTTTTTTCCAGTTCTATTTCTGTTTCTTTATTAGTAGAAAATCCACATCAGCATCCATGTAATTTAATCATTCTTTTTATCGGATATGTGATTTTTTTTTTTTAACAAGCGATATTATCTACACTAAGAGGGAGGAGGTGGGCATAGCTCCACAATGAGCTTGCAATAATGTGGTTCTAATTCGTCTTTGGTGAGAATCGAATCTAAGACTATCACTTACAAGTGAAGAGAAATATCATTAGATCGTAGTACTAAGTAGCTATCCGACATGTGATTTAAAGGTTCTACATATCACTTTCAATTGAGGCCGAGGTGTTCGGAGCCTCCTCATCAAAAAATTTGGGCCGCACAAATTGAATCCAACAATCTCCATTAATTCATTTTCCTGGCCCACCACACATAACCGACGGAGAGATTTTTCAGTGTTCCCTTCACACGAAGCGGTACACCACGTGCCTCTATGTAAATGGTTGGATATGTGTGTTAAAAGATTAATAACTTAAAAATTAAAATTTTCCACCACTTACATAAAAACATGTGGTGTACCATCCGTGTTCCCGTCACAACTAAAAATTTTCCCAATCGACGGCCCTGATTTGACTTGCACACCAATCAGGGGTCCAGATTGTTTGATGAAGAGGCTCCGAACACTAAGGTCTGGAGCGGATCCAATTCCTTATTTTTGTGATGAAATTGTTAGCAAATACATATTTTACATTGTGATAATAATGTTTACTTTTGATGGGACAACATATATATATATATATATAGAGAGAGAGAGAGAGAGAAAGGAATGGGGTGCCAATGAAAGACGAACACATCATTTCTTTTATGGTTGCTGCTTTCTGGACCACATCACTTGTATGCCATTATAATTGCATTGTTGATTGGGGGACCAAATTTATTAGAGATGCAGTTAGTACATGGGTGCATAAATTATATTCTAAAACAGACCACATCACCGATTGCATTATTTACCATTATAATTGCATTATTTACCATCTTTATAATATAAAATGAGTTTCATTTCCAGGAGGGGGGGACCATATTTATTAGAGATGTAATTAGTACATGGGTCCATAAATTATATTCTTTCGATATATATAGGCAATCGACGTTGATGGGGCAAATTATCATCCACAACGAGTGACGAGCTAGCAATAGGAATGAGTAAGCCTTCTCTGAGACTGCATCTTACTAAGCTTGTTTTATACCATAGTCTACTTTGGCAACTTGGACAGTGGCCTCAATCCAAATTCCACTGTAACGCTGATAATGAGTATCCGCTGCCCGAAAATGAAGGTATTCATTATCAATTTCACTCTCTATGTTTTAATAATCGGCTAACTTTCTAATTAGATTATCTTCGAACATGACCATATATGTACCCAAAGGGGATCACAAACAACATGCATGTTTAATTAATTAATTTCAGCTAAGAGCCCTGATCATTGTATTACTATTTATTAATTACTTACCGAAATATTGGCAGTGTCTGCTCTCCAAAACATTATGGACAACTTAGAGTTAAAGCAAGAGCAAGGCATTACGAGAACATATTGCCAGAATGTAACCTCAATTTACGATTTTAGAATCAGATGTTCATGCGATAACAAGACTGAAGAATGCCGAATTTCTAGAATGTATGTTGAAACAATATTTCACAAACATACGTTAAATCTTGTTTAAAATTATATATAGAATGGTATACTAACCTTTTTCTTTTATTTATTTGTGCACTCATTTTGTGTGGCAGTTCAATGATCTCCCTTGATTTAACTGGAACTATTCATGAAAGTGTGGGTTATCTTAGTAAGCTACGGTCGCTGTACGTAATCTCACTCTTTCTCTGCCCACCAATCTTTGATGTAACTTCAGTTGCTTATGTTATACTGCAGACTCCAGTGCCAACTTTGGGGTGAAAAAAAACTACCCTTCACAAAATTATTCACTGAGCAAGGGTTTAAGAAATTATAAGCTCAACCTAATTAGATTTCGTTTTTTTTTTTTTTTTTGGCTTTTTCCTATTTGATGAGCATTTTTCTTTCTTTTTAAATATCATATCAAAAGCGTGCTATCCAACAACAAACTTCATGGCAGCATACCTGATACACTGGGGAATTTGATGTATCTCAAAACCCTGTAAGTAAATATATACCAGATGTTTACACGCACACACTAGAATCTGCATGATTATGAAATAAATAGATAGTTTTACATGAAAATTCATTGTTAATCTACTGGATGTTTTAGTACTTGTGAAAATTATAATTTTGAATTGGAGTTCTCTATATCAAGGGATCTATCGGTAAATCAACTCAGTGGTCAAATACCAGCAAGCTTAGGGGACGGGGGTTCTCTTGAACAGCTGTAAGGGCTTGATGTCGCCAATTTAATTATAGAGAGTCATCTTGATTAATTTCCATTAATTTCTTTTGTTAAAATTCTTATCAAGTCATTTTCGCGCCCTATATATATAGATTTCTGGTTGACAACTTGCTTAGTGGTGCTATACCACAAAGTTTTGGTTCACTGAAGAATCTTAGACAATTGTGAGTACATTAATTATTTCTTTTCTTAATCTTCTCCACCTTATTAGATTTTAATTTGTGATGCATTAATTCATTTCATGCATGCTTTACTTTCTTGGGCTTATGCAGGACTCTGCAGTTTAATAGGTTATCAGGCTCAATTCCTCCTGCTTTCGGAGATTTTCCGAATCTTACATTCATGTTTGTTCTTTGCTTATACCACCTTTAATTATACTTATAAGACTTGTGATTTATTTATATGCATGTTTAGATAATAAGTATATATTATTTATTCTTCTTTAACATTAATTCAAATAAGTCCTTTGTCATTTTTTTCCACAGTAGTCTGTCTGAGAATAGGTTCACTGGTCCTCTTCCAGAGACCCTCGGAAAGTTGAGATCACTCCGCACCTTGTAAGTTTAAAGGGATAAATAAATCATCCTTAAAAAAAGAAAAAAAATAGAAATAATAATCAAGAGTTAATGTGCAAAAGTAATTAACATAGGAGTGTCTCTTTCATTGTTGCAGCTATGCGTGGGCCAATTATTTGACTGGGGAAATTCCAGGCACTTATGGCCAACTCACAAATCTGACTCACTTGTATGTGTCCACTCTTGTCAATGATTAATTTGAGGTTTGCCACAAATCAATTAAATAATTAAGAGAATATGATGGTGACTGGTGAATGCATACAGTTCAATAGCCGGGAATAACATTTCTGGTCCCTTACCAGTTAAAACCATCGCCAACTGGACTAATATCGTTTACCTGTAAGTAAATTTTAGCTTTACACTTAGCGGTTAGCAATATTATTCTATCCCTAGTATTATTGAGGTTTCTTAAAAGACACATTTTTTTTACACGGCGTGCAGTGGTCTCGAGGGAAACAATTTCAAAGGACGGGTGACTAAAGAAATATTCAATTTGCCATACCTTAAGTATCTGTAAAGGACTTCCTCTTTCTTTCACTTTGCGGGTTCTATAATATGTATACGCTTAAAAGATTCATGATTAAATTAGATTCTCAACCCATGTTATTATTAGGATGTTAAATTATTTACAGTTCATTATATATCAATTTTAAAATTTTAGAACTTATTAATCACTTCCATATATATCACTCTGGCCCACCATTGAAACAATTAAAAAAAATAACAAAATATATAAGTTGGGCCCACTAGTCTCTCTTTCCTATGTCCCCTTCCCGCTCTCTCCAAATAAGAAAGAAGCAAAAAATCAAAGAACCAGGAAATAAAGAAACAAATAGCAGATACATGGCAAATCCAGATCATGATGATGAAGAAGAATGACAGAAGTTGTGCCAAATTCAGATTTCAGATGGCCGATGAAGGCTTGATTTTCCGGTGGGGTATTCATGGTGGTGGGCGTGATGTGGTTATTGGGTGGATGGAGTCAATATCAAGTGGGTGATCTTGGTGGTGGTAGGATTGGACGCGCAGGTGATGGTTGTGGCAGACGTTTTGGTGGAAGGCGCTTTGTTTCCGGTGTTGTAGAGAGTCGGCGAAAGGAGAGGGAAGAAAGAAGGTCGCTGATTGTACTTTAAAAAGTGGTTTTATGTATTTTTAGAAAATGAGAAGGAGAGAGGGAGAGAGAAAACCTGGGGAAGTGGAAGGTTTTTATAGTTATTTTAACATTAATAGAAAAAGTCAAATTTGAACTTGTAAAATTATATTATTACATTTTTTTGTGATAGAAAATTAAGTAGTATTTTTATCTTCTTTTGATGGATAAAGAAAATTTCATTAATTATTAAAAATTAATAGAGATAATAGAGATTCTGGTGGGCCAGACTGATTTGTCGCTGCAGACTCGCTGCAGGTCTTGCTATCATTCTCTTTAAACAAATAAAATATGTTGATTAGGGATCGAAATTAAAATAATTATATATTTATTTATTTATTTATTTATTCCCCTGCAGGAAGATAAGTGACCTGGCAAATAAAGGTTTCCCGTTACCACTAATCAACGACTCTGCCAAATTCGTTGCGCTGTGAGTGGTGTGTCGTAATTAATGCTTCTAACCCAGTTTGTGCCCAAAGGCTTCATTTTTCATTCTTCATGTTGGTTTCCTACAGAACACTGAGGAACTGCTCAATCACCGGCCGAATCCCCCAATACATTGGTGATAATATGTCATCTCTAACACACCTGTAATTTCACTTCACTTCACTTTTGTAATTTTGTTTTTTGAGTTGTCCTGTTAATTTAGCTGGAAAGAAAATTGAATCAGTTTTAGGGCTTGTTTTCTACTCATAAGCACTTATGGTATAACTATGTTCATTAAAAACGCTGTAATTTTTTTATTATTAAAAATTCAAGTGTTTTTTTGTAAAAGAATTTGGAAGTGTTTCTTGAAAAAACATATGGCGTGCACTATCTTTTTCAGAACACATTTTTATGACCCAAAATCATTTATTATCAGACTATTAATTAAGCACCATCTGATATATCTTTCTATGCTATATTTTTTATTTCACAATATATAGCAAATTACACGAAACCAGAACTGAGTATATTTTTAATACCGTTGTTGATCAAAACTTTAACTCTTAATCCTCTTTATGTTTTGTCTTGCAGAGACTTGAGCTTCAATAAATTAACCGGTGGTCTCCCTCAAACTATGAACCCAAATATAATTTACATGTAAAGGAATAACATTCTTAACTGTATAAATTTATATTAATAACAGATCTGAGCCTTGTTAATTACATGCGCTAATATACTATATACGCTTAATTATGTTCAGCTCTTTTTCTGAAAATATGCTTACTGGGACAATCCCCCGGTGGATCCTTGAGGCCTCACAAACTAGCACGTATGTCTTCATATTTTGAACTGACGTTCTTTCATTTGTGACAACTTTATTTTTGCTCATATGTTCAAATTAGTTAATAAGATTGATGCATATTATGTTATCTTTTAGGGATCTTTCGTTCAACAATTTTTCAGCAATAGACTCTGCAGTACCAAGCAACCCACAACTGTGAGGATACGTTCTTTTTTTTCCTTAATGTTTCTGTTGACGAAATTGAATTGTTCCACTTCCACATTCCACTACTAATTGCATCGAGGCCTTTTGTTAAAAACTCCACAATTGTTGTTGCACATCACTTAAGTTAGGGACAGTATCAATTATAAAATATTTTGTTTCATGACCTTAACTTTTTTTTAGGAACTTGTTTGCATGCTGCCGCAACTCCTCAATCACTGTGCCAGAAAGGTAAGTTTTTTTCTTCCTGTTGTATTAGTGAGAGACTCAATCATCAGAGCCTTCTATAACATATTGGTAACTACTTTTAGGATGGATCCATTTGAAATGAAGAACACGTACTGTCCTGAAAACAAACCGAAGTGTAAGTTTATTCTTCAGAAATCGGCATCCTGAAAACAAACTAAATGCTGCAGAACATATTATGATATATGTTAATTTTTTCTTGCAGTCCATTCCTTGTTTATTAATTGTGGTGGCGAAGAAACAACCGTTCTTGGTAATATATATGATCAAGATAATGACACATCCCTCTTTTACACAAGTCCAAAGAAAAACTGGGCTTACAGCCTTTCCGGGGACTTTGGTGTAGAAAAAAGTAATGCTAGTGATTACATCAAGAACATGACATGTGGAATTTCCGTTACCGAGGCACCGTTGTATGAAAAAGCTCGTCTGTCCCCGCAATCTCTCAAGTATTATGCTTTTTGTTTGCTTAAAGGCGAATATAATGTGACACTTTATTTCAATGAAATTGTATACGTCAATGATGCAGATTATTCTAGTTTAAGAAAACGCACATTTGATGTATATATTCAGGTAACATTTCTTTTTTCTGGTCATGATGACAATTACATTATTCCACTATTATTTATTGGATAATCTTATTCTGAGTAAATTTTGTTGCAGAATGAGAAGAGACTAAACAATTTCGACATTAGAGAGAAGGCAGGAATTGCAAAAAAACCAATAACTGAAAATTTTTCAGCTGTGGCTGTACATGATAGTGGTGTGTTGGAGATCCACTTGTACTGGCCTGGAAAGGGGTCTTATTACATGAATGGACCTCTAATATCAGCTATTTCTGTGACTCCTGGTAATACTTTATTCCGTTTATCGATTCCTTTTAAATTTATTTTGTTCAAATTAGCACTCATGTATTATTACTTTCTTCCCACTAATTTCAGAGTTCGAAATTAATCCCGACAAACATAAACGTCAACGTGTTGCATTGAGTACGATTGCTTCAATCGTTGCTGCTCTGCTGCTTTTATTGGCTTTTGCTTGGAGGATGGGCTGGCTGTCAAGGAAAGAGATCCACAGTAAGTGTCTATAAGCTGCATGCTAATCTACAATTATATACTGCATTGCAATACGATAATATGCCCTCGTTGATACACCAAAATTAAAAGAATTAACGTTGTCTGATTGATATTCTTGATGCATTTTTTTCTCTGAACAGAAATCAAAATAGGTCAAGAAAAAATAGATGACGAGCTTCAAGATAAATTTGTCACCGTCAAAGAATTAATAAAGGCTACCGAAAATTTTAGCGACAAAAAGAAACTTGACCGTTCTGGGACAGTTTTTATGGTAAACTTCTGTGCTTGTTACTTTCTATAATTTTGGTAATTTTGTTTTATTCTTTAACTTCTGCGTGGATGAAGGCAAAACTGCAAGAGCACACTGTGGCCGTGAAGAGACTAGGCTTCACTCAATTTAAGGAAAAAATCGAGGAACTCAAAATTGAAATTGGCACCATAAGGTCAATGCAACACATCAATGTCCTTGAACTGTTGGATGTTTATATTGGAAAAGACCTCCAATTGCTTGTTTACGAATATATGGAAAACAAATCCCTTGCCGATAACTTATTTGGTAATGTATTTTCTATTCTTGTTTACTTGTACTGTGATGTTTTGATGCATATAATGCTTTTAAAACTATCATGAAAGACGAATACAACATATAACGTATTGAAGTGTATGCAACTGCAGACTCGAGTACTTCTAGCAAACTGAAGCTTAATTGGGAAACAAGGGTTAACATTTGCTTGGGAATAGCAAATGGTTTGAAATACCTACATGAGCACCCGAGAGTAAAGATTCTTCATACGAATATAAAATCCACTAATATTCTTCTTAACGAAAATCTCGAGGCTAAGATATCGGACTTTGGATTTGCAAGTCTTTATACTGAAGGAGAGAAAGTTATGGTCATCAAAAGAGAAGTTCCGCTGTGAGTAAACTATAGTAATTCACCAATTTTATACGAGACAAATTTAAGTCTCTGTAAAACTAAATGCTTATGCTACCTACAGAGGCTACATGGCACCAGAGTATTTCCAAACGGATGTTTTAACGAGCAAATCAGATGTTTACAGCTTTGGGGTCGTCATGCTAGAACTTGTTAGTGGGAAGAGAAACAAATTGAGCAAATCGAAGGAGGAAACTCAGGTTCTTTTAGACAAGGTAAGCAAGAATGAGAGGATTGTGCTTTTGTGCTTTCTTCTCTGTATTTGATTATGCATTTTTAGGTATGATTACGTATTCAAGCTTGATGCTAACCATCGATACTGCATATGTGCAGGCTCATTACGAATTTGCGGAAGGAAATTTGAAGTGCTTGGTTGATAACAGTTTGGCTGCATATGATGAAAGAGAAGCCCTCACCATCTTGAAATTAGCAGTGTATTGCACCAATCTAGCTCCTAGTGTCAGACCTACAATATCTGAAGTTGTGAGCGTTCTTGTTCGCAGAAAAAGCCTTGACGAGGTTTTTCCACCCGCCAAGCTCACTGGCCACATCAATGTTGCTGGTTCCACCACCACTTCGGGCCAGTTGACTTCGGTAGCATCAACTTAGTCTCATTTAACCTAAGGCGCACGTGATCATCGGAAAGTATTTCTAGATTGATAAAAAGTTTCATGTGATTAGCATTAGGCGTTCTTGAATTGCTACCCTTACTGGTGTGCTTTAATCTTTTTTGCGGTTTCTGTACTTCGCATCCTTTTGAATTTGTGAACCCTTTCTTCCAGCAAAATGTCATATCAATGTTATAAACATTGAGGTTTTTGTTTTTATTTGAAAATTATCACTTTTTCGGAGTCGGATTATATTTCACGCGAAAGACTCATTTACTCCATGATTTGTTAATTGGGAGAAATTAATAGAATTTTTACGGGGTAATTTTCATTGTATTCCTTCTTTGAAATATATACACATACAATTCATGTTCCATAAGGAAACAAATAATAAAGGACAATCATTCCTAATAAAGGACTCTTAGTATTAACAATATTTACATTCCCTTTTTCCTAATACTGACTCACGATTTACACTTCCCCTCAAGTTGGTGCATAGATATCACACATGCCCAACTTGACAAGTGAGTCTGCAAACTTTCGACTACTCATAACATGAGTAAGAATATTTGCAAGTTGCTCATCCGAAGTCACAAACGGTATAGACACAATCTTCTTTTCAAGCTTCTCCTTAATAAAATGTCGATCAACCTCCACATGTTTTGTCCTATCATGTTGCACCGGATTATCAGCTATATCTCTTGCTGACTTATTATCACAATATAGTCTCATGGTCTCCTTTGGTTTGAACCCAAGACCCCAAAGGAGTTTTCGAATCCAAAGAACCTCACAAATGCCGTGAGCCATGCCTCTATACTCGACTTCAGCTAAGGATCTTGATACAACCTTTTGTTTCTTACTTCGCCATGTAACCAAATTTCCTCCCACAAAAGTAAAATACCCAAAAGTAGGTCGTCTATCACTTACATTTCCTGCCCAGTCAGCATCTGTGAATCCTTCAACCCTCAAATGTTCATGCTTCCTATATAATACTCCTTTTCCTGGTGCAGACTTCAAATATGCTAAGATATGCATAACAGCAGCCATATGGTCTACATTCGGTGAGTGCATAAACTGACTCACTACACTCACAGCATAGGCGATATCTGGTCGTGTATGAGCCAAATAAATTAGCCTTCCTACAAGTCTCTGATATCTCCCTTTATCAACCGATTTCTGATTCATATCCAAACATAGATGATGTTTTTCAACAATAGGAGTGTCTACTGGCATACACCCCAGCATACCGGTTTCTTTTAACAAATCCAGAACATACTTACGTTGGGACAAGAAGATACCTTTCGGAGAGGGAGCAACTTCAACCCCAAGGAAATACTTCAAATCCCCTAGGTTCTTTATTTCAAACTCGGACCCAAGATTACCCTGCAACTTCGAAATTTCATCAAAATCATCTCCAGTGATAATCATATACACTTCTTCCTCCAAGTTCCCATGGAGAAAAGCATTTTTCACATCAAATTGTTTTAATGGCCAGTCCATATTTGCAGCTAAAGAAATCAGAACACGTACCGTATTCATCTTGGCAACCGGAGAGAAAGTTTCCTGGTAATCTACACCATATGTTTGAGTGTATCCTTTAGCTACCAACCTTGCTTTGTACATGTCTATTGATCCATCAGCTTTGTATTTGATCGTAAATACTCATCGGCATCCAACTGTTCTCTTCCATTTTGGCAACAGCATCACCTCCCAGGTATTACTCTTCTGTAATGCCAACATTTCCTCATCCATTGCTTTTGCCCACTTTGGATCCTTTAGAGCTTCTTCCACACGGGTTGGAGCTTGAACAGACTCCATATTGTCCACCAAAGTTCCGCGTTCTGGTGCAAGACCACTGCATGAGACATAGTTGGCTATCGGATACTTCACTTTCCCTTCCGGAGAGAACCTGACAGGTGGCACACCTCGATTTTGTCTCGGTGGCAACTTATATGTACTTACATCATTACTTGCATTAGTTACATAATCATCCATACTACTTACCTCAGGTATATCCAGAGAAGACGTATTGGGCGGCACAGTGAAGCTAAAGAGAGAGGGGGGCACATCAGCAGATTCGGCAGATGGCTGCTGTGACTGCATACTACTCTCGGCAACAATCTGCCGTGGCTGCTCCGACAATACGTTTACTGACTGAACCACCTCAGGTAGCTCGGTAGAAGCCACATGTACCTCTAAGTCCTTCTCGGCACATGCTTCCCCACTGGTAGGTACGATCTCTGCAATAGTTTCTCCCCCTAGGTCCAACCATTCCAGATCACCACTAGAGCTCTCCCCCTGGTGATCGGAAGATGATGATACGGGAGCATAAAAATACTCTGATTCCGAAAAGGTCACATCCATGGTAACATACATGTGGCGAGTTTCAGGGTGGTAGCACTTATACCCTTTCTGTTGAGGAGCAAACCCAAGAAAGACACACCGGAGAGCACATGGTTCTAATTTACTACGATGAATCTTGTGAATATGAACATAGGCTACACATCCAAACACACGAGGAGTGAGAGTATTAGTGGGCACTACGGGAACAAATTTTTTCAACACTTGGAGAGGTGTACGAAAGTCCACAACCCGGGATGGCATACGATTAATCACATACACGACATAGGTAACGGCTTCAGGCCAAAACAGTTTAGGCACAGACGCACCAATAAGCAAGGCACGAGCAGTTTCCAAGATATGACGATTTTTCCTCTCAGCAACCTCATTTTGTTGCGGAGTATGCGGACAGGTAGTTTGATGAATAATTCCATGATCTTGTAGAAACCGGGATAACTCAAAATTTATGTACTCACCACCATTGTCAGAACGCAAAACTTTAATATCAGAAGAATACTGAGTTTTAATCATCTGTTGAAACAAACGAAACACATCACAAACCTCACTTTTATTTTTCAACACATACAACCACGTCATACGAGTGCAATCATCCACGAAAGTAACAAACCACCTAATTCCTATAGTAGTACTAACAGGGAAAGGTCCCCACACATCAGAGTGTACTAGTGCAAACGGAGACGATCTTCTGGTCATACTTGGAGGGAATGAAGCACGATGACTTTTGGCTAAAATGCATACTTCACATTTCAATTCTGAGTCTTCAATACCACTAAACATATCAGGTAAGATATGTTTCAAATAACCAAACGATGCACGCCCCAAACGACGATGCAATAACAATACCTTTTGTAGATTACTATTACGTGATGCATGAACCAAATTCGCTCTTCCAGGAACCACGTCATCCACATAATATAGCCCCTCTCTCTTAGTGCCACGCCCAATGATCTCTTTTGTCTGAATATCCTGAAGCAAGCAAAATGAAGGATATATAAATACAACACAATCCAATTGTTCAGTGACTTGAGGTACAAACAATAAGTGATGGGACAACGATGGAACCAATAAACAATTATGTAAGGGAAGAGAGGGTGTAAGAGACATTGTTCCCGCTCCAACAACAGCAGTAGTAGTACCATTGGCTGTTGTCACACACTTTCTATAAGGATCTTTCATGGACTGAAATAAAGTTCTATCATAAGTCATATGATCCGTTGCACCGGAATCTAAAATCCAACCGGTATTGATCATTGTAATAACACATACACAGCAGTCTCTATCACAGACGAAACAGCAAGTACGCACAACTACACTACACAAGCATTGCTCACGTCACAGCAAGCAATAAAAAAACAAGGTAGAATGGGAACAACGATGAATTAATGCTTGCTGCCTGATTGCAGCAGCAAATACCTTTACTTTTCTTTGCTTTTTTTGTTTTGTTTTGGTCAACAAAGCAACAGCCAATCACGGCAATTATGAAACAATTGCAGACTACAGCACCAGAAGAGCACGACAAAGAAAACAGGCTCACGAAATTCACACAATACAAAATAAGGTGGCTGCATAGCACAACTTTCCACGCAACAACTCTAATTGGAGAACACATCCAATACCGTAGTAGCCTCAAGTATTTGTATGGAAGCAGACAAGCAGCAGACAATTACACACTGCAAGTCAATACACAGTACACTTGCAAAAGCACGGCACCACACACAGCAGTAGCAAGATCACACTGCTGCAAATCCAATATACACCCTGATCGATTTCTGCAACAAGCAACGCAGGACCAAACACAGCAGCGGAAGAAAATATTGTTTTACAGTTTTTAGGGTTATGGCAAACTTGGCTCTGATGCCAATTATAATTTTTACGGGGTAATTTTCATTGTATTCCTTCTTTGAAATATATACACATACAATTCATGTTCCATAAGGAAACAAATAATAAAGGACAATCCTTCCTAATAAAGGACTCTTAGTATTAACAATATTTACATTCCCTTTTTCCTAATATTGACTCACGATTTACAAAAAGTTTTAGGGATGGCAACGGTTCGGTTTGGGGACGAAAATGCTCTATCCATCCCCATAACCACGAAAATTAACCATATCCATAACCGCTAATTAACCATCGGGTATTATTCATAACCATACCCACCGGGTAACGGATTCCCCATCGGTTAACGGTTATACCCATCTTCGTCAATACAAAAAATATATTTGTTCAATTAACGCATGATAATTTAGTAAATATTAATTTCGTCACTAAATATTTATGGATAAAATGATTTAATGAATGGATCTTGTGTAACATAGAAATTAAAGCTAAATATTGATAATGTTGGTTGATCTTTAATATCTCCGATAAGTACTATTAGTCTAGATTCTCATAGATTTTGATTCATATCAAAAAAATTTAACTTGCCCACAAAATGTAACTCACACATTGCAACTTTTGTATTCTCAAGGTAATGGATTCAATGAATAATATAAATATATATATGTATATATATATATTATAAGACAATTATATTATATATGATTATATATACATACTATTATATTATTATATTATATATAATTCGGTTCGGATTCGGTTACGGATATGAATTGAGGACCCCTGTAACCATATCCAAAACCATAACCGAATATTATTAACGGTTTTTCCCCATATCCAAATGATACCCAAATTTTCATACCCAAATCCAATCCATTCTGACGGTTATCCACGGTTATCGGTTTTAACGGTTATAATTGTCATCCCTAAGTTTTAGTGCATTCATAACAGAGAGTACATAATCACAATGTCATTATATAAATGAAAGAAAATTTGTTTTTCAAATATCTCTCTACTTGTATAATAACTTGGGATATACCATCTCATATTCTAGATACATTAAAATATTTCTCGTTGCAAAAACCTGTGTCAAAATGCTAAGAAAGCAGCCACTTAGTACTACGGTCTACTGGTATTCCTCTTCACTTGTCCGTGAGAGATTTTAGATTTGATTATCACCAAAATGAATTTGAACCACACTAGTGTAGATAATATTGTTTGTTTAGAAAAAAAAATATTAAAAAAATGCTGAGAAAGCAATCGCAAAGGAAATTCCCGAATGAACCCAATATGGACCGTAATACCCAAAATACACAAGTCAATATCTAAGGCCATCTCCAACCGAGGGCTGGCCAGAGGGCTCGTTTGAGCCCTCTGGCCCTCCAAGATTCTCCAAGATATTAATATTTTAATGAACAGTACAAGGCCATATTTGCCTCCGTCTCCAACCGAGGGCCAGAGGGCTCGTTTTAGCCCTGTCACAAAAAACGGTCTCCAACCGAGGGCCAGAGGGCCATAGGGCCAAACATAATTTTTATGTTGGTTAATGTTATTTAATGTTGTTTCATATTGTTTAATGTTGGCCTATAATTCACTTAATTTAATTTAATGTTGTATAATGGTCTAGGAAGTTATAGGAAAAAAATTGAATTGAAAAAAATTGAATTAAAAAAAATTGAAACAAATTTTGTAAAATAGAAGTTATAGAAAAAAAAAAGAAAAAAATAAGGTTTAAATTGAAGTTATAGAAAAAAAAAAGGTTTAAATTGAAGTTAAATAAAAAAAAAAGGTTTAAATTGAAGTTATAGAAAAAAAAAAGGTTTAAATTCATTAAAAAAAAAAAAAAAAAAAAAAAAAAAACCAACGGAAACCCAACGGCTAGCTTAGCTAGCCGTTGCATTCAAAACAAATTACAAATTCAATTTATTAGTGTCGGTTTTATCCGACACTAATACTAAAAAACAAAAAAAAAAAACTTTGCTGCTCAATGCTATCGGTTTTATCTGACAGCAAAGAAAACCATTAAAAAAAAAATAGCCAGCCAGCGGGCTGGCTGGCTGGCCGAACACAGCCAGCCCTCCAGCCCTCTCCGATTCCGTGGGGCCCTCCCAGATTCCAGAGCCCTCTGGCCTAGCCCTCGGTTGGAGACGGTTTTAGGGCCATTTTCGGCCCTCTGGCCCTCTAGCCCCTTCAGTTGGAGATGGCCTAACCTTCCATCATGTTCCAATTCCATGTACGCCGATCCCTTTACTTTCCTGCCTGTATGCACGTCCGACCCCCACCGATATTATCTTGCCTTCCCCATTGCAGGTCATCAGTCATCAGTCATCAGTCATCGCTTGTCATTTGTGGAGTGGAGCCAGTCAAAGAAACTTCAACAAATTAAATAAATAAACGGTCACGATGCGCCCTCGCTGCCTCCTCATTCTCACCCTCGTCCTCCTTTTGTATTATTTAGCTTCATACAAAAGGAGTTTACTATTAAGGTAAAAATAGCTATTTTTAACAAATAATTCAATAGGGAAAACAATTTTGGAATTGCTCTACTTACCTAGATTTAGAAATGATTTATTAAAAGAAAAATAATTAAACTCCCTAATAATGTTACCACAAAAAAAAAAAAAAAAAAAAAAAAAAAAAAAAAAAAAACTCATTCTTAAACGAGTGAAAAATTTAAATAAGATCACAGTTAACCATCATAAACATCAATGTAAAGCTTAATTCACCATCCGTTGGGGGCGTAACTACCTTCACATAAGAGTTGGAGTCTAGATAGTCACCTTTCTCAACTCCTTCGAGGTGCACAAGACAACTCTTAAAGATCCTTGCATTGGTTGGTGGAGCTAGCTAGACGGTCACCTCTCCCATCTCCCCTCAGAGACGCACAAAAAATGAATCTTAACATGAATAAAACAATACTTGTTCTTTTTCATTGCAATTGAAAAAATCACAAATAACTTTAACAATTAAAGAGTAGAAATAAATAAATAACCCTTAGATTTCATTGAGTTACAAGTTTCTTCCCAAAACTTTGTATTCTCAATTACACCAAACGATCAACTTAAGAGACTTAAACAAAATCGTTAGCCATCATAATATGCATGCTTATTATAGCACAAAATGACATTAGCAACCTAAAAGTGGAGAATAGCTACAATACTTACACGCTGTAAGTACAATCATTCATTGATGGTCAGAGATAATCGTTAAATATCACTAGAACATATTTGACCTTTAAATGAGTGATTGGATTTCAACGAGTTATGAGGACCTTGTCATGGAGAATGTGAAACGTTCCTTAAGGATATTACTGGACTTTCATAAAGTTCGTATTCTCTTCTAGGAGACGCATGTGAGAATCACAAACCAAATAATGTAGCAAACAAATATTGTAAGAAATCACATCACAAAGTTAAGAGAAACTTAATGCGAAGGAGTGCAGGTTGAAAGCATATGGTGAGTTCAAGAAGTATAATTAAAATCTATTAAATTTGTAGTGAAAAAAATAAAGAGCATCATACATGCATCTGCGTCACATGTATAATCCAGCCATGCTCCGGTGAAGGTCATCACTCGTCATTTTGTGGAGTGTGCAGTAAAAAATCTTCAACAAAATAAAGAAAACAACGGTCATGATGCGCCCTCAATACCTCCTCCTTTTCGCCCTCGTCCTCCTTCAGTTAGTGGTCGCTGCCTCGGACCGACGGGGCCTTCTGGTCGGCCATTGGGAGCGGTAAACATCAGCGACCCCACTTGAAAGAGAATGGGGACTTTGCAGTGACGGACTATAAACGTCGAAGGGGGCGAGTTCGTAGTGGAGGACGGCATCAAATATCTGCTTGTCATTTCTGCCAAGAATGAGACGGTGGCTGATCCTGCCGCCACCTCTGCCGTTGGTTACTATCACGCCTTTGTGTCGGAGAAGTTTTGGGAGCACTTTAAGCAATTATCATAGTTAAATATACCAAAATCTTTCATTTGGCATATATATATATATATATATATATATAGATATATATATAGATATATATATATATATATATAGTTATATATGTATATATGTATATATAACCTAATGAGTGCTTAGCCCATATTAAAAATTAGGAAGGACTGGAGTTGTTATTTGATATTATGCATTGCAAGTGAGTGATGATCTTAAAGTATATATTATGGCTGAAGCTGAAGTTGATGCGTGTACATGCATACCTGAAGATATGGGGTTCGGGCTTTAGGTAGCAAAGCATCAACGAGTTAAGTTGGAGCTTGGAGTGGGAGAGAAGGCATGACATGTGAATGCCGTTGCCAAGCTGCAATAACACTTTGTATATGGTAATCCATGCTATATTGTTCATCAGCCTCAACAAGTCAACTTCCAAATTAAACTTATAGTTGGGACTTGGCTTGGTGTTCGACACAACCATAACCAACCTAAGTACATCGTCCATCGTCGCTCTCACATCCAACTTCACATTCCTAAGCATCATATCGTATATACAGGATATGGATAGAAAACCTTATTAATTTGTCTAGGTAAGGAGAAGAGTCCTAACACCCAAGGTTTACTATCATTGTTTCATACGCTATCTCCGTTTTATATATAAATTCTAAATTGTATATTGATTATGAAAAGTAGATAAATATTTTATTATGATGATGTATTCTCGTATCATAATCATGGGCAAAATTAAACAATTAAATGTTTGATGCAGATTTATTTTTACTATGCCTATTGGAATTTCACCTTTACACTGCCTGTTGGAATTTCACCTTATCTTCTAAAGTTCAAAATTTGCAACTTTGCACTCAAAATTTGATTTTAGCTTCACTTTTGTATTTTCCATCAAATCCGTTAAGAAATCTGTTAATACTCTAACTGGCTCTGAGTGAGGCCCACTTAATTGCTGATGTGCCCGTTGATAAATGAGAATATCTTTGTTCACCACTCTCAAGTGACGATGATATTGCTCACTACCCTATCCATCACCGTTGTATGAGTTTAAATTTCGAGATCTGTATAGTGAATAGATACAAATCTCAAAATTTAAATGATTCAATGGTAATAAGTAGGCTGGTGAGCATTACTACCACTTTGTGAGCAAAATGAACCCTTGATAAATTATACATTTCTCCTTTTTTGTGCACATGCTCCCTGAAGAAATTTTCAGTGTCGAAAACACGGCCCAATACAACACGTGTCATATTATTAGTGGTTGGATCTTGAATAAAAAAATTCAGGGTTAATCTCAATTTATTACCCTGAAGTTTCTTGATTTTCAACTTTTAGTACATGAAGTTTTTTTCGTCCCAGTGGTACCTAAAGTCATAATTTTGGGACACTTTTATACATCCGTTAAGTTTTGCATCAGAATTTCCCTTAACTGATGACGTGGTGCCCATGTGGTGGTCGAGAGGGGTGAGGTAGGATGCCCATAAATTTTTTTTGTTTTAAATTTTTAATTTTTTTAATATTCACGTGAGCCCATATTGACACGTGGCGTCCAGTCATTGTCCACGTGAGCGTCACGTCATCAGTTACTAGAAGTTCTGACGAAAAACTTAACATATGTATGAAAGTGTCTCATAATAATGACTTTAGGTACCAGACTTGGACAAAAAAAAGTTCATATACCAAATGTTGAACATCAAGAAACTTCAAAGTAGTAAAATAAGATTAATAAAAAAAATTGAAATATTTGTACATGAAAATTTATCCCAACGCCTCTGCAATCCAGATTTCGGAGAGTAAGTATTAACCGTTGGTGCGATAAGGATTACTCAACTTCCAAGATATTTTCTGAAAACAAAATAACTATAAAAAATTGAAAGTTAAAAAGAAAAAAAAAATGAAAAAAACTTGTTTAATACCAATAATTCGTTAAATAAGATCATTTTAATTATTTTATGTACTAAAAATAATAACTATAAAATTTTAACTATGTATTTCCAGTAATAAATAGAATTCATGGATTCATCGGGTGAAAAGGTAAAGGCTAAATTGGGTTGCTGGAAGTTAGGGAACACAATTAGGAGTCCACGACACACAAACAACAATTGGAATCTGTACGTCCAACCAAGGTGGAGAGCAGCGGAGAGCCGCCTCCAACCTTCTTCTGCCGGCGCCGAGGCTCTCTCCTCAGCCACAGTCGCAACCGCCGCAGCAGCATCAGGATAAACGACCCCATCGCAGCCAAAGCGCCAACAGCAACAAGATGAAGGGATTATTCAAGTCCAAGCCCCGAACCCCCGCCGACATCGTTCGTCAGACCCGGGATTTACTCGTCTATGCCCAGCGCGCTCCCGATTCTCGCGAAAGCAAACGCGAGGAAAAGGTATCTATTTTCCATCTATTCAAAAAATCGATCCAATTCAATACGATCCGATTGAAATTTTGATCCGGTTCTCCCTTGTTTCTATGTTCTATTCTGTGAAAACTTGGATGGGATTGTTCATGTTTTTTCTTATGACCAAAGTTGATTTGGGAAGGGTTGATGATCAAAGTTTATATTTTCAAAGTTCTTTTTTTTAGCAACCAGGTTAAGGAATTTATTCATTCGGATTTCCTTGAAAATTGACAGTTTTGAATTCTGAAATAGTTAAAATTAGTTTGTGAATTTCTTCTGTTTGAATCAGTTTGTTCAAATGCAAATTTTTTTTGTTCATCCTAGTTACTTCTTCGATATTGTTTGTGTATGTGTTGAGCATTGAAGCTTGTTTGTGTATGGATTTTGTGAATGAGCAGATGTCAGAGCTATGTAAAAACATAAGGGAGCTGAAGTCCATTCTCTACGGCAATAGTGAGTCTGAACCCGTTTCAGAAGCTTGTGCCCAGTTGACCCATGAGTTTTTTAAAGAGAACACACTTCGACTTCTTATTACATGTCTTCCAAAATTGAACTTGGAGGTAAACATTCAGTGCTTTTGTTCTTTCAACTTAAATTGTTTTGCCTACATTCTCCATTATCCATTATGGGTTTACGTTGTACAGGCTCGAAAAGATGCCACGCAAGTTGTTGCAAATTTGCAAAGGCAACAAGTTCAGTCCAAGTTGATTGCATCTGATTACTTGGAAGCGAACATTGATTTGATGGATGCTTTGATCCAAGGGTAAGCCACTATGCCATGTACTTTGCATACTTGTTCTCTTATGTTGCAGTGTTTCTTTTTGGTTATTACACTCTATTTGCAATGATGCTTTGAGCATTTCCTAATATTTCAATCATGTAGTCTCAAAATTTAATTTAGAGATACATGAATGTGCTCATAGTATCTTCTTCTTATGTAACAAGTGCATTTATGAGTTCCTTTCCAATTTTTTTCTCAGTCAAAGATCTAGTTTGGGGATTAAGTGGTTGACAAATGATGCTTTCACAAACATTCTGATTAATTAGGTTTTTTTAATGCTTTGGGGTTCTCAGGTACAGTTTTTTTTTTTTTTTTTTTTTTTTTTCAAAACTATGTATTCTTGTGTTATATAAAAAAGGGTGGGAGATGAGGTTTTAAAAATATATCATCTTTTTTTTTTTTTTGTCAAACGATAGACTTCGTTAGATTAGATGTTAGATTAGCCACCAGTGGGGTCTAACCCAAGTTGTTGTGCAACCTTTCCACCACTGTGGTAAAGGGCCACTTGCGTATATCATCTTAATTTGGTTTATATTATTTGGCATCTTATTGTTAAAGTCCACATTTTGTAGGTATGGAAACACCGACATGGCTCTGCATTATGGTGCAATGTTGAGGGAGTGCATACGTCACCAAAGCGTTGCAAGGTGAGCAAATTGAACTGGCTCATTGGTTAATTTTCAATTTGACTATGAAAGATGTTGTTAGGAGGTGGGATATGAAATTGTTTATCATTTGGATCATTTAGCAGCTAAAACCCATAGCTTTTATCCACCTCAATTGTATCTCATTTAACTTTTTTCTTGCGTAATTGTCTATTGAATTTTTTTTCTTTTGTTTGCAGATATGTTTTAGAATCAGAACACATGAAGAAGTTCTTTGATTATATACAACTCCCCAATTTTGATATTGCGGCAGATGCTGCTGCAACTTTTAAGGTTAAGTTAGTCTCACAATATTGTCATGTATTTATTTTCATAAAAGTCGTAACTCTTTTAAAGTTTACTCAACATTGTTGCACCGATGGTATAAACTGAATTCTCAAAATGATTCATTATGTTGTTTAGCCAATAATGCTTTGTCATGTGGGGAATGTTGAATATGCTATCTGTTTCCCTGTCCAATAGGTATTTTCCAATAGTACATTTATATGTCCATGGTATTCCTATCTGAACTTTTACTAGTGTTGTTTGCTGATCTAAATAGAAGAACAACTTTTTATTATTACTTTTTCATTGTTCAATAGTTGAGGATGTTTTTCATTTTTATAAAGCTATTTATTCAACTCATGTACTTGTTGCAGTTGCACTAGAATTATTCTGATTTTTGTAACATCTCTATGCAGGAGCTCTTGACGAGGCACAAATCTACCGTAGCAGATTTTCTTTCCAAGAACTATGATTGGGTAGGGTTGCTTTTATTTTTTTTGGATGTACAAATGCTTATTTTCATGTATGTCCTTTCATCTGCATAGAACACATGCATGTGGGTAATAAGAAACGTGCATCAACAATTATTGATTAATTACTTTAGAATTACTTCAAGTGAAAAGAAAATAACTGGGAAACAACATACAATTATTACATGCTAATGGTCAATGTGAAACATGCGTTTGCACTTTTTGTTGTTTCTTCGGTTTTATATTATCGTGATTGCCAATTAATCAAAATTAGATATTTCCATCTTTATGACAGTTTTTTGCGGAGTATAACTCAAAGCTACTGGAATCACCCAATTACATTACCAGACGACAAGCTGTTAAGGTATGATAAATATTTGACCACAAATAGCTGTCTCTTACATAATATGATGCATGACCTTGAGGTGCTGATTGAAGTACCATGTACTCTTGTTTTATCACGTTTTTTGAAATAAGCTGCATGTTTCTTATGATGTTGCTGAAGTTGCTTCTCTATTAACTACAGTTGTTAGGAGATATTTTGTTGGATCGGTCAAACTCAGCTGTGATGACTCGATATGTGAGCTCAAGGGACAACTTGAGGATCCTTATGAACCTTCTCAGAGTAGGATAAACTCTATTGGTTTTTGCTAATTTTCATGAACTTTCCCCTCTCCCTCTTCCAGGCCATTGAATAGAATTAAAATTTAGGGCAAAAGACAGCTTACTACCCTCATGTTTCGTGGTTTTCAAGATTTAGTACATCAATTTTTTTTTGTCTCAGAGTCATACCTAAAGTCTAAATTTTGAGACAGTCTCATACATCCGTTAGTCAAACTGTTAAGTCTTCAGTTAACTGTGACGTGGCACCCCACGTGGACAATGACTGGACGCCACGTGGGTCCACGTGGATTTTTTTATTTAATTTTTTTTTTCTTTCTTTCATCTTCTTCCTCCTTCTTTCTTCTCCTCCTCCTCCTTCCTTCCACCCCCCCCTCCTGCTGCATTTTGCAGATCTGCATTTGCAGATTTTTTTCTTTTTTTTTTTTTCTTTCTTCTTCTTCTCCTCCTCCTCCTTCCTTCCACACCCCCCCTCCTGCTGCGTTTTGCAGATCTGCATTTGCAGATTTTTTTTTTTTTTTTTTTTTCTTTCTTCTTCTTCTCCTCCTCCTCCTCCTTCTTCCTTCCACCCCCCCCCCGCTGCGTTTTGCAGATCTGCGTTTGCAGATTTTTTTTTTTTTTTTTTTTCTTTCTTCTTCTTCTCCTCCTCCTCCTCCTCCTTCTTCCTTCCACCCCCCCCCCCCCCCCCGCTGCGTTTTGCAGATCTGCGTTTGCAGATTTTTTTTTTTTTTTTCCTTTCTTCTTCTTCTCCTCCTCCTCCTCCCCCCCCCCCCGTTGCGTTTTCCAGATCTGCATTTGCAGATTTTTTTTTTTTTTTTTTTTCTTTCTTCTTCTCCTCCTCCTTCTTCCTTCTTCCTTCCAACCCCCCCCCCCCCCCCCCCCCCCCCCCCCCCCCCTGCTGCGTTTTCCAGATCTGCATTTGCAGATTTTTTTTTTTTTTTTCCTTCTTCTCCTTCCTCCTTCTCCTCCTCATGATCCTCCTTCTTCCTTCCAACCCCCCCCCCCCCCCCCGGCGCTGCTGCGTTTTGCAGATCTGCATTTGCAGATTTTTTTTTTTCCCTTCTTCTTCTCCTTCCTCCTCCTTCTTCCTTCTTCCTTCCCCCTGCCTTCTTCTTCTTCTTCCTTGTCTGCGTTTGCTTTTTTTTTTTTTTTTAATTTAATTAATTAATTAAATATTTTAAATGACACGTGGCGCCCAGTCAAATGACACGTGGCGCCCCGTCATTGTCCACATGGGCGCCACATCATAGTTAACGGAAAACTTAACAGTTTGACTAACGGATGTATGAGACTGTCCCAAAATTTACACTTTAGGTATGATTCTGGGACGAAAAAAACTTGATGTACTAAATGTTGAAAACCACGAAACATGAGGGTAGTAAACTGTCTTTTGCCCAAAAATTTAAGTTACGCAAGCCCTTGAACATACCATTTGTGTTGCATTTGGTATACCTATTTCTTACATGCATAATTTTGGGGTTCCATCTGCAGGAGTCAAGCAAGAGCATTCAGATTGAAGCATTTCATGTTTTCAAGGTTTGGTTCATACATTTTGATGATATTGAGGTTACTCTTGGTTCTTTTCATTAACATGTTTTAGTGTTCACAGCTATTTGCTGCTAATCAAAATAAACCCGCCGACATTGTGAGCATACTTGTTGCCAATAGAAGCAAACTTCTACGACTGTTTGCTGATTTTAAGATAGATAAAGGTAGATGGGAGTTTTTATTTTTTTGTTATTCTTATTCACAGTTGTCATTTTGGCACTTTGGTTACAATTTTTTCAAATGTTTTGTTGCAGAGGATGAACAATTTGAGGCAGACAAAGCTCAAGTAGTGAGAGAAATAGCTGCCATGGAACCAAAAGACTCATGAGGGAACTTTGTCTTGTATGTGGATTCTCGAGTTTCTTGTTCTATTTGTGAATTTTAGAGTTGTATGTTTTTTGAAATAGCCGCTATTCAACGTTCGAATGAGCCTCATCTTCTATCCTCCTTTCTTCTTCCTGTGTAGTTGCCAAGTTACTACTTGTTTTTGGCAAAAGGTAGATAAATAAATTGGTAAGATGTTCTATGTTGTACTATAGGTTATGCCAATGTTTAAAATGGTTGACCACGCATTCATTTAATGTGTTGAAATTCACTCAACTGTGGGACTAGTGTCGTATTATTTGCGTATAACAGACTTGAAGAAGATACTCGTATTATAAAACATTGCGTGTAACAGCGTGCCGGATTCCGTAGTTAAATCTTAAATTAGTAGGGTTCCTGATTAACTACGGAATCCAGCAATACTCGTATATATTTTTGTCACGTTGAGAATACAGCGATAATCTTCTGGTTTCTGATTTGGGAATAGGGTTCCTCGAGTTGGCACTTCATCCAGATTCCAATCATATGCTGTTTTTACGAGACATGTGAAATTATGAATCACGGGCGAACAAGGAATAACGTTCACAACGTATTGGCATATTCTATGAATCTCCCTCCTCCTCCCCCACCCCCACCCCCATCTAATTGTCTCTTTGATGCCCTTAATCGTCAAGTTTCTCAAAATTCCGTCAAACGGGTTTGAAGTGGTATGCGTGAGAGAGCTCGTCTTCCTTAAATTTGAGGTCATACAAACGTCTCGTGTGTAGTAGTGTAATTAAACCTAATATCTTTATCTACTAATAAATTTACTCGTGCTGTCTTATCTTTTCATATACTTTCACTAAAAATTTTGACACTAATTTAACTCTCTTATAAAATGATATCTAAGGACCAACTCAATAAAAAATTTCTTGTCTGTTTACCATCTCCCTGCAACTGTCTCAATTCCTTTAAATAAATATTTTGATCATTTCCTATTCACCTAGTTTAATCATTCATAATAGTTGTTCAAACATTTTACTAATGAAATAGTTATTTAAAAAATTGAAAAATAAAATGGGAGACCAGAAGAAAGAATTGGACGGGAGGGGTGGGATTGGTTGTCGTAAATTTTGGAAATGGGGCATGAGGATGAAAATTTAGGAATGCGAGGTTTGGTTTGGTTGTGGGATTTGGGAGGGGAGAAGTGGTTGCATTTTGGGGTCTGGAGGGAGGGGAGTAAGGAATAAGAGTTGCAATTGGCTCGAGATTTGGAAATCTAACTTATTTTTAATAATTAATTATTTTGTATTTTTTTTAATTAGTATTTTACAATAGACTAGCAATAATGTGATTCAATCAGTTGTTCATTCAATATTATTTTCTCTATTTTTAAACACGTTCAAAACATTTTAATAGACGTGTAATGTCAATTATAAAAAAGGTCTTTCGTACGTGGATAATAATATGATTAAATGAGTTGTCAAATGATTTTTTTTTTAACAAACGATATTATCTACACTAAGGAGAAGAGGTGGGCTTAGCCTCATAATGAGCTAGTAATAATGTGATTCAATCAGTTGTTTATTAAATATTATTTTCTCTATGCTTAATGTAAATTCTATAGAGATCGATTTTATTATGTGGATTTAGCTGCTTTAATTGGTTTATGAGGGGTTTCTTCTAGCATGATTTAAGATTATTCATTTACTTCAAATATTTGACTTTCCTTTTGTCAATTTACGCATATAAATACATCTAAAACGTGTAAATCGAGCGTAGCACAAATAAGTTCTTTCGCACGCAGATAATAATATGATTAAATCAGTTGTCAAATTAATTTTTTTGTTTGTTAAATAAACGATATTATCTACACTAAAAGGGAGGAGGTGGGCTTAGCCTCAAAATGGGCTAGCAATAATGTGATTCGATCAGTTATTTATTAAATATTATTTTCTCTATTTTTAATGTAAATTCTATAGAGATCAATTTTTTTATGTGGATTCAGCTGCTTTAATTGGTTTATGAGAAGTTTCTTCTAGCATGATCTAAGATTATTCATTTACTTCAAATATTTGACTTTTCTTTTGTCAATTTACGCATATAAATATATTTAAAACATGTAAATCGCATGTAGCATACTGTAATTTAAAAAATACCTTCTACACATGAGCACGTGCACGAAGGCTAGTATATACAATTAGAGCGAATCTGGTACTACAATCCAAGTAGTAGTTTCCTATTCTTTCTCCGTGTTTTATGTGGTGGATGATGTCTCTTAGGCTTCATGTACTTTTCCGTTTTCTACATACAAATTAACGGAAATTTCCGAAGCTTTAGGGACAGTTTCTGCCCAGACCCTCATCCAAAAGGAAAAGAGAAATGCTAAGAGAACTCTAAAAAATGAAACTCTTTGCTATTTCATAATTTAACGTTAATTTGTACTAATATTATAAAATGTTATGCAAAAAAAATAAAAATGGCTGAGGGTCCTTGGAGAGTCTCATTTATGAGAGAATCCATTTAGTATTTCTCAAAATGAAACTACACGTGTTTAGAACTGGCTCACTCGGTACTAAGGTCTTTTGGGATTTTGAAATTCTAACTAGAATAAAAATCAGGAAGAGAGGCTTTGACGGTGAGCCTGGGCTTATCAGTACTTTAATATTTACTTTTCTAAAAAATTAAAAAATATTCAAATATTATTAAAGATTATTTTAAGAATAATAGTAACTAAGAAAATAGCATTTAATTGTATTTTAAGATGAGGAAATAAAACATTGGAATAGCTACAGCAACATGGCATATACTTTATGCCATAAACGAATGTCCCATATAATTAATTTAATTATTTAATCAGTTTCAGTCACCTGGTAGCTTCAGGAGCTACGTGAAAAGCTCGAGCACTGAACACAAATCCCTCGCCCCCATCACTCGTTAACATCTCCTAGACTCCTAGTATCACTCAATCTGCATTTGCTTCTCTCATCGGACCGTAAAAATGGCGGAAAATGGTAGGTTCTCTTCATATCGTTTAATCTCTAATAAATTCTCCAATTTCTGTCATTCATCTTTTTTATATAAATTAATCTGCAATTTGTTTTGCAAAATCTGGTGGTGGGTTGTAGATTCGCTTGCTCAGTTCCTCTCCTCCGCCGTTGATGCTGCCAAGAAAGCCGGCCAGGTCAGTCCCCTCCGCCCCTTTAACTAATTTTTGTTTCATCTAATTTTTACTCGGCAGTAATTGAAACAAAGTGTGCAATCTGTGTGCTGTATGATTTCATTGCAGATAATTCGAAAAGGGTTCTACGAGACCAAGCATGTGGAGCACAAAGGCCAGGTCTTTTAAATTGTTTTTCTTCTTTTTTAAGTTGTTTAATCAAATGGGTGTTTGGGTAATTGGATTAGAGGTATAATTGCTGATTCAATGTTAGCGTAATTGTTTTAAGTGAAAGATTTAAAATTTGATTACTTGACAAGCATCAAAGACATTACTTTTCTGTTAATTTTAAGTGAAGAAGGTTATATTATGTGGGTTTTAAGTGAAAGAGTTTCGAATAAGTTTTCGCCTGTGGCAGCCAAATGCTGCATTGAATTAGAATATGAATGGAGAAAGTTATATTATGTGGTTTGAGATAGCTCACTGTTGGGTGCAAGATATAGCAAAATGAAATTTCATGATCAAAACATTACTTTTCTGTTAATTTCCAATATGTTTGGCAGTGCAGGTGGATTTGGTCACGGAAACTGATAAGGCATGCGAAGATCTAATATTTAATCATCTCAAGCAGCTTTACCCCACTCATAAGGTTAACTCTTCATCCCGTTGTATCAGCAAAGTTCATCTTTGGTGCTTAGAATAGCATTGTATCTCCTAAGACTAGTTTGTTCTCTACATACTCTGAATTTTCTTAGTCGGTGTTAATTCTAGTTCATTGGGGAAGAGACTACTGCTGCTAATGGTGTAACGGAGCTGACTGATGACCCCACATGGATAGTTGATCCCCCTGGACGGAACCACTAATTTTGTACATGGGTAAAAGTCAATTCTTGTGTTGTAGATTTTTGTGTATTTTTGCTATGCTGATTGATTATCATTGCTGTTATAGGTTCCCCTTCGTCTGTGTGTCAATCGGCCTTACAATTGGAAAGATACCTACAGTTGGTGTTGTTTACAATCCAATAATTGACGAGGTTAGGATTCTTATCTCCACTAATGTTAAACTCCAGTGGTTAGCCATGACTCTTGTTCTAATAGATGATACAATTATGAATGGTCAGAATTATAAGTTTTACAGTGAATAGCTTCTGCTGAAATATGAAACTTGCTCTCTGAGTAGTACTAGCTGAGGAAAGTGTGCTAACTTGGGGTTCATTATACGTAGCTCTTTACCGGCATACGCGGAGGAGGTGCATTTCTCAATGGAAATCCCATAAAAGGTGATTGTTCTGTTTTTAAGCATCAACTTCATTGTTTCTAAATGATTAAAAAATTCCTATTTGGTGCTTAATAATGTTTTGAATTACTGCAGTATCATCTAAGAACGAACTTGTGAAGTCTCTCCTTGCAACTGAGGTATAGAGTTGACCGATTGATGGATGGTGGTTTGTCATTGTTTTACATGAATGGGCTGATTTGTTGTTTCTCTAGCCAATCCCCATGTAAAATAAAGCCCACCGTGAACGTTTTAGTTAAAAAATGGGACTAGAAATTGGTAATGATAAGATGTTATAGGATGACAATGTAAGTCACATAACCATGCATATTGTGTTGAATACTCTGTGGTGGGATAAAGGTAGAAATTAGGTATGGATTAACAATTTCTTTTCTTGTTTCAAAGACTAGTTAATGTCACTGTAGATGATGCTTTGGTATATTATATGCTCCTGCATAATAGCACCTGAATTTGTACGAAAATAGATAAGCTGGAATCTTTATATGCATTATTTTTTGTTTTCATAAATATGTTAGTTCAATGAAGAGTTGTACAGTGGCAAACATGATAAATGTTAAAAACTTTTTTATATTAAAAGCCCTCATATGTTGTTTTACTGGAAGAGCAGGTTGGAGTAAAACGTGATAACCTAACAGTGGATGCAACCACAGGGAGAATTAATCGCTTACTATTTAAGGTAGAACCAGAACTTTCAAATGCTGGTCTTCAGAGTTGTGTTGGCATTCCAATTGTATATTAATCTCTCTTTTGAGCAGGTGAGATCTATTCGCATGAGCGGCTCCTGTGCACTGAACCTCTGTGGAATTGCATGTGGGAGGATTGATCTATTTTATGAGCTCGGCTTTGGGGGTCCTTGGTATGATCTTCTTTCTACTATGCTTGTTAATTTTAGTGTTAGCCGGTAAGTCATTGACATTGGTTTTTCGTGTGCCTCAGGGATGTTGCAGGTGGTGCTGTCATTGTTACAGAAGCCGGAGGGTGTGTGTATGATCCGTAAGTAACTTTATCTTCAGCTTAAGATCATTCAAGAATCAATTTGAGTCTGCAATAAAAATAGTTCTCCTTGAAGCATACACTACTGGCAGATCGATAACGTCTATCTTTTTGTTAACAAAACTTGAAACTTGCATGTAACATCATATGCATATACTTTTACTCACGTCGAGAATTGGATGTAATTTTCTGCATCAGATCTGGTAAGGAGTTTGGCATCACATCTCAAAGAGTAGCAGCATCAAACCCTCTGCTTAAGGATGCATTTGTTGAGGTTTTGCGAGATTCGGAATGAGTCAGCTTCTTCACCTCTTATCAAATCTTTCAAGTTAAACATCCTCTCCATGAAGCAATAAATTGGATTCCTCATTTGATTACATGGGTGTAAGTTAATACCCATTGGAACATTGAAATGGTATTTAGGGCATGTGCAATGCCAAGTTAATTGTCGAACCTATTCTGATGACATATCGTTGGCAATGTTTGTATTTGTTGTATTTTTATAGGAAATCATTTCCCCATAATTAAATCAATTATAAAAGGAGAAAATACAGGTACAAATGAGTAAGTTTCAAATATATTAAATATCTATCTCGGACAGCATGTCTAATACAAAGTTCAGGCAGGGACTGCCCGAGGACTAATTTACCAAAGAATAACATCTAATCCCGAACTCCCTCAGCACACACGCGTACACAAACACTCAAATGTATTCAGAAGGGCCGCGAAAGAGGAGGAAGAACTCGAAAGAGCCATTTCCTCCATCTAACAAACCATTCCGTGCACTCTGCTTTTCGTCCCTCCGACCTCTAAGCACCATGGCCGTTGACACCGTTCGCAGCATGCGTTGGCTTTTCAGACTTCTTCCTCTTCAATACAACATACCATGTGTAAGCTTCCAACAATGCGGCTTGGACAGCGAAAGCAACGATCAAGCCGATGTATGCATTCTTCCAGTTCTTGTTAGGCTTCAAGATGTCGAATCCTTCGAAGATGTTGACGATGCTAAGGATGATAACAGCGTACCCGGTTGCGTGGTGGTACATGTTCCAGTAGAATCTGAACTTGTGGTCCTTGTTGGGTCTCAGAAGCAAAGCGAACACCTGCATCGAGATTCAGAGCTTTCACTTAGTACATGCTAGGGCAAAGATCAAAGACACATTACAACACTGTTAGGTAGAGAAGAAGGTTGAATTACCTGAAGCGTTCCAAGGGCGAAGAGGGTGATCCCAATGTTTCTGTGCGTGTCATGTTGGATGCCGGCAGAATCGCTACCGAGTTTAAGACCAGTGGCCCATCCTGCGACCCCAACGGCGTATGCCGAGGTCTGGCAAGCGGCATGAAGATAAAACCATGCAGGGTCTGCGGACTTGAAAACCTTCAAGTACCTTGCTACCATGGCACCAAGAGGCATCAAGATTCCCCAGCTCACTACATTCAGCACTCCGTGAATCTGTAATTTGTATAAAAAATGACCAAAAAAATTTAGGGGATTTGAATAATTCTCAAGACCTTAATTAAAACTCTAAATTACAAACACCAAACAAGTGACCACCAATTCGAAGAAATCTTAACACAATCAAACAGATCCTCATCAACTAATACAATTAAAGATTAATTTATATTTTCCAGAAGAGTGCATAACCACATTATCTAGAGCGGATTTCGCTACTTGAGTTCTAATATCTCCTCGCAGTTTAAATTAGTTTACACTGATATTTTCCAATAGCTGAAAGGACTAACAAGTCATAGATGTAATTGAAAATTAAATACTTTTTATATAAAAAAATTTAATTTATATTTCATGAATATAATAACATTGAAATATCAAAGACTTTTATCAAGAAAACCAAAGCAAGCATCGACAAATTGGGAATTAATTGAAAACAAGAAAAGATTACTGAAGGAAACAAATTTCAGGACATGCAGTATAAGGATCAGATTAAAGCACAGAAAAATTAGTCAATTCACAATTCACTTACGTTTTTCTTTCTAGTGGTTGAGCTGCCACTGCCGGTGGATGCTGTCTGGCCGGAAAGCAAATTCAAAGTCCCCTTGGCGTTAACATTGGCGGTGGCAGTGCTGTGAATGCCAGGAGCGCCACTCGAAACAGGTCCCTCTTGCCAGACCTGAAGAATGGTGGTGAAATTGGTAGGAAGCGCCCAGGTTGCAAATATGATCATCTCATCGTTGTTCAGATACTCCGCCGTCAAGTCAGTGACCTCGTACGTCAGGTTGCCCTCCGCCAGCTTGGTCGAGTAGGCCTGGATCGGCGACTTGTACACCTTCGGGGTCCCACCGGACTGCGGCCAAGCGACGAGAGATTGGGCGCCGGGCATGGCGGTCGACGCGCTGTTGAGATCCGGATTGATGGCCCACGCGACCCAGCTGGAGGCGGAGACGCCGGTGTGCCTGTAGGCCATCTGGAGCTTTCCCGTTGACTGGTTAAAGGTCCAATGGAGGAAGGAGTTGAGATGCGGCAGGTCGCTGCAGGAGGTGAAGATCTTGTTGCTGGTGAATTTGTAGCTCCCGCAGGCTGTCGTTTGGGCGTAGGAAGATTGTGAGAAGAGAGAGAGCAGAACAGAGAACGCCACCGCAAGCCTTAGCGTGGAAGCCATGGTTGTGAGAACTGAAAAGTGCTTCGGAAAAAATGTGCTTTTGAAGGAAAATCTCAACTGGGTTCTATTTAACTGGAGAAGGGGAATTGAGAATGTGGAAAAAGTTGAGAGCTTTTATAACAAGATCGGACCTTTTTGCTAAAATAAGCAAAAGCCGTGTGCGGAAGTTTGGGGTGTTGCAAGGAAAAATGGGGTGTAAATATAAGAGTTGGTGGCGTGTGGAGTCTTTGAAGTCGTTGGCTAGTCTGTTGGGGAAGGTTCCCTTTTTTTTCACAAGTAGTTTGAAACTTCTTTCTTATTAAAAAGTATACTTTATTTTTCTTCCATCTTTTCACACCTGTCTTTTGCCCAACTTTGTTCTTCGATTTTAATCAACGTTTCAACAAGATAGTCGGTCGGCTTTGAAAGGGAATCATCTCCAGATCTCTTTCATCAAATATATTCAATCAATCAATTCAGATATTTGAAATTTGATCAAATGGTTAAAAATAGAGAGTTCATTTAAAAATTATAATAACTTTAACCGTTTGATCAAATTTGAAATGCCTGAATTGATTGATGAGATGGTATTGACCCTAAAAATTACCAAGCCTACGTGGCGCGCAGGCCGAATAATCTATGAGCTAACTACGTCCTTCGGTTGAATGCGGGGCGTGCCAACTCGACGGTCGAACTCGGCCGGTGAGTAAAATGTTGATGTTGCGTTGTGTGCGCGGCTGACTTCTAAATCTTGCGATTACGGCCGAGGAAGGAACGCGCCTCGGCCTTTGGGTTCTAGAGCCTGAAGACAAGGCTACTAGTCTTGCGAAGTTCACGACTCGTCGGCGCCGGATTCGGTCACGGTGATTATATTCGTGAAGGTATAAGCACGCCAAATTGACACCAACGTATAAGGGCACAGATACTCGAAACTGATGTAGGTCTTGATTGTGAAAGTGGTTCGGCCGTCTGAATGCCGAACTCTGAAACCAACCTGTGAGTATCCAATCATAAAACAACTCGGCGTTCGATGTGCCGAGCTCGGTAATTCGTAATACCTCACTTTGCGGAGAAGGCTGGTGAGATAACCTCTGCCAATAGGGATTCGAAAATCCTTCTCGACCGAGACTTGGATAGGTAACCAACCGGTCACGACGCAGTGCTGTTTATCCAAACTGAAGGTGCTTCGCGATCGACTGGTTCTACTACGATAGTGCTGTTTATCCAAACTGAAGATATCACCGGTTGCCTTCACAGTGCTGTTTATCCAAACTGAAGATGTGTTGGCGGACAGGAAAATAAAAATCTCAAAAGGTTGAGAGAGTTTGCACAGGGCAGTTTTGTGTGTTGAGTTGGAGAGGCTTAATGTTATGCTCCATCTCCCTATTTATAGTAGTGCAAACACTCCGAACCGTCCTTGGATAGAACTCTTCGTCCCAGTCCAACTCTACTTCGGCTGATACCAATCTAATCCTATCTCGGCTGATCCCAATCCGACTAGGACTCTGAATCTGACTCCAATCACGAGTTTGATTCATTTTCTTCTCGGGACTCCTTCTTCTAATGGGTCTCGGCCTCTATTAGCTTATCTGTTCCTCCTAATCCATGGCCCATGGTGCCTACTTACTCCCTCTGTGCGAGTCCTGGGCCGAGAAAGGTCCGAGCTCGGCCCAATCGTTATTTTGGGCCCAAACAGATGGATTTAGTGAAAGAGATCCGAAAAAGATCCCTTTCCGAGAACAAGGTCTCTAAAATAACAGTATATTTGTATGTTTTAAACATCGAAAATCAAAGCAGTTGATGATTTTCCTTTTTCTTACCTTTAATTGAGCCGCAAGTAATTCAACAGAAAGTTCTCTTAATCTCTAATTAATCCTGTTAAGTCATAACTGATCAAATAATCAAGATATCACTATTAAAAGTTCATAATTTCTTTCATAGGATTTTCATTTCACCATTTTAGAAAAGAAATATAATAGTTTGACGAGGTAATAATAATTTACATAAATTGACATTGACGAGTGATATAACCAACTTATATGTTACAATAAAATTAGAAAAATGTTATTAGCACTTCAAAAATCTCGTTATACACTTCTTACAAGTGTATTTTTCTTTCTAGTTATAAAAAATTTGAAGTGTAAAATAAAATTTTTGAAGTGTCAACAACAATTCTCTAATATTAAATATATTAATATTAACCCTAAATTTAAACTCAACATCCGTTTACCCATGTTACAAAATGTGAACTAGTTCAAAGTAAGCTAACTTGACCATTCACACCATCCTAAATTGTCTTCATTGGATCCGGAAAAAAAAACTTGTCTTCATTGGAGCAATTTCATAGCGTGGTGCACTGAAGACATAGACTGACAAAAGTCAAATTAAAGCGACATGCAGGGTCAAAGTGCCACTGAATCTACACTATGTACGTGTTGAATGGGTGCAAAAGGACCCGACTTCTCTGCATTCCCACTTTTTATACTCTTATTTTCTTCTATTTGTACGATTTAAGCTACATCAATATTTTATATTATTATTATTTTTTGTCTTATTATCTTTATAAAAAAATTAATATAAAATGTTGACGTGGCTTAACTGTGATCACACAAAATAAGAGGGAATGAAAGTGTATGGGAAGTGGGGGGCGTGCGGTGCAAAAAACCAGGTCAATTGATCAAATCACATATCGTACATTTGTACTTGCTTCCACCGACTCGGCCCCGCCCAAAACGTTTCGTTTTCCACTTCCACGGAGGCGTATATGGAGGGAACAAAGGGATAGGTTGGGGTTAGGTTAACAGTTGAGCAAGTCAACAGAAAATCTCCACAAATTGAAGCCTGGCTTGGCTGCTGTAGCTGGTCAAACCAAACCAAACCACACGACGTACAGGATTTGACGCAACGTCCCGTTGGGACCCACAAAAGCCGGGAGAGCAGCCCTCAACAGCCGCCGTTCACACGGTTCCAGCCTACCAGGTCATCATGCATTGCCGCCGTCTTTTGTCGTTTCTTCTTCGTCGTCTTTCGAACACGGCGAAGGCGGTGGACATTCAAACAGTGAGGAATATCACAACTCAAAGCGTAGATATTTGTAAATTTGCATCGACAATATTGTCTCAAAAAATATATATTAAAAAGAAAGAAATCGGCATCTATGTTCGTTCACAGCCCCTCTGCAGGTAGGTACTAACAAAGTTGAAGGCCTGCAGCCTCTCTCTCAAGCTGGACAAGTTGAGAGTACTACGTTGTGAGATCTCACTTTGTTCAAGGGAATGAATCTTCTATGTCTTATATGTGTATACTCATCTTCAATTAGCTTTTTTGGGAGTTCATTAGCTTTGGGTTTCGTAGGAACTCCGAAGTTAAGCGAGTTGACTCGAGAGCAATCCCAGGATGGGTGATCGACTGAGAAGTTCTTGTGTGAGTTCCCATAAATAAAACCGTGAGCACATGATCGGGACTCAAAACGGACAATATCGTGCTACGACGGAATCGAGTCCGGAATGTGGTGGGGGCCTGGGCCGGGATGTGATATATGTACCCTGGTCTGGTGCGTGTTCTAATTTTCAATTACAAAACACACAGCAATTAGGAATTGAATTACAAAAACATCACAGTTTCATACTATATAAAATGCATGGCCGAACAAAAAGGAACGTTTTTCCATTACAAATCTACGATTCATTTGTTGGCAACCTCACCTGTCGTTTTCTATTGTCTATTAACTAAACAGGAATGTGGTTTTCAAATCTTTGTTTAACTTTAAGCCTAAGTTTAACGGGTCAACATATATATATGTACTAATCAAGTTCTATATATCAGCGTCACCCAGGGTCTTGGATGTTGCTTTGTATCAAAATTTTATATACAACAAGATGTAATACTTACACATGCAAATGTTTTCAGCACTCATTTTCTCTTTATTCAAGTTTTGTTCATTTTTGTCTATCGATTCTCTTTTGATTTTTCAATTTAAAGGCTACAAGTAAATAAGAGTTTGTGGAAAGAAAAAAGACGATGGTTGAATTATGTAAGTTTAAAGCAAGAATATAATTGTTATTTTCAAAAGTGGAATCTTACCCATCTTGGTGACTTGCATTTTTTTAAAGAAGTCTGAAAATAAAGACTAAAGATATTAGTGATGCATGCATAATCCTAGCTATCAATCTTTTTTTCCTTGGTGGAGTAGGTGGGATTAAGACTGGTTAATAGGCGACCTAATCTTAGTTAAGCTGAAATTAACAACAACTCTCTTCAATAATAAGAAGACTTGGCCTGTGAGGAGGATGACCTGAGCGTATTGGTAAACGGTCTTAATTTTGACCCAAAGCTAGAGAGCTTCGGGGGCTTTCGTACAAGGGTTGTACACTTTGCATATATAATTAATAATTAATTAATTGTCCATTATATTAATCCATCCAATTAAAAGCTGATTTACACCCCTCACCTACATACCTTTACCATTCTTTCTCAATTATCTCAAGTTTACTAACTGGTTGAAGCGGTCAACACGTCGGTGAGAATGACTTCCACATTGTTCTGCCTTTTCTTTGGAAGCCTATAAGCCATCATCACGTCAGAATATGGAAGCCTCCATGTGTCATCCATCCCGTTAAATTAGGGTTTAGACCATCAACTTATGGAGAAATTTTTAGTTTGAGAACACGAATAGTATACAAAGTGTTTTTATGTAAGTGGTGGAAAATTTTAATTTTTAAGTTATTAACTTTTTGACACACATATCCCACCATTTATATGGTGACACGTGGTGTACCACCTCGTGGTAGTAAAAAGAATACCATGCTGCATCTGAACTTCAAACGGTTTAGCTTTAACCCTTGTTAATGATTTACATTATTGGTTGATAGAGATTCGCGAAATACTATGGTTCTTCAATTTTTTTTCAGAAGAAATTCACGAAATCATGCACCTTTTTTTTTCGAGTCATAATGAAAAAATGCAGTTGGTTGTATCCAGCCTATTCTTGAAATAAACAACTCGCACACACTCCCTTTCCAAAAAAAATCAACACACCAAACACGGTCACTCTGAAAAATCTCTCTAACTTCTGGTTCAAAGTGTTTTTAGACAATAAAAAATGTTTTAAACCGTGTTTGACATAAAAAATTTAAAGCATTTATAGGTCGTAAGGCAACCATACATGTTTTTCTTCCCAAAGCACTTCCGAGTGTCTTTTCAAAAAGTTGTTCTGGTAAGAATATTTAAGTTTGCTTTGAGGTGGCTGCAAGCTTTTTATGACAACATAAAACGCTTTTGATTGCATTTGACATAAAAATATGAAAGTGCTATTATTTCATAGAACACTTTGCTTCTTCATGAAGCTTCAATGTGCTTGTACTAACGACACTTGTAGCAAAATGCTTGAACACAAAGCCGTTGAACTGTAACTTACGTCAAGCCCCATCATGTGCCGCCCTATGGTTACGCAATGCAGTCTTCAGCTTGGGCTTGATCGAATTACGATGTGTCATGATGGGCCAAATTTCAGGCCTCACGAAATTATAACCCAGTTCATAGATAGGCCCCAGCTCTCGACCACTCCCGAGTGCACCAAGTCGGGCCAGTCCAGGCCCATATAAATTCAGAATCCGAAGTGAACAAGGAACGCTCCAGATCTGTGCTGTAAAACCCAAAAGGTGATTGATTGGACAAGGTGGACCATTTGCCAGCAGTGAGAATCATTGTGGCTTCTGCCAAAAGTTATGGCAACGCAACCATAGCCAATGAAACCTAATAAATACGATTGCAATTTGCAACAAACGGAAAGGGATTCAGATTCCTTTCACTAAATCCACCAATTTTTAAATTTGAGCTCTTGAAATTTAATCTAACGATTAAACTTTTAAATAGATTCCCTGTTTGTAGCCGTTAGATCAAATTTTAAGGATCCGGATTTAGGGATTGGATGGATTTGGTGAAAGGGATCCGAAAACGATTCATTTCCAAACAAATTAATCAAACCGAAAAGGAAGTAATTTCTACGCATTACTTTTTTTTACGTTTTTATTTATTTTGTATGATTGAATTGAATAAATCAAATAAAATTCACAACCGTAAATAAATAAAAGTGTGGATACATTTAGACCAAAGAAAGAAGAAAAGGATGTGCATTTTCATGTTTGCTGTTAATTAGTTCTCTCTTACGTCTTAATCCAACAGTCAATCCATTGTCTGAGAAAATGGGATTCGATTTAGGCCACAAGAGAAGAGACTATGTCCAGAACTGTTTGTTTTTGGAGAATGATGTTTGTGATTGCGCATGCTAATTGCTTAGACAAAAAGGTTTGGTGCCAACCAAGGGTTGTAGATTCCAATAATCATGCGTTGTCCTGCCTCGCTCGAAGGAGAAAGAACTTTCTTGCACCCGAAATGCTACAGCCTGTTTTTTCCGTCAATGCAACACGTAAAAAGATTACAACATACAAATTGACAGTGCATGACTTATGATATTGGCCACTAATCTGGCATCGAAAATGTAGGCAAGTTTCTCTCCTAACCTAGAATCTAAGGTCGCTCTCCCATATCCCATCCCATACAGCCATGATATACACATCTTTGAAAACAAGGGATCGGGCTTTTATTCATGGTCGTAGTCACTGTACCCACTAAGCTAGAGCTTCATTGGCATACTATGATGAAAAACAAACGTGCGTGCTTACTTATCTTTCAGTTTCCTTCAAGTTTCAGCTTTTGCCCATTCTCATGAAATATGATGAACAATTAAATGACCAAAACCTAATTACCAAAAGCACTTTTAAACGTATCAAAAACCAAACCCTATCTGAAAGCATGTTTGTAGGTTTGGTGCGATTCGCTATACGTTCAATTAACGCCAACAACAGTAAGCTTAATTATCATTTAAGTAGAAATTAAAATCATTCTGTACAGTGATACGATTGTTTTAATTAAATTTGAGGTCTCTAACAGTTTTTCACAATGATATCACTCTGTGTACCTGAGATTTGAATTGCATATGGTAAACATCCCTTTTTGTGAGTCATGTCATGTGTAGTAGTAGGGTTAATTTTCAGGAGCTGTCTGCTGCAGGCTAAACATGGTTGGGCACACCCATTTATTTAGTATTCTTGGGTAAATATTCTTGAGTAGAATAAGCGGAAAAATTTGGTAACGACTACTTTATTCATGATACACGTTTTATAAAAGTATGAAACTATTTTTAATTTAGGTTTGCTCGATGTTTTTATTTAATATGAGAGTTGCTCTAATACAATGTTTTTACCCAAAGTAATTTACTCAGTAGGAAGGGGCTGACGTGAGTAACTTTAAGCTATGTTTGGGTGAGGGACTTCACGATCGGTTAAGGCCAAATTAGGAAAAAACACAAACCACAAAATGTTAGATAGGGGCTAGAAATGCAAATCTAATATTTGCAAGTGGTCATTTTTGCGAATTTCTCTGATTTAAATGAAAGCATTTTATAATTCTTTTCTTACTAACTTAATTAGTCTCAATTCCTTGCAACTTGGAAAGTCCAAATACAGCCATCCAGTACATCACAAGTATAGCCACACAGTTTTACAGATTCAGGTGATCTTCAAAAGATATGAAGAAAGATTTGAAGCAGAAAAGTGAGGACTCATGGGCCATGCAGCTGCAGGCCATTAAAGATAACAAAAAAGTTACAACCTCATTGATTACTTTGGCAAAGGAAAGCAGTAAGTGAATATATATATATATATATATATATATATATATATATGTACAAACACACACATAAATACAACACCAACAAATGCAGTTAAAAACTGAGATATCGCCCACTAGGTAATGTTTTCATTCAATAACATCAATCAAATACGTATTTTTAAATGGATAAGGTTGGAAATATCAAAATTTTAAACTAGATGACGTGTTACCAATAAAAAATAAGTTCATTAATCAATACTTAAGTAATAATTAATAATCAACCACCATATCATTTAGTTTACAAATTTAGTGTAAAAGTTTTGGTCTTCTTACTACTATCCTATATATATATATATATATATATATATATATATGTGTGTGTGTGTGTGTGTGTAGAGTACATTAAGCTTTCAATTCTGTAATATTCAAAAGTTTATATTTAACATCAAACATAGTTGATCGATGAACTTGGACATGCATTATTAGTATTTACTAAAGATCGATCGTATTCAAAACGTCTTCGTCTATATGCAGACACAGACTGGCCTTTTAATCGATTTTCATTTATGTTGAAAGGGAAATTAAGTATAATATATATATATATATAATATTTGTAGAAAATTATATATTATTTGTGGAAAATTATATATTCTTTTTTATTTCAAATCTGGTGTGCTGTTTTGAGATAATATATATATATATATATATATATATAATATACAGATATAAAACAGCTCGAAAACTCGCCGACCCGATGTGCATACTTTATATGCAAAATATTTTTATTTTGGTCAATCGTTTTATGCAAAATATAACGGCATATATATATATAGATATAGATATACATAAATATATATATATATATGTACGTACATATATAGGATCTGGTGTGAAATCGTACGCAAACAGTACAGACAAACACGAATCTATAGTTTCGCATGCATGTAGACAGGCTTTTCAGCTTCAAATGGATGAGGATGAAGCCTAACAGCCACATACAGTTTATTCATCACGGTTGGCAACTTTTCATTTTAATTAATAATTTTTTATGGACAAGATCGATGAACAGAAAAACAATTGGCACACCAATGCACATTGCTTGGAAATTGGACACCAAACCAATCAGCCATGCATGTCACAACCAGCTAGCTAGAGCTTTCAATTTGATGTTTGCCATCAAAATTCTATAAAATCCGAGAGTTAACTTCTAGGCCCAAATTTGTACCTATAAAATCTTAACCCTACAAACTAATGCATGTTGAACTTGTCAAGTCTTTTATATCTATTAATTTTGCATCGGGGAATTAGAAACCTTACAAGTTACAAGAACTTATGCGTTGAGTCATTCTTCCTATGATCGATTGATTTAGATGGATTCTCATAACTTTCCTTTGTAGCATTAGAACAAATTTTTCACTTATTGAGTCTAAAGATTCACGTGTCTCATGATAAACCAATATGTGTAATTCATGTATTAAGCTTAAACGACATCATGCGTAAGAGATGTGCTTAGAGTCTAAAACACAGAATCAAACAATTCAAGAACATTATAATAATTTATATGGAGTTGAGTCGCTCTTTATATAACAATTTAATTTCGTGTAGAACCTCGACTGCCTTCATTATTTACACCACCTCATTCTGTTCTAATTACGATTCCACGTGCTTCTAGCTTGTGAGGAGTTTTCTTAATGCAGTATGACACCATGATCGCATCGTCGTTTCTATACTAGTTTTGTGGCAAAATTTACTTATCTTTAACACATCTTTGCACACTAAAAGTGTTTACTTAATCAGGATTATTATTACGTCAATCGGCCTGGCTTCCAACTCATGTGTTGTCGCCCTGAGTGCCGAGTATGGTGAACCACAAACATCAAAACTCATTCGCCAAAAAGCGCATAAAATTGTTGCAAGTCTGCGCAGCCATCATTAGCCTCTTTAATCTTTAAACCCTGAAATTCTAATTAACTTAACAAAAATGCTATTCTTGTCATATTTTTATATCATATTTGTACAATATATTTGTATAGAAATATAGTATGAAAAATAATAAATGTAACATTACTATTAATTTGATTATAATTCTGAACAATCCTGCGTTATAAGTTATGTAAATTATTAACAATGATGATGGATTTTCAGTTTAATCTCCAAGTTCCAAACATTTACAATATTGCAGAAAATTACTGGAAGTTCGTCATCATTCTAAAAGTTTTAGTCAAATGCGCGTTATCATTTAAAAGATGTTGTGTAGTGAAGAGAGTTGATCAACTAATTGATAACCTAGGATGGATAATCATCGAAACATTATTTCTGTAAAAATAAGGCATATTACAATGTCCTAGACCAAAATGAATAAACAAATCAATACAGCAAATTGTTGAGAAATTTTCTGGTGTGATCGAAATACAGAGTAATACATCATATTTCACTATATAACTAGAGAAAAATTTTATGTTTCAAGTATTCATCTAATTGTATAATGAAATGGAGTATACAAGTACGTGCTATAAGCACACTGTTAGAATTCCTCTGTCCCACATCGGCCAGAAGACTTGAGAACAAGTCCTTTATATAGAATTACCCCACTTTAACTAACACAGAGACCTTTTGGATTAAAACCCACACCTGACGAATTGAGCAGGTGGCCAAGTAGGGACAGTATCGGTGTTGTTGGAGTGGGCCTATGGCCCGTCTACCTGAAATTTAACACACACAAAAAAATCTTTCCGGATCATTAGAATTCAATTAAACATTATTGTAACTTGGCAAGATTTGGTTGATCCACCCCAATAAGTTTTTATAATTTAATCTTTGAATATTTGTTCACCAAGAACAAACACCATCTTTTGCAGATTTTCAAAAGGGCAGTTAGGGTGCTAAACAACTCAGCATGTTGGATTAACATGAGTTTATAATGAATATTAATGAAACAAATAATATCTTATTATATTATTGTTCATAAAACATCTGTATATATGCATTAACATGCGTACGTATATTTGAGTAAAGATTATAATATAGAGTACTTTTTGTTCAAACGGCGTGGCTGCGGAAATATCAATGAAATTTATAAAAATAAATTGATTGGAGATATAGGAGATGGACAGTAGACCAGATCAGACATAAAGAAAAGTTTATTAGGTGCTGAAAAATACAAGACAATTAAGCTATATTTATATTAGTTTAGATTGATAATTCGGTGAGCCAATTCTTTGTATCTACGCATAGAAGATCGTAATCAGTAATATTATAACTTTATATTGGTGAGCAATGTTTTCAATTTGGAATAGGATAGGCAATATTTGGCTCTAGTATCAGCTATTTCTCTTTATAAAATAATAATTTTTTTTCATTTATAAATCGTCTCTTTTAGACCATCTCTAATGGTGGACTAATTATCCCCCAAAATTTCCTCCCAAACTCACTCCAACCCAAGGGGAAAATTTGGGCTAAATGCTAAACCAAGGCCAGATTCCCCCCAGAATTTAGCCCAGAAATTGGTGTGGGCTCCACTGAACCGAGTGAAAATATTTATCTGAATTTAAATTTTTTTAGATTAAAATATTCATAAAATTAATTTACGATAGTCTACGTATTTATTTATTTAAAAAAATAGCCTAAGTTAATTCTTTAATAATTCTGGCTAAAATTTTAGGCTAGAACGGTTGGAGCAGAAAAACTGTTTTTGGGCTAAAAGCTAAATTTTCCGGGCTAAAATGTTTGGCTTTTAGCCCAACCATTGGAGATGGTCTTAGAATTTTAATTATTATATTTGTATGTTAAAGCTTAAAATCGGTGATGTCAACAAAGGAGGCAGATTGTCTACCCTCCTATACTATACTATTCTCATCCCCTTTTATTTGTGCGGTCACGGTTAAGCTACGTCAACATTTTATATTCCTATTGCATTTTGTCTTATTATTTATATGAAAAAATTAATATAAAAGGTTGACGTGACTTAATCTTGACCGCACAACACAGGAGGGGATGAAAGGGTATGGTAAAAGGAGGGCAGACAATTTGCCTCCGTCAACAAATACCATAATTATAGTGTCCCGACCTTTAACGGTTAACAGATAAGAGGATGCTCACAAGAGGGAGGAGGTGGAGAGGATCCCTTTCATGGGGATCCTAGGAATCCGCAATCGTATCTATTTATCGTACATCGTGCGGTAAAAAATTGTTTAAAATTTAAAATTCAAGTATAAATAATACCTAACGAAAACACAATTACGAAATTCCTAAAATCCTTAAAAAAAATGATCTCGCGAGGATTTTTTCGGGAGGAGGTAGGCACCTTTTGAATAACAAATCCACTAAACTTTGTCTGGTGGACTACTAATTAGTAATTAGGCTTCACCAGTGATCAGCATGAATAAGTGGGCACTTTTGCCCTTTTTCTTGGATAAACCAAACCCTAAACGTGGTTAATCCACTGATGGGGCCATGATTAGAGTACTAGGTCTTTCATCTCTGGCTCTGTGTTGGCCAGGCACGTGTGGCTGACGTGGTGGATTTTATACACAATACCCAGGTTAAGGTAAAACGGTTTGTGGTTGACTTTGGCCCACTTCTCTAGACCCTCCCATCTCCAATCCCACCGTCCTCGCACCTATATTACTCATCGTCCGGAGACTCGGACGGCTAGATCAGAATCATTAAAGGATGATGCAGCTGGCAACACGTGCCCTTCCCTATTCTAACCGACTCTTGTCGTAAACTCCGTTTTAAAATGCTTATACACGTTACGGCGAGAGAAATTTACATGAAACTGGATAATCGAGATGACAATTTCTAAAATATATTGTGCTTACCATGTGCTCAATCCTTACAAAATGCATAATCCTGATACATGGTATTGTAAGATTAATTGAAATAAGGAATTGCTATTAGCACTTCAAAAATCTCATTCTACACTGTAAACTTTCTGTATTAGAAAAAAAAAATACACTTATCAAAAATGTAAAATAAAAATTTTAAAATGACAATAACACTTTCTATCGGAATATAATTATCTTATCGTGCTCCTTTCACATAGCTCTTTCTCTTAATTCTCAGTAAATAAAAAGGACGTGCGTGAAAAATTACGTCCATTTGTTCTGTGTTTTTCACCCGGACTCACAGATTTACGTGCCAATTCAAGTTTTGACCAAAAGGTTGAGGTTCGAAAGTTGGCAAAAGCACGGCGTGGCACCTTTTAAAGGTCCCACCTAAACTGCACCCATCGCAATCAAAAAGAGGCAACAGGATTTGTGCCCCTGCCCACGGTCACATCAGCCCCGCCCCACTAATTCTAAATTTTTAGTATCATGCCGTTGTTTGTGTCACGAAACGGTGTCGTTACCCTCTGGCCAAATATGTGGTCTGCGACCATTTTGCATAGGAAGCTTTGCTTGTGACTCCATCTCCCTTTAAACTCACACCAACCATATAAACAACGAAAAGTAATTAGAGAGTTATTGTCACATACATCAAGCTCAACAAAAATATTAAATCGCAGTTTTTATTTATGCAAATCAAACCTAAAGCCTTCATTTACAACCCAAAATGATTAACTCTATATTGCTCCATACGTCTCTGACAAAATAGAAAAAAGGGCAATAGGCATGAATAATTAGTTTTTGAGATTTAGTTGTAGAAATAATAAGTTTTTAATAATGACGAGATCTTGATCGTATATTAATGACTTAATGGTAACATAACAACTACGTAACGATGATATAATAACGACTAAATCCTTATTATTAATGCAACCAAATATAAAAAATATAAAAATCATCCCAAAAAAAAAGACTCAAAAAACATATAGAGATATTCCAGTGTCCAGAACATCGGCTCATGTCTTTTTATAAGTGAAGGGATACTTAGAAAAGAAAAATAAAAAATTTCTTTCACTTGTATAGCACTATGTGTTTGACCAGATATAAATCTGTCCATACGTACAAACATACAGTCATATACAGATGACATATGACAGAGACCCTTTAGCCTCAACCTTTTCTCTCCACTCTCCCTCGCTCCCTCCCAATTCCACACTTCACCACGCCATGAATTCCTTCTCTGCCCCACACTACCTCTAATACAAAACCCCAATTCAAAATCCCCCAAAAACTCGAATCACATCTGCAAATTTCTGAAATTTGTTGTAAAGATTCGAGCTTTGAGAATGGTTTCTCTTGAAGAGTCCCATTCCGCCTCCAACCACCACTTCCCGCCGCACACCCGCAACTTCTATTCTCCCTCCTCCACCACAATCCACCGCCAAACTGGCCGCTCCATGCGCACCATCCGCTCCAGCATCTACCAAGATGACCACACCCGAACCTCCTTCGCCGCCGAAAGATCGCCTTTTGTCTCCGAGAACCTAACTGATTCGGTCGTCGACATGCGCCTAGGCGAGCTCGCCCTACGCACCCACAGCTCCGCCGCCAAGTCCGCCTCCTCCGACGAGGAGTACCTCCAGTTCTCTCAAGCCTTCAGCGATTTCTCTGCCTGCAGCAGTGACATCTCGGGAGAATTGCAACGACTCGCGACCTTGCCGTCGCCGGAAAACGGGCCGACCTCCGAATCAGCCGAGGCTGCGCCGGAACAGGAGCCATGTGAGGGGTTTTTGCAGAGGGAGAACTTCTCGACCGAGATCATCGAAAGCATTTCGCCGGAGGACCTTCAGCCGACGGTCAAGATCTGCGTCGACGGCCTCCAATCGCCGTCGCTTGCCGTGAAGCAATCTGCTGCGGCCAAGCTCAGGCTTTTAGCGAAGAACCGGGCCGACAATCGCGCCTTGATTGGCGAGTCCGGCGCCGTCCCTGCTCTAATTCCTCTGCTGCGGTGCAGCGATCCGTGGACGCAGGAGCACGCCGTCACAGCGCTGTTAAACCTCTCACTGCACGAATCGAACAAGGCAATAATCACCAATGCCGGAGCTATAAAGTCGTTAGTGTACGTCCTCAAGACCGGGACGGAGACCTCCAAGCAAAACGCCGCCTGTGCGCTGCTGAGCTTGGCGCTAATTGAAGAAAATAAGAGCTCAATCGGAGCATGCGGCGCGATTCCGCCCCTGGTTTCCCTGTTAATAAGTGGATCCATGAGGGGCAAAAAGGACGCCTTGACGACTCTGTACAAGCTCTGCTCGATAAAGCCCAACAAAGAGAGGGCGGTGAGCGCCGGAGCTGTGAAGCCGCTAGTGGCGCTGGTGGCGGAGCAGGGGACGGGGCTGGCGGAGAAGGCGATGGTGGTGCTAAGTAGCTTGGCGGGAGTTGAGGAGGGAAAGGAGGCTATTGTGGAGGAAGGCGGGCTGGCAGCGCTTGTGGAGGCGATTGAGGATGGGTCGGTGAAAGGAAAGGAGTTTGCGGTGTTGACACTGTTGCAGCTGTGCAGTGAGAGTGTGAGGAACAGAGGGTTGCTAGTGAGGGAAGGAGGGATTCCGCCGTTGGTTGCGCTTTCGCAGACTGGGACTGTTAAAGCTAAGCACAAGGTATCTTGATTATTCATTAGTTGGATTTGGCACTACAATCTTTACTTGAATTGGATTACATATGCATTTTAAGTGTTAAATTGTTTATAATCGTATAGACAAAATGGTGCGAATATTGTTCAATTTGAAGATGGTTGATTTTGTAGACATTAGCCTATACCGAAACCCCATCCCGGAGATTTCATTGGACCCAGAAATGATACATTGGAAGAATCTTTTGCGTCTTCCAATATCAATAGGTTGATTGTTTCACTCCTGTATCTTCCAAAAGGAAAAAAGATCTCTGAGAGCTCTGGATCCGAAAGAGAGTACTTGGGTTCTCCCAATAACTAAAGAGTGTATCATGCCTGAATCTAACTGGGGCTCGAACAAAAGAAAAAAGATTGTTCGGCTCGAACAAAAGAAAAAAGATTGTTCATTTTAAATTGGCAGCTGAACCTTTTGGTTGAAGGAACTATACAATGAAATGCGAATTGTCATGCATTTTGTAATTCCAAGTCTGCATTTGGATGTTGCATGATGTTGATGTTCGATCATACTGTTAATGGAGCTCGCTTGCTTGGTTTATAATGGGGGTTTGGTTGTTTTTGCAGGCTGAAACGCTTCTTGGGTACTTGAGAGAACCGAGACAAGAAGCGTCCTCTTCGGCTCTTTAGAGGAGCCAAGGGAGGTACTTTCACTGCTTAAGAGGAAGCTATACTGTGTCTGTGTATGTGGTTTGAGTAGTGCTCGGTTGCACTTGTATATAGGAAGCGTTGGTGTTTTCATGGTTTGTTGTAACTTTGTACAGTGTGGCTGAGAAGCTAAGAAGAAGAATATGATATGGTTGTAGGAAGAAGGGAGAGAGATTAGAGGAAAGCTAGTGAGCAAGAGACTACGGACTTCTTAGTAGTTTAGATGTATGAATTTAACTAGGTTTTTTGGTTTCTTTTTTTTTTCCTACTATTGACATGGTTTTTTGTAGGGGCGGAATACTTGTTTGCCTTGTGGTTGTTTTGGGTCAATTGGATCCTTGTGTTTTGTATGCGTAAACCCGAATTTTGCTGTAAAAGGGTTTTACCGATTATCTGGTTTTAGTATGAACTGTTTGGAATCGTATCATTTCTGTTCTTTCCTTATTGATTGTGTTCTGAGTTCTGTATGACGGAAATTCATACGTTGAACATGTTGGAGATTGTGAGAGGGTGGTACAAACATTGGAAACTTGAACTCCTACGTTAAGGTGTCAGTTTTTCAAACTAATCATGCGGTGCCCTATGGAAAAGTTGAAGCACGAAGTGACGTGTGCGTTTAGGCGTCTCTATTTCATACAAGTCTTTCTCCAACTTGTGGTGGTATGATCTGGACCCTTCATCCGTTGGTGGATGATGATGATCTTTATTCGTTGCGTAGTAGAGAATGCAACTTTAATCCTTTGTTCTCCACATGTTTTGTCAATCATCTCGGCTACCAAACAGCAAGCGATACAACGCCGTTTGGGAGCAGTATTTTAGTGGGAAATGCAATCTATTATAAAGTAGCAGGTGAGCTGCTGTGTGCTGCCCCATCACCTCTCTTCTCTCTGCCTCACCACCACCTGTCCCACTGCATGCAGTTCATCGAACGAGGATCTTTTTTTAAGAGAATTTTGGGGATTTTCAAATCTGGTTCGTTCATCGTACATTCGAATTCCTTCCACCTGAGTCTCATAACCTACAAATCCGAGTCCTTGAAATTTGATTAAACGATTAAAGTTATTATAACTTTTAATGGGGCTTTATGTTTGTAGTCATTGGATCAAATTTCAAGGGTCTGGATTTATGGGTCATGAGGTTCAGATGGAAGGGATCCGAAAATGATCCCTTTCCAAATAACACATGACGAAAACTGATCGTACGCTATACGATGAATGAACATGATTTAAAGATTTTCAAGATCCTCGTAAATTAGATCCGGAGAGAGGATCCTCCTGACGATTCATACAAGCCGAGGCCAAAATTGTGCTGCTGCTGGTGCAGTGCACTGCAGTGTGTGTGTATACATATGTATTCTTTTTTATCAAATTGATTATATTATGTGGTTTGTCGATACGTTGTAAATAAATGATGCATTAGCTGGCGGAGGAGGAGCAGGTATTGTTTTGTCCCGCTGTTTGTTTGTCGGTGCGTACTTTCTAACATCCTTTTTTGAGCGTCACAAGTTTCCTCAACCAATATGCATCAAATATGGGAGAGAATAACCTATTCCTCAACCAATATGCATCAAGTATGGGAGAAAATAACTTAGTTGCAATCGAGTTGTTATTGTGGTAATATCGACTCATGCATTGTCATGTATTTTAATTTTGTCGTGCAACTATGCTTGATTTGTATGGAATATTGCTACCTTAGGTCATGGTTTCACCCTTTGCAAAAAAAAAAAAAAGAAAAAAAAAAAAAAAAGAGAATGGATTTTAGTCGGTAGTGGGAGAATAAGAGCGTTGAATGTGTGGACATATGAAAAAAGATAACATTAAGAACGAAGATATCCGAGATAAAGTAAGAGTAACCACAGTGAAAATAAAATGAGAGAAACTCGATTAAAGTGGTTTGGATACAACTCAAGATCTATAGGTACTCCAGTTAGAAAATACGACTATAGGATGGAGGGTCAGGGTAAAAAAGGTAAAGGAAGACCTATGAATACTTAGAAAGACACTTTAAGAAAAGATATAAAGTACTTGAGCTAATGGAAGACTTAATACAAAATCGAGTACAATGACGTTCGATGGATCATCGGGTATAATGAAAGGAGAGGATGGGAATGCTTCTATAGAAAGTCCTTGTGCTTATAATTGTGATTATTAGAAGGACGTTGAAATTTTAATAAATACTTGGAAGGCTTTATGGAAAAGCATATATTGGTATTTTAGAAAGCAGTTCCAGGTGCTTTTTCAATCTATAAATACTAACAAATGTAAACTATAGAAAACTAAAACATGATAGGCCATATTATTGAGATGACATGACATGTACATATCAATTATCACACACTATTATCAAAGTATAAGGATCTGAAATATGGTCATTCCAAAGTGATTCCTCAGCAAATGTCTTAAACTTAACACGATCTAGACATATTATTCCTCAAGTTTAGCTTTGCCTTGGTGTCCTTGGGAGCAAATAGCTTGGGTCTGAAGCCTTTCTGCGGCAACTTCTCAACCTCTTCAAATGGCATTCCTTTGGTTTCAGGGACTAGGAAGTAAATGAATGTGAGTCCAATGAGAGAAAACCCGGCAAAGAGGAGAAATGTTCCGGCCGAACCCAGCGCTTTTGTGAGTGTCAAGTATGTTTCACTAACTATGAGATTGGCCAGTTTGAAACTGCAGCAACTCCTCCGCCAGTCCCTCTGTATCTCAGCGGGTATATCTTCAAGCTCATGATCAATGGTACGGTTCCCATTCCGCGTGCATACATTATAATGTACAATCCCAATAGTATCACTGCAAATATTCCAATTTACTAGGGCAACCTTTGCTGTACCATGTCCTGTGTTCTCCACGACATGTTCTGTTTAACATAAGCAACATCAATACCAAGTTATATGCGACACTTTCCGTCGTAAAATCTTATGTTAGACTTTGAATTTGAGCATTTGATTGGCATTGTCTGTTATTGAGTCGGTGCACCTGTAGATTCACAATCTGATAACATAAGCATTTATGTCACTAATAGCAATTGTGTGACATATAAGCTAGCTATTATGATAATATCACCTCTATGTAGAGCATCTTAGAGACTCTGGAAGTGACAACATCAATATGAACTGAACAAGGGTTGGAACTCCGGCGACTCCAAGCATCCAACGCCAGGTTCCTTGAGCTTGGTGAAGGTGACATTGATAAGGTCTGACAAGAATTGTCCTCCCGTACATAACATACCATTGCAGCTAACAAGAGCTCCTCTGATTTTCTGAGGAGAAGCGTCTGACTCTGATATGTAGAGGGATGCGGTCATAGAAGCCATTCCAACCACGTCGGTGATTAGGTTGACTTTTTTCCCGCCAAGTGTGTCATTCATCCATTCACCAACAGCAGCTTCAATGATGGCGCAGCAACTACCATGCTCACTATGGTCTCCTGCCGCCATGTTTTCTTGCCATCTTCGCGAAAGTCCTCCGAATGTATGGCAATGCCCCGGAGATCACACATGCAGCACCACACCACCACCAACAAAACATACAATTAATTAGCACAAAGAAATTTAGTCCTTTGAATAAATTAATTGTTCGTGTTAAGATACTATTAGTTACCTGTATCATATCCAAAAAGGAGGCCTCCGATGACAGCAGAGAGCGCGAGGTGCATAATGTACAGCGTCCTCCATCACTGTGAACTCGGTTTTACTACTGCATTTACTGGTTTATATGTTTCATTTCTATACGCATTCCATGTGTTAATTATATAAGATGGCCATGTAGTTTTGATAAATAATATGCAGACGCATGCAGCAAACCTCATACAAACATGTAATTTTTTGGCAGTAAGATGCTCCTGATGTACAAACTAAGAACAAATACGAACTCGAGTAGGAATTTGCAAAAATAAGCGAACAAACCTGATGTACAAACTCGAGAGGGAATTTGCAAAAATAGGTACGAAGAATAGCAGCTTTATAAAGATTTTTAAATTTCAAAAAAAGGAAAAACATATGTCAAGAATGGGATTCGAACCCATGCCCTTTCGGACCAGTACCTGAAACTGGCGCCTTAGACCAACTCGGCCATCTTGACTCTGGTGTTTGAGTCTCAAGCAATACAGTTTAATATAATCTGCCTCAAGTGAAAATTTTCCTTTTGCAAATATGTTTATTGTCTAATCATGGAGCTGCTCAGAACAAAAATAAAAAATAAGAAAACCAAAAATTTCCAAAGACTTTAGATTCAACCTTCGGTTCATATTTCGTCGACCAACCCTTCCTAATTTACATCTACAGACTGACTTGGAACTAAAATATATCTCTTTAGAACACCCACTAGTTTCAGAATTCATACAAGAAACTCAAGAAAGTTCAACATTTTTGCCAACTTTCTTGCTCTTTGGAGCAAATGGCTTGGGCCTAAACCCTTTCTGAAGCAACTTCTCAACCTCCTCAAACTGCATTCCTTTCGTTTCAGGAACTAGCATGTAAATCGCTACAAGTCCAATGACAGAAAACCCGGCGAAGAGGAGGAACGTGCCCCCAGAACCTAGAGCATGAGTCAAGGTCAAAAATGTCTCACTCACAATGAGATTGGCACTCCAGTTCGCAACTGCAGCAATTCCTCCACATGTCCCCCTGTATTTCAGAGGGTATATCTCCGAGTTTACGATCCACGGCACAGTTCCCATTCCAGGCGCATAGACAATGATGTACAATCCCAACAGGATCACCGCAAAGAATCCGACTTTGCTTGGACAACCTTTGGTGTACCACACACGATGTTCTCCCCGACATGAGCTCCTGATTTCGTCATTGGAAGCCAAACAAGCGCCTGGCGCAAACTGACATTTGCAGCAATAGGAAAAACAAAGTAAGTTTACAAGGTCAGTCTTACAATTATATGACGAGGAAATCGGGAAGGGAGGAGAGGGAAGTGAACTCCACACATCCCTTTTCTTCCCCTGCATGACAGACATAAATAAACATGTGTGTACAGATGGAAAAAAAAGTGTGGATATCATTTCCTCAAAGTAAATGAGGTATACTTACATTGACTTTATTAGCACAGAATCCACACTCTGCTTTCAAACACGTCATGCAGTTCCATGATCCAGGATTATGTGCAGAAACATAAGCTGAACATGTAGAATTGCCACCGAAATGTGTGGATTCCAAGTTACTAATGCGTGGAGCATGAGATGCTGCCTGATAAAACACCCCGGATAACACCACCAGGCAAGTGATGATCCCAATCATGGAGATAATCATCAGCCTTCTCCTTCCGTATCTATCTATGAAGCACATGCTGATGACAGTGCCAACCACGTTGAGTCCTGAAGTGATCAGAGAGAGTGCCAACGCGGTCTGGTTGGATGCAAACCCAGCAAACTGAACAATAGTTGGGCTGTAGTACATGACAGTGTTGATACCGACAAACTGTTGAGCCACTTGGACAGTGATGCCTGCATAGAGTCCTCTTCGGACAACGGGGTTGTTGAGGGCACCCTTTAACCTTGCTAGCACACCGTCTCCAGCAGTTCCCTCCTCGGCCTTTTCAGCTTGGACGGATTCATGCAAGGCTTGCATTTCACGCTCAACTTCTTTGGCAGGATAAATTTTCTCTAAGATGGCCCTAGCCTCATCTGCCCTATTCTGGTTAGCAGAAAAATTAAATGCCAAGTATGGTATTATATATGCCACGGAAATTGAATGATCATTCAAAAAACTAATGGATGTGAAAATTTCAACATGTTGGAATAACTATGACCATGATCTACAAAAACACAAGGACGCAAGACTTTGATTATAGATCACCTCTCTGTAGAGCCATCTGGGAGACTCTGGGAGTGACAACATCAATACAAATTGTACCAAAGCCGGAACTCCTGCTACGCCGAGCATCCAACGCCAGGTTCCTGGAGCCTGAAGCAAGTCAATGTACAATAACCATTATGCCGAAATTTGGAGTTAAGGTAATTGAAGCCTTGAAAATGCTATTGAACTAAAGCCTCAAATGTATTAGTTGGTACCTTAGTGAAGGCAAGATTGATAAGGTATGACAAGAACTGTCCTCCAGTGATAAGAAAACCATTTGTACTGACAAGGGCTCCTCGGATTCTAGCAGGAGAGGCTTCTGAGATGTAGAGCGGCGCGGTCATGGAAGCCATTCCAACTCCCAAACCGACCAGAATTCTCCCAATTATGATCACCCACGGAGCTGGTGCAACAGCCATTACTATTGCTCCAATGAAGAACACAAAATCTGCTGCTAGGATTGATTTTTTCCGGCCTAGGGCATCGTTCATCCATCCGCCAATTGCAGCACCAATTATTGCCCCTGCAACTGCCATACTCACTATGGTTTCCTGCACATCAATGTCAATGAAACATACCAAAAATTTAGCTGACATACATATAAATATGAGCTTAATTAACCAGACTAATTAGTAATTCACATGAGGAGAGAAATGTCGATTAACTCACTTGCAGCCATGTTTTCTTGTCAACTTCGTGAAAGTCCTCCCGAATGTAGAGTAATGCACCAGAAATCACACCTAAAGTACTCCAACAACAGACGCAAGAAAATTAACAAATTGCAATCGTGCATATGAATTTGTCCTTTGAAATATTCAAAGTAATTTCTGGTTTTAACAGCGTTATGTATGATTTAATGTACCTGTATCGTATCCGAAAAGGAGGCCTCCGATGCCAGCAGAGAGAGCAAGACGCATAATGTAAGGCGTCTTCCATGTTGTCCTCCAACACTCCGTGAACTCTGTCTTGCTAGCAGGCGGGTGTCCTCCCTCCATATCATTCACTCTTTCTTCCTACCAATCCTAACCCTGAAACGCATACGCCTGTTAACATAGCTGAGTTACAATTTCAATCACTAGCCAATCCTCTATCTCTAAAATCCTTTGAATTTTCTTGCAGCGAATTAATACCACAAAACAAACTAAGGAAACAAAACATGTTCAATCCAAATACAAATTCTTTGGCGGTTCTTCAACACACAAGCAAATAACAACAACAGAATAAGAAGAACAGCAGCGGTGGAAACCATTACCGTATTAGTATTAGTATGCCTTACGGTGGAGCTCTTCCAGTTTGTTCTTCCTTCTGCCGGCTACTTTAGAATTTTGATGACTAACTTTTAATCTAATGGTCCACCACCGCTAAACCTGTATTTTGTTTGATAATGCAAATTTAATATTTTGGTTTTGTTCTAAATGAAGTAAATTCGTCCAAACACGTAACTGAAATAAAATAATTTTGTAAATTATTCCTTTATTTGTTTCGATTGTTGAGAGTTTCTATGCAAATACAACATAGACATTTAAGGAAGAGTGAGAGTGTGGAGATTGGTGAGAGTAATTACTAGGAAAGGATTCCAAATGGATAAGGGAAAAAAGAGCAGGATAATGATAGGAGATGAAATTTATAGATAAAATTTGAAAATTAAATAACATACAAGTTGATGATTGGATTATTACTTAATCGTTAATGAATGTGTTCATTTCTTGAATATAAATTTTGTCTATAAGTTTAGTCTTTCTAATACATTTTCAGCACAAAGTCGTCAACGTAATTCTAGCACAAAAATGATGAGTGATTTAATCCGAAACAAAGAAAGAATGAAATATTTTTTTTTTTTCATTACAAACAAGGACTTAGAACACGACATCAGGTGTAAACATTATTAAGATAAAAATGTATACGGTTGATTTGTTTAAAATAGCTCACAAATTAGACTTCACAAAGCACTATCGTATATTTGGACATTAGTAAAAAGCATTAAAGTTAGGATAAAGACTTATTCCCAACTGATTATTGATTATAGAAATGTTATTATTTGTGAAAAGGTACGTTATAATATGAACATAAAAAAGAGTTCATCTAATCTAACCAGGCATGAACTACCACGCGATGACTTAGCAGGGAATGAATTTCTTACTCGTATTCTACGTGGTATGTTTTGAGTTCAAATTTTCAGCGTTGGTGTGGCTACAAGGAGTTGAAATGACTTGTGAGCCTTTTCGAACCTCAAAATGATGAACTTCTGTGACAAATGCACCAGATAGTCTTCTTGTAGAATTTTTTTTTTTAAACATTTATAAAAAAAAAATAAAAATCTAACCATGCATGCAGAACCAAGAACTACCGCAAGAACCATCACACAAGGGCTCAGTATTTAAGGAGCGAATTTCATGTCCGTATTTTACATAGTATGTCCTGGATTAAATTCCCTCTTTTGGTAAATCACACAATAATAATTAGAAATAAATTGAAATTTTCATGTGAGTCTTCCCAAACCTCGAAAAAAATAAGCTGGTCTTCTTTTAGGATAAAAAATAATCTAACCATACGTTCAGTACCAAGAACTTCCAACTCGACCCGCAGGTAAACGTTGGCCAATCCTCATAGAATATATCATTACGATCGTGCAGTACGCGCAAGATTTGCAAAAATAAGTTGCCAAGAACCAAAAAAAGAGGGCAGGAGTACCTAGCTAGCTCTCAAGAGTCAAGACCCACCATACCGAATCGATAGTCTGGTTTGGTTGACATTCCATAGATTTGTAAAGTTTACATGGCAAATCCATTTTAACAAGAAGCTACGTTTGCTAACATTTGATGCGGTATAGTTTGTACCACTTATACATTTCGATAAATTACAACTACACCACTCGTAAAACTAAGTGCTATGTAGCATTGGATTCACAACCGCAAATATGACCAACGACATTTTCTTTCCTAGAGATGAAGAGTTAAGCTGGCCCAACTTCAGCACACAATCCGTTTGAATTCGATCCGACGTTAACATGGCTTAATACAAATTTTATATCAATTTAAGATATGCATCTTTAATGTAGTGACAAGCCCCAACGAATTTAGATGTGCTTGAGGTAGAGATATTTTTCTATTTATCAGAAACACGAGTTGGTAAACCATCACGAGCTAGTTCAGTAGTTGGAAACGAATTACATGCTCGTATTTCACACAGCATGTCTTGGGTTCGATCCCTGACGCTTTGTGAATTACATGATGATGGCCAAGAAAGGCTGAAATACCTCTGTAAATCTTCTCAACCTCGGAAGAGTAGATTGTCGTGACGAATCTGCTTACCCAACACCCCCTCACTGTAGACGCTCTGTAGTTCAGTCGATTGGGCCTGAATCCAAATTAAACGTCATCCGAAATACCTTTTTATCTTGGCCCAGCATTGAACTATTTAACTGTTTTACCGTTTCTGTTTTCAACTTTTCACGTTGAACTCCAACGCTTAGACGAAAAGCCCTCATGTTTTTATTCATATTGCGAAATTACCTTAGATATCGTCTTCCTCATCCCCTCTTATTTGTCCGATGTGTGCTTCTGACGCTCTCTCTGTGCCCTTTCGTCCTCTCACCTCTTTCCGCTGGCCCTCCCCCCTCCTATCACCGCCGATATCCACCGCTTATTGCCCTCCATCACATCATCCACGGTCCTCTCTCTCCCTCTCTCAACCTTGTACATTTTTGGATTTGTATTCGTTACGCTTTACGGCTCGTTTGGATCTCCAACTTTCGATTTCGTGCATTTTTGAAATTTTCGATTCATTGATTTATCGTTGGGATTGTTTTGCGTTTTGGGTTGATAGTGAAAAGTATTTTTATGGATTGTTGCAGTTCTGGATACGTCCAAGCTATTGATCCATTGCTGACCCCGCAATCTGGTAATTTCTGGATTTTAAATTCATTTTTTCTCTGTTTCGTGCATATTATTACCAATAAATGTAAGAATGTACTGTACAAGTTATTATTTTTCAATTGAATTTTGGACCTGCTTGGTGTATATGACAAGTGATTGTTACTGGGTTTCTGCTTTTTAGGCTGCCACAGTATGATATTCAATTGGGTAAATTTTTAATAGAGATTCAATCAGTCAAAGCTATGTTTTTTTTTTTTTTTTAACCTCCTTTGACTTTTCACATGTATTCGAATATTGGGTCCGAGTTATACAGTGATCATGCTGTTTTTTAAATTGTGAAACTTTATTCTTACCCCAAAAGGAAGAAATCATGTAAAATAGCCCCTCTGAACTTAGGATTGTTTTCGAGCGAATAGGGATCAGATCATTGGGTTTAGCTTGCTCAGAAAGTAGTTGATCAATGTGTTTTTAATTGGAGTCCCCATTTTGTATAATTGACTTTGAAGATTAACGTAATGGTACTAAGTAATTTACTTCATGAGTTGGGTCTTTTAGTGTTTAATGGCAATTATAAAGTTGATATTCTGAATAGTGCAGTTATGTGGACCTTTATGTTTGATCACACGAAAATGTTTCGCATTGGGGGCTTCTTGAAATGTCAAATTTCATGTTGTTTCATCATCATTGCCTTGCCTCATGGTGCGTTCTTTTATAAGAATAACTGAATAAGGTAAACCATTGACATTGATTTCTAGGCTTCAGAGGGAAAGCTGGAGTGGAGGGAGGCCAAAATTAACGTCAAAGAAGACATTGAGGTATTACTTTTAGCTGTGTGAGGGTAAAATTCTTTGGAGAATGCGTACATATGTAGGTTGCAGTCTCAAAGACATTTGTAATAATCGTTACACTGGAATAACTTGCCTTTAACATTTCAAATCCAGTTCATCGTTAAAAGTCTGTAATTCCTGATGCTTTCTTGATGCTGCAGGATTTGGCACTTTTTTTGTAATGCTGGATTGTAATTTGAAAAGGAGAAAGCTTTCCAGATAGATTTACGTATGTAGAAAGCATCTAAGAGGAAGTCTCAGATTCTGTATTGCTGAAAAGCCTTTTTCCATTATATACCTTCCCTGCCTTACACATTTCACCAGCCAACTGTTTTCTTTTTGTACAGAGAATCATTTGAACAGGGAAAAGTAGATATTTTGTAGGTTATTAGTCCCTTAAAGATCGACCCTGGCTACTCATTATTAAAATGGTTCATTAGCGTAACAAATCTGTGGAGTTTGGGCAATGGCTTTTCATTCGGAAGAGGAAAAGACCGAGGATTATCTATTCAAGATTGTTTTAATTGGTGATTCAGCCGTTGGAAAATCCAATTTGCTTGCAAGATTTGCTAGAGATGAGTTCTACCCTAATTCGAAGTCAACTATAGGAGTAGAGTTCCAAACCCAAAAGATAGATATTAATGGTAAAGAGGTCAAAGCACAGATATGGGACACAGCTGGTCAAGAGCGGTTCAGGGCTGTCACATCCGCATATTACAGAGGTGCTGTTGGTGCTCTTCTGGTATATGATATCAGTAGACGCCAGACATTTGATAGTATTGGCAGATGGCTTAACGAACTCCACAGTAAGTTCTTTGACGGTATCTCTAGAATTTTTACTTATAATTTTTCTTTTCAAATATGTTTTTCTTCTGGGGCTGTTTTCTTGGTCAAGTGGAGACTTTTTGTCAACATTATGCAATATTTGGCTGGCCTTCTAAATAATCTCAATTAAGAATCGCACATGCTAATGTATGGTATGTATGAATTGTTAGCCTTTAAAATGTTTAAATTTTTAGAGGAAATGATGGAGATGCTTTATGCGGTAGGGATTTGGTTAGAGAAGTAATGACTTTCTTTACAAAAATAGATGATGAATGTTTCATCCTCACCGTTTATGGGCATCTGCTGACAATATCCTTTTTATGCGTTCAAACTATATTTCACTTTTACATTCTTTGTCAAATGCTCTTTAGTGGACAATTTTAAATGATGTGGTGGCTTTTAATATTGATTCAATAGTCAATCTGTTCTTCCTGTACCCCTGTGGATTCAAAAGATTTCTTGCATTTGTACTTGATTAATGTGATGAACCGAGGATTGATCAGGTGGATATACTGTTGAACAGCTCACTCTGACATGAACGTAGTTACGATACTTGTTGGCAACAAGTCCGATCTCAAGGATGCCAGGGAGGTACCCACTTCTGAGGGCAAAGCCTTGGCAGAAGCACAGGGTTTGTTTTTCATGGAAACATCTGCTCTAGATTCGTCCAATGTCTCTGCCGCTTTTCAGATGGTTGTGAAAGAGATCTATAACATACTAAGCCGCAAAGTTATGATATCTCAGGAGCTCAAGAAACAGGACCCCAGTTGGGTAGGGAATGGGAAGACGGTGGTTTTACAAGACGGGAGCCAAGAAGCAGCTGCAGCAGAGCCTAAAAAAGGTGGGTGCTGTTCATCTTAGGGATACACAACACATGAGGTGTGGATGGATCTTTTTGGCAGGTCCCAACAAGCCTCTTCTCTCTTCTTTTTTTTGTTCCCACTAATGTTCCTTGCGTTCCTTCTCCATGTGATCTAATTTCTTGAATTTGTTTAAATGTTCATTCAAGAAACATGTTTTCACCCAATCGGTTGAAGATAAGAAATTGAGGTAGAAGATGTAAATGACCTGAAAGGTGGATTAGAAAAGCTTATACATTGTTCAAAATTCGGTATTCGATGCACTGTACTTAGCCAGTTTCTTTGGTTTTTTCATTTATCGGTTCCTTATTTTCAAGATAAGATGTTTTTCCTCTCCATTTGGCTTGCCTAGGTTTGTTTTCTTAACTTTAAAGGCTTGTTTGGTGCCTAGAATTGAATTGGATTAGATAATTCACCGTACACAAGGTATGGAGTTCCCCTCAAAATGAAAAATCACACTTCTTCAACATACCTCGACTGTTATGAGTTATCGAATCTGATCTTAGACACCATTTGACCCCCTAAATTTTAATGTCTGTTTTTTCTTGTGACAATCAATATTGATATAATAAGAGCAATAATTGATATACTTTTTTTCATCCTTTGGAAATATTGCAGTCAAATAAGGCCGTTGGCAGAGTATGCTTTGGCGTTTTTCACACGTGAAAATTTTGGCCGTCATATCACGGTCGTTAAATTCGCAACAAACGATCTGACGGTCGAAACCCGGCATACTAGCAAATTTGGTGGTGATATGTCAAATCCGTAACGTAATTGATTAGGAATACTACCGCCATGGTCCGTCCAAATTGGAGGCAAAAATCGTGTTGTCCTAATTAGCGGTCGATGCTGTCAGTTGATATGATGCTTTTGGGTGGACTGAAAAAAATTCGGATTGAAGGAAACCATCCCATCCCATGATCCCAGGCCCCACAGCCACTCATGAAAAATGTCCGATGACACAAATGCCCCTGTATTACGTCGTACCCGGTCTAGACCTGTAAATGAATCGGGTTTATTGGATTTGAATCGAATTTAATCCGACCCGTTAAGTTAACGGGTCATTCGAACTCAACATGTTAAGCTAACTGATCACTTGTTTCACCTGTTAATTTTTTTTTTTTTTTTTTTTTGCATAGAGTTTATTTTTCGTTGTTAAGATTTTACTGAAATTACTAAAATATCCTCAACTAATGGGTGCTAACCGGTTAATCCAAAGTGACCCGTTAAACATCCACCAAAATACTAATATTAACTGATCGAAAATGCCAGGTCTAACCTGATCCATCTAGTTTTCACTTCCGAACCCCCTACAAACACCAATTTACTCATTTTCTCCGACGGAAACGGATCAAATATATTCTGTTTGTGTGTTCTGATTGTGCAATCAATTTGGAAATTAGGGTTCACACCGTAATATCAGAATAGAAAAATTCATTCAAATAAGCATGGGGCGGCTGTTCATAGAGACGCTGAGTGGACCCAGGATCTTCAAGTGCAGGTGTTGCAAGGTGGACTTTGCGTCCCATGACGACATCGTTTCCAAGGATTTTCAGGGCCGCCATGGCAGAGCCTATCTCTTCAGAAATGTGTAAGCCCCAAAATTCAAACCCTCATTTCCTGTAATACCACTCTAGGGTTTTTTATTTCGTTTCTTGTTTCTTGAATTAAAGCATCCACAATTTACGATTATACAGTATCAGTTTTTGTGGAACCAATTGCATAAATGTTATTTCATAATTTGAATAATTTGGTAGTTTAAATCGTGTGCGTGACAATGTCGAACTGATGTGCTCTTTCTTGCCAAAGTGGCTAAGTTTGTGGTATGATATGATTTGGGCTTAATGCTTTTGATATGAACAAAGGAAAATTTCTTAGTTTTCTTGTGGTCGTTGATCATTTGTTTTTTCAGGGTAAATATATCTCTTGGGCCTATTGAAGAGCGGCAACTCACGAGCGGATTGCATACGGTGAATGACATACATTGTAGCTCTTGCCTACAAATTCTGGGTTGGAAATATGTAAGTTCTAAACTTCTCGCGCTTTTTAAGTTTCGTTACATGATATTGCATGAATAGTAGAACTTAATGGAAGGATAGAATCATAAGCATGATATGTATGTACCCATGTCTACTTATATTCAATGTAATTGAAAACGGTCCCTTTTAACCTCTCACGCGCCTTTGTTAATTTTTGGCCATTGATCTTCTTCAATTCATTTGATCCATCAGCCGAAAATTGAGAGGGGTGTGTGAGAGGTAAAAATGGATGTGTGGATAGCACCACCCATTTGAGAAATGCTATCCTTTTCAACACTCTCACAACAAGTCAAGTGAGTGTGGCTGATGTCTGAGAGATGGAAAATATATTGGGGGTTAATATCGTTTTCCAATGTAATATACTCCTACTAAATTAGCATCTTTGGCTTAGTGATGCTGCAGTTGGGCCTTATTCATGCGTCCTCCCTCTCCATGCTCTAAGCACGAATTTTAAACTGATCAGTTGCTGTTAGATTTGTAGGACCCGTGATTTACTTAATGAAAATGCCCCCATTTATTCAAAACTTTATATTTCAGTTTAGTTCCTGGTGAGGCCCTCACCGTGGGGGTGGTCCGGTCTTTTAAGTGTGGTCTAAATAATCAAGTTGTACATCGTGTGGCCCAATCTTTATGTTTAGCAGTCTCTTATGAAGTTGATGGTCTGGTTTAAACTAACTGCTTTTCGTTTTCCACCTCCATGTGTTGATGATCATACTCATAGGAGAAGGCTTATGAACCTAGTGAAAAGTATAAAGAAGGAAAGTTCATCCTAGAGAAGGAACGAATGTTGAAGGAGGGCTGGTGATGCTTGAACAGGGAACGTTTGCGAAAAAAATACATCTCTTTGCAATACTAGACGCTTTGAAGTAGATTTTGTAAGTAGAGATTGGTGATGCAGATTGCCTCCTCTGGTGCAAATTTAGGATAACACCTTTTTGATTCGGAGCACCGAACAACAATTATAGTGTTCTGTTGGTGGGATCTCTTGGAATTATGTCATGGTTTGGCACATACTGCGGGTTTCATATGCTAATGATATTCAAGGATTTCCTATTAGTTTTTTATGTGAAGGCATGATGTACTTACCCTATCAAGTCCAGGAATTAGACTAAATACTATAGACTCGTTTATACCCGGTCTAGGAAATTAGCCAATAAAAAACTTACGCTTTCAACCACATTATTATTATTATGTACTCGTGAAAATATGAAGGGGACTACCCGTTTCCTGACCAACTATTAGATCTCCAAAATGATTGAAGTTCCATAGAATTCCCCTATCCCAACGAAAGGGATAGGGGAGTTAAAAGAGGTCAAAGAGGAAGTGCAAGGAAGAGCTCATGCTATGCATCACCTAAAAGAAAATGTGCCTTAAGCTATCGGATTTACTAGTCTTTTATTTTCTTTCTATGTTTCTGTTAATCCAAGTCAAAACTCATCTCTGAATATCTAATCCAAATGTTTCTGGGAAGGAGAGAACTTCTAATGAATCCAATCAACCTAAATCTCTAATCCAAAATTTGGTTTGGGTATCTAGAGTTTGTGTTTGAATGGGGAAAGCTTCGAATGCACATTTAGCTCTACAATTGACAAAATTAGTCATCAAGAAAAGAGGTCTAAGTTTGTCCCCCAAGAAAGGTAAGGCCATCTCCAACCGAAGGGGCTAGAGGGCCAGAGGGCCGAAAATGGCCCTAAAACCGTCTCCAACCGAGGGCTAGGCCAGAGGGCTCTGGAATCTGGGAGGGCCCCACGGAATCAGAGAGGGCTAGAGGGCTGGAGGGCTGGCTGTGTTCGGCCAGCCAGCCAGCCCGGGGCTGGCTCTTTTTTTTTTTAATGCTTTTCTTTGCTGTCGGTTAAAACCGACAGCAGTAAGACAAACAGCTTTTTATTTATTTATTTTAGCATTGCTGTCGGTTACAACCGACAGCAATAGTTTGAATTTAAATTACACTCCAACGGCTAGTGGCACTAGCCGTTGCTTCTGGCTTTTTTTTTTTTTTTTTTTTTTTTTCTGAAAATTGCAGGTTACCATTCTATTTGTTTTTTTTAAACATTTATTTTCTTCACTTCATTTGCAATATTTGCTTGTTCAATATTTCATTCTCAATATTTCTCAATATTTGTTTCAATTTCTCAATATTTCCTTCAATATATTTGTAGTTTTTAAATTTTAGTTGTTGTTGTTTTTAAATTTAAGTTGTTGTAGTTTTTAAATTTAAATAATAAATTATGTTTGGCCCTATAGCCCTTTGGCCCTCGGTTGGAGACAATTTTTTGTGACAGGGCTAAAACGAGCCCTCTGGCCCTCGGTTGGAGACGGAGGCAAATATGGCCATGTACTGTTCATTAAAATATTAATATCTTGTAGAATCTTGGAGGGCTAGAGGGCTCAAACGAGCCCTCTGGCCAGCCATCGGTTGGAGATGGCCTAACATGTAGCCCTGAATAGTAATAAAATATGAAGGGAAATAAAATATAGCGCTTGATTGAGATAAAAAAAAAATAGCCCTAAAATAGTCTTTGAGATATTAATTATTGGGGGACTAAGCATAGTCCTAGTAGTCCAACACTTAAAAGTAGTAATGCTTAGAAGATCAACTATTTAAACCAAATTCTGTAAACTATATGAGGTGGTTCTTGATGATTGGATTGGTACTTAAGTCTTTATTAACACGCTTAATTTATATTGGTGCCACATGACATAATTTGTAAACTTGGTCTACAAAATTATTGTACCTAACATTAGGCGTAAATCAAAGAGTTTATTTGAGTAGATTAATAGCACTGGATTATAAATAATAGTAGGATTCTCTCGTTTCCTCTTTTTCTTTGACTTTATAATAAACTTAACAATTGATATTAACGTGTCTTAATAGTAATCGGAGAAGTAAAATATTTAAAGAGAAGAGAATGCAATCCATACGATAACAGTGAACGTAAACTTCGGTCGTTAAATAGTGCGCCAAAACGATAATATGACAAATTTGCCAAGGGTCAACGCACTTTATAGGCTCCCTGCCCTCCAAATAAAAGTATTCCGGCAGTCGCAGTGCCGCAGTTTCATTTTTTCTCGAATAAAATTGAAATAAGCTAAACCCTTAAACCCTCTCTCTCCCTCCCTCCCCCCCCAAAGACAGAGACCAAAGAGCAACGTAGATGTTAGGTATTTCAAGATCAAGAATGAAGGCCCTCCTCATCTCCTCCGTCCCCCACATCTCAAAGACCACACCTTTATCTTTAGCCGCCTGCTCCTCCTCCTCCAAGTCCTTTTCCTTCGGCCCTCCTACTCTTTTCCAGAACCCCAATATTCTCCTCCCAAAACCCAATATTTTTCTCCCCAAAAGCTCCATTTCTTCAGCTCAGAACATCCGATGTGTGCAAATGGAGGCAGAATCTCACCGGCGCTCCGGTGAGATTCACGTCATCGTCGGCCCCATGTTCGCCGGAAAGACCACCACGCTTCTTCGTAAAGTTCAGTCCGAGAGAGGCGACGGCAGGTTTGACTCCCCCACTTATTCTGTTGCATCTTTTAGTTTCGAAGTTTGAAATTTTATGTTTAATATAAATAAAGATATGAAATTTCATTTGTGCTGCTGAAGAGACTATTTGAGTGGGTATTAAGATTTTGAATGTTTGGGTGGTCATGTAACGGGGGTGAACATTCAGTTTCTGTGTCTTGTACTGTTGTCTCGGGTCTATTCATCGGAGTACATATATCACCAGTAAGATATTCCAGCTTTCAGGTCAAGCCTCAAAAGCACATCCTACTGGATAAAACACTGAAGGGACTCTGCTATTCAGGAAGATTGGCAGAAGCTGTTGCGCTATTGTGCCGCACAGGGTTAGAGTTCAACCCCGCCACCTATGCTCTTCTATTGCAAGAATGCATATTTAGGAAAGAGTATAAGAAGGGGAAAAGAATCCATGCACATATGATTGTTGTGGGATTTGTTATCAATGAATATTTGAAGACCAAGTTGTTGATTTTGTATGCAAAATCAGGGGATTTAAGGACTGCCCACATTCTGCTTGATATGTTGCTTGAGAAAAGCTTGGTTTCATGGAACGCAATAATTGCAGGGTATGTGCAAAAGGGGCTTGAAGATGTGGGGTTGAGTCTTTATAACAAGATGAGACAGAGGGGTTTGATCCCAGACCAGTATACCTTTGCTTCGGTCTTCAGAGCATGTGCATCTTTAGCAACACTGGAGCATGGGAAGCAAGCTCATGGTGTCATGATAAAGTGCCAAATTGGACAAAATGTTGTAGTCAGTAGTGCCCTCATGGATATGTACTTTAAATGTAGTGATATATCTGACGGGCATAGGGTATTTGATACATCTAAAAACAGGAATGCCATTACCTGGACTGCTTTGATATCTGGGTATGGTCAGCATGGAAGAGTTGTAGAGGTCTTACGTCTTTTTCATAGGATGAAGAGTGAAGGTTTCAGGCCAAACTATGTTACTTTTATCTCAGTTCTTTCTGCTTGCGGCCATGGAGCTTTAGTTGACGAGGCTTGGGAATACTTTTCTTCCATGACAAGAGATTATGGAATTCGGCCAAGAGCACAACATTATGCAGCCTTGGTAGATGTTTTAGGACGTGTTGGGCGGTTAGAAGAAGCCTATGAGTTTGTTTCAAACTCACCTTATAAGGAGCACTCAGTGATATGGGGTGCTTTTCTTTGGGCTTGTAGAATTCATGGAGATAGGGGCTTGTTAAAGCTTGCAGCTAACAAGTACTTCACATTGGAACCAGAGAATGCTGGGAAGTATGTGGTCTTGTCAAATGCTTATGCCACTTTTGGGTTGTGGGATAATGTTGCCAAGGTTAGGGATATGATGAAGGAATCAGGGATAGTAAAGGAGCCCGCTTATAGCAAAATAGAGGTTCAAAAGGAGGTCCATTTCTTTCTTAAGGGTGATACATATCACAAACAATCCAAACAGATTTATGAAATGGTTAAATTGGTTGATTTTTCTCTAAAGGATTCAGCCTATGCTTCTCAGTAAGGGGAAGCTAATTCATGTTACGGAAAAGAGCTCGTTTCCTAGGAATCTCTCATTTTCTTGTCGTATGAAGAACTTGATATATAAGAGCTTCATGAATCAATGATTGAGATGTATTCTCGGTCTTGCCTGAAAGATCAATTGAATATGCAGTGATGTACTCACACAAAGTTATTTGAACAGTGTCAAAAGTGATAGAAATTGCACTTTTTAGGAAGTTGAAAAGCATGTAAGAGAGAGAACATTGTTTATATTCAGATTTCAGTAAATGAACCCCATGCATGACACTGATACATGAAACTTGCGAGTGTCTTCTGGCTCGTCCTTTAGGTTCTGAGTGAGAAGGAAACTGCACAGACGTAGATGGTATGACACATAATGTATCTGCCAAGTTTGTAGTAAATAGTTTCATAAATCTTGCAGCTTAATGACTAGAAGCTGAGAGCTGATGTTATATACGGTGGTGATAAGTTGATCTCTGCAATCTTGGAGCTGTGTGAAATTTTGGTGGAATTTCATGATTGTTGGTATGCCCAGCACATCCAAGGGGAGAATCTGTGGGCCAAGTATTATCACGGTCAACTTCCCAATAAGTCTTTAATCACAAGATGTAAGCAAAAGAGGTAGAGATATTCACCCTATTGATGTTTTGCAGTGCTGGACTGAATGATATTGTACATTATCTATCTGCTTGCAAGTTCCAAGTGTCTGCTTGGATTTTCTTGCGATATAATGGTTTCTGATTTTCTTGTAACCAGAGGGTGATCATTCCAAACCTTCGCTTGAAAAATATTACATATTGTTAATTAATTTCTGCGTATCAGTCATTAACTCCTTTGTTTAACCTTTTGCCAGAAATGTTGCTATAATCAAATCGATCAAGGATACAAGATATGGATTGGATTCAATTGTGACGCATGACGGGGTCAAGTTTCCATGCTGGCCTTTAAAAGATCTATCGTCGTTCAAACAAAAGTTTAGCCCTGAGGCATATGATCAGGTATCTTAGCTTTTGATTAATGAGCAATTCATGTTATCCAGGTAACATCTTATTGCCATGTATCATTCATGTTATCTACTCATAAAGAATACGCGGTGACAGCTAGACGTGATTGGTATCGATGAAGCTCAATTCTTTGAAGACCTCTATGATTTCTGCTCTGAAGCTGCTGATCGTGATGGTAAAAAGGTAATAGTCGCCGGACTAGATGGTGACTATTTAAGGTAATTATTCGAATTGTCCACCAATTGAGGTTCTGTTGCCACTTCGCAATGACCAGTTTTCGTTTGTCAATCGGAGAATGTTGTTCCCTTCTAACTCTAAATTTGATGGCAGGAGGAAATTTGGTTCTGTGCTAGATATAATCCCCCTCGCTGATTCTGTAACCAAGTTAACTGCTCGATGCGAACTTTGTGGGAAACGTGCTTTCTTTACACTAAGAAAGACGGAGGAGATGCAAACTGAACTGATTGGCGGAGCTGAAGTATACATGCCTGTCTGCCGGCAACACTACGTTGGTGGACAGGTAGCCATAGAAGCTGCGAGAGTTGTGCTGGAGTCTCAAGTTCAGTGCGGGCCATATGCATAGTAACCTTTTCCAGTTAGTAGGAAGTAGATGATGTGTTTTAGGACCTCCTTACATGTCTTATTGGAATGTTTACACTCTGATGACACTCTGATCACAAATGTTGTTAGGATAACATGGTGTAGATTAAGAATGTATATGTATTCCTTGTGTAGCTGCTGAACTTCATCTCCTCCAGATGAAGCCGCTGATGAAATTTAAGCTCGGACAATTTGATTTTTTCTTCTCATTTTTCACATTTTTATGGGTTTTCCCTTTTTTTGTTTGATCCTTCAAGCTTGAGGGAATTTAAGCGATTCTCTGGAAATGTCCATGGCCACTTTGCTTCACAGGTTTATCGAATCTCTGGTTTTCTGGTGTTTTTCTTAAAAATCGGAGGTACCCTTTTAGAGTAATGTCTTCAACGCCAAGTATTTCTTCGACATCTAAAATATAGTTGCAATCTTTGTTAAAACCCAACTAAATTTTGTGTATGTTAAGGATGTTAAGTGATAGTGTTGATTGAATGATGAAGGGTCTGAGCCAGAGAAGTCACTTGCTCAAATCACTCCAATGAAGTCACTTGTTAGTGTAGTCAAATTAGGATTTGATAGGATTTTAATAAACTTTAAAATTCGGGTGTAGTCAATTAAAGTTTAAAAAGAGGATTTTAGAATATTTTAAAATCATGGTGTAGTCAAATTAGGATTTAAGAGGATTTTGAAGAATACATCCAAATCAAGGGGTAGTCGATTAACAGTTTAAAAAATACACTCAAATCTAGGAATAGTGAGAATGTCAAAAATTTATTAGGATTTTAATGGCTGAAGGGTTTTGAGGGATTTGAGAGTGGGTGGTATAATACAAAGTGTCATCCAGAATCCAACCCTATCCCACGTGATTTCTTTTCACATTCATCACAGAAGTGGAACCGCCTTTGTCTCTCATCTTCCTCTATAGCCACAAGGTATTCCAGGTTTCTTCCCAATTTGTATAATTCTTGTATGGTTTATTTGTTTCACAAATTATTGCAGTAATACTTTCGGTTAATTTGATAGCTCCTTTCTCATTTTCTGTCTAGGGTTTTCTAGAAAAGTTCAAATTCTGTCTTGTTTTTTGGAATAAGAAGAAAAGGGTTTCTTTTTACCACGTTTCTATATCAATGTTTTTCGTTCTTTCCTTAATGAATTTGTGTTTCATTATTATTTGATTATAGATTAGCGTGTGACCTTACACTTTGTAAGCACTAAACTTGTCAATTAGTATTACTTGATCTATTGTGGAGATTATGAGAATAAACTACTAGATAGCAATCATATTTAGATTAGATGTCTCCTAGTCTATAATTAAGGGTAGGTCTACTAATCATCCCTCGGAAAGGCATATTATTTCATGCATTTGGATGCACTATATATAAATCTCTCTTTCCTTAACTAGTAATTACGCGAATGTAATATTATCTCACATGTACATCAGGGCGCGTTTGGTACGTGGACGGGACGGGACGAGGAGTTCTGTCCCACGTTTGGTACGCCAAAAAAAGGTTTTTGTCCCGTCTCCTCCTGGAACGGGTTGTTCCACATATGTGGAACACAAAAATTCCACTGTCTACCCTCCCTCCCTCTCCCGCAGCCTCCCTCTCCCGTAGCTTCCCTCTCGATTTCGCTGGCCGGAACGACGCAGCCGGAACGACCCAGGCGAAACAGACCGGAGATCTGAGCATGCGGGTCTCTTTTCTCTCCCTCTGCCACTGCCGCTGCTTCATTCCTGTCCTCTGCTTTTGATTTTGATTTTGATTCTGAGCATGGATTCGTGGACCCTTTTGATTTTTTTGGGATTTGATTTTTCTTACAAAGGTTTATAACTTTGGAGGGTTTGCAGAAGTTAACTGGGTTCTGGGTTGGGTGTTTTGCGTTCTTCCCCTCTGTGAAGGGAGGCAGGTTGAATAATTTCTGGGTTCTTCCCCTCTGTGAAGGGAGGCGGGTTGAATAATTTCTGGGTCCTGGGTGTTTTGCAGAAGTTAACTGGGTTTTGCAGAAGTTAACTGGGTTTTGCAGAAGTTAACTGGGTTCTGGGTTGAATAATTTCTGGATTATGTTAACGGAGTGGTTGATCAAAATTTTGGTTAAGTTAAGCATTTGTTATTGCAATGCTGTTGACGTCAATTCTTTTGTTTATTGGGAGCAATCTGGGCATGCGAAGAACAAGAAACATATGGAAGAAGAGACAGTAGAGAGACAAAGTCAAATAAAAAGGATAAGTTAGTCATTTAATCCGGTTTCGTCCCATTCTATCTTGATCGTACCAAACATAACATGAAACCACTGTTCCGTCCCGTTCCATCCCTTCTGCGTACCAAACGCTACCTCAGTTCCTCTCACTAGTGATCAGGCTTTTGAAAGTTTATGCACGGTGTAGTCTTTGTGGTGTATATTGGTTTCAAGAGTAAGGTGGCACTGTGAAGTTTTTGATTGCTGATTTAAAGATTGGAGCTTTACTCCAATCAGGTTGAAATGTAATTTCAAGCATATTGATTTGCTAAGTTTTTATGTTTCTTTCGTAATAGTAAAGAAATTCACTTTATATATTGTAAGAGTAAAATCCTAAGAAATCTTAAAAAGAAATTCATACAAATTCATATAAATCTATAATGAAAATTCATATAAATCTATCGTAATCTATATAGAATTATAAAATCTATTAAAAAAATTTAAATCTGTCATTTAAAAAAAGTTTATTAAAATTATTTGAAATCCAAATTGATTACTGGCAGGCAGACAAAAATGAAAAAAAAAAATGATGATTGAAAAATGTAGAAAATATGAAACTTTGAGAAAGGAAAAAATTGCCTCAGAATTGCAGATAGTCAGCAAGGCATAAAAGCCATTCAGTCCCGAAAGATGGTGTGTTTTATAACTGATTTCATCACCGGCAATTTTATTTTAAAAACAAGCCAAAAAAAATTCATAAAAAAATTGAAAAAATGTAGGTCTCATGGCCATTCCCAAATGGTAAAGGCGGTGACACCGCTCCACAAGGCGATAGGATATGACACCACCGTCGCCGGAGGAGCTCCCAGCCGAAGCCGGGAGGACCGTCAACGTCGACGAACAATCGATATGCGACGTTAACTTTTGGAATGTACAGGCATCATCGGCTGCCTGCTCCGTTCAGTTAGGGACGGATCAATGTCCCCCGTCGCATCAAAATTCACAACAAAAGCAATCAAATTTTGTAGGAAAAAAAACGGAAAATCGAAAAGACCTAAAGAAATTGAACGAAATCGAGTAAGATTTTGCCAACAAACCCTAGGACCTAATGGCGAGAGAGGCGAGGGCTAAAACCCTAGATAGCAGAAAATCAGAGAGACTGATGATTTCTCTGCATTGGGGGACAATATTTATAATGTCAGCACATAACATCACCACCGTCCGATGTGATCGCGCGGCTAGGAACGAGTGATAGTTAATACGGCCGCCGACAAACTAAATTAGGGTTTTTCATTTGTTTGGGCCGAAGGTTTTTGGCACGTAGGCCCAGAGATTGAACATATTTGAGACATGCCCCTAACGATACGAAGCCCAGTGCATAACTGCATATGTTAATCAAGCCCAGGAGGAACGAACACAACCAAAATTCGAGTGAACGTGATTTTCGCACTCTCTTTCGTCAAGTACGTACAATTTTTTTACAAATTTGCTTTTCAACAGAATAACAGACAAAATGTGTGCAAATTTTTCAACAACAACATCGTCAAGGGCTATTAGGTCAACCATTCACAGTCTCTAGTCTATGGGGATCCCTTCGGCCTTCAAAAGGCCTGTTTAGGTCAAATTGAGCTCCATTTTTTAAGAGAAACTTTCTCGCACATAGAATGGAATGACATGTGCAGTATTCGAAGCCAATCATGCAATGCAATATGGAAAAATTAAGCCGATTGTAGTATGTGATCGACTTCAAATACCGAAACATGCAGTGCAAGATGAGAAATCCTTGTTCATATTTTGACCCAACGAGAAAACGTGACAAAATGGCAATATATATGAAGGCAGAGAACAAATGGTGGTGTGTAACCTTAAAAAGCAAGGTAGAGAAAACAAATAGGGTGTGTAACCTGAAAAACCACATACTGAACAGTAAAACTTGGTCAAAATATCAACAAGAAACCAGAATAAAAACCCCCAAAAGAACTTCTTATGAGTAAATCTGTATAAATTAATTCATTGACAATGCGGTCTACAAGTATCGTCCTATTTCAAGACCCTCATGAAATATTCTCTGTTCCTCCTCTGATCAAAATCTGCCAGCGGCAGCGCAGCAAAACGTAACTCTAGCTCGTGGATTTTCCGACTACCAGTAATTGTTTGAAGAGATCGGCGAGCCTTGCCAGCAAGTTTTCTGAATCCAACAAGCTTTCCTCATCCTGTTAGCTTTCTCTGTCATACAATCTTGAAATATAAACGAAAAGTTAAAACAAACGACCAGTCCTGCATATTTTTCCTAACACTACTTTTTCTTGTTTTCCTTAAAAGCATGTTAGATGAAACAAAAGACATAAAACTATAAGCTGGGAAGCCTGAAAAATAATGTAGCTTCGAAACTCTCTGAAGTTCGTTGCCATGGACATGGATCTCCTAAACAACTCTAAATAGTTATACCATACCGTGGGTGGCGAAGGCGTTACAATGGGATGATATGGGTGAAAACCTGAATCGAGTTGCATGGCAAAGGACAATCAACCATTACTATAAACCACAATCAACTAAAATCAAGGCTCAATTCCATCGACTCCATTATTTAGTGTGTCCTGTTTATCAATGGCTCCCCTGACCCTTTCATTTTAAGTAATGAGAGGAGATAATAACAACTTGATGATGAAGTAAAATATCCTGTAGATGTTCACCAATGATAACAGACACAGAGTACACACACCCGTGTTCTTGTTGTGGAGAATTAAAGTCCATTTCATCTTCTAAAGTTAAAAAATTAATCTTTTATAGAGGACCAATATAGAACCGAGCGCAATGGCGTTATAGGATTCATATAGCCGATCCCACTTAGTGGGAAAAGGCTTTGTTGTTGTTGTTGTTGTTTATAGGACCAATAGACATGAATGCAAGAAAAAAACAGATGAATAGTTTCCACTTACTAGTCTTCACTAAAAAATCTGTAGAGAAGAGCTGCATAAAGTCCATTTATTGTGTGATTAAAGTTCACGTCCTGACATTGGTACACGAGGGGGTGTTCATCCTGAAATGGGACAACAAAATCTCATTGACCACACCAATGAGGAATTCTCTGGTACAAAGTCAACAACAACAACAACAAAAAGCGTACGAAAATACCAACCATTGCTTTATTTACGCACATTGAAGATGCAGCTGAGAATTACCATCCATGTTAGGTCCTTCTACTTCTCCTCTAGCATCAATACTTTGTCCAAATTTAGGCTTATCATCACCAATCACTCGAATCTCTTCTGCAGACGGAATCTGTTCAACTGGACCAGCGGTGCAAGACTCAGTAACAATTACATGGACAAAGTAAACATTTAGTGTGTTCCTAACATGCATTAGGCTACTTTCAAATGAATGACTGACAGACTTTCATCTACTTTTTGTTTAGTACCTTTTGGGCCATTAACAGAAGCCTCATTCGTAGAAGAATTTATTGATCGTGCAAGACGTTTAACACGATTGAAACGCAGTCCACTTGGAAGCCTCCCGGAATCAAAATCGCCAATTCGGAAACCTATTTGATATTAAAAATTAAAGATCATAAACAATTAAGTTACTGCTTAACTAAAACTCTACATTGCAGTTAACATAACACTATCAAACTTACAAGAAGCATTAGTATCACCCTTTGGAATCACGTCCTCTACAATTTGGTGATTACCAATAACCTCGCCGCCTATATGATTCAACGACCGCGCAAGCCGCCTTATATGACTCAACCGCAACCGTTTCGAGAAATTAGACGATTTAGAAGCTGCAGCCTCCAAACCTGTAACACATTTTAAATGCGACAAATTTTTAGTATGACTGTCGCACCGCCAGTAACTCTGAACATGCGAAATGGCAATGCAGTTACAAAAACACACTTACATTCGGAATACTGCAGACGTTCCGTGGTCGGGCTTTCGAGCTGAGTAACTTCCCGGACGTCATTGTTCCCTTCTGATGCTGCTGCATCCTGTTCATTGCTTATTTGCTGTGACGGGAAATCCCCTGCTTTAGCGTTTTCAGCTCTCAGTCGTCTAAGTTGATAGTTCCTGCGACGCCGAGCCAGATGTCGTTCTCTCTGTTCAATGGTCATAGACTGCCTCCTCTCCCTGTCCCTTACGCGACGTCGTTCCCGCTCTTGCTCTCTCTGCATTCTGCGCAACTCCGATCTATCCAACGAAAACTCCTCCATTGCTGTTCAAAATCCGTTGGTAACGGACTCCCGAATTCTTCAAGCAAATTTTGCTACTTTTTCTGAAATCCATGAGACAATCAAATTTTCAGATTAATTTTTTACCCCTCAATTTTATTTCCATAATTTTTCTTGGATCAATACAGAAAAACGAATAATATTATATAATATATGAATGAAAATTAAATTATAAACCTAAAATTAACATGCGATTAAACAAATTAAAATTTACCTTCAGTGAAATTAATATGCTTGCGAGGAAAGCATTGTGATTGATCACCTGGACTTTCATCGTGATCACAATTCAGAAAGCGGCAACTTCTGCATTTGATTTTATCATGGAATCGAATCGCAGTGCGGGTGTTTTTCTTTTCTTTTTATTTTTTTTACAAAATGTTTTTGGTTTTCGCGGGGTTAATAACCGTATTTTCCGGGGAGTTACCAAGTGGTCGCTTTTACCGTGTAATCGGTACGATTAATTCATGTTTTGTTTAATTTAATTTCGTCTCTTAAAAGTAAAATATATTTATTGGCAAATGTGGTTTTAGTCAAATTAATTAGAGCTGTTTCATCTCAGTACCCAAATTTGAATCACATTTCTCGTAGCACGAATCATATAACTTATGCTGGTACTCATTTTCGAAAATTCAATGCTCGAAATCCCTTAATCCTAATACAATCTCGCGCATGGTGAGACTCGAGCCAAACACATTGGGTAACATAAATTCAGCCCAACTCCTAATACACACAAACACATGATGAGACTCAATCCTTTTGAAGATTAAAAGCTTTGCTGGGAATTGCCTACCATCTCACTTGAGCTCGCACTGCTCCCGAGTTTACATACTGATGTTTAACAAGAAGCCTAGTAGATAAAAATTAAAAAGGCAATCTTCAAAGAGTTTATACAAATTAAGGCGCTTTTTGTTTGGTGAAAATCCAAAAAAGATAACGCAATGCAACAAGCATAAGAAAGGTAAAATTACAAAGTGAGAGCCATTCGCTTTCTTTGCAAGGCCAACATTTTTACATCACCAAAGTTAGAGATTCACGTTTGTGCCTAAAACTAGGAACTCTTGCAAGAAAGCTCAAAAATCTAGATCCTACAAAAACTTACACAATCAGTCCTTCATGCTCTAAGCGTCATAAAACAACACCGAGTACAGAAGTTTTACGGTGTTTTGCCGTCACCTTCCGGTTCACCTCCATGCGGAAGACGTTACCAAAGCTCTTTGCTTCCAACCGAGGTAGAGAGCCCCGTCTGCTTCTTGAATTCTGAAGTTCTCGTGAAATTCCTTCAACAGAATCCTGATAGCGTCCGTCACTTTAGGACTCAGCGGGTATGGAGTAAATCCATCCATCATTAGCCTTAATCTCCACTTCCCGAAAGGCTCATGGCGTTCCACCCTCTCGGCCCCTTCACAAGCAACCATGTTCACGATGTCTCTAGCCACACAGTGCGCCTCTGCGTTGATCCTCTGTTTGTCGTCTCTTGGCCGAGCCACATCAATTGATTCAAACATTGCTGTATAATAATCTACCATTTCACGAAACCTTGAGAAGAATGGGGAAGTGTTGGTGTTGGATTCTTGTTCCGCAAGTGTCATAACTTTGGGGGATAAACTCTTAACCAGCCTTAACAAACGATCTCTGTGATTCTCAGTGCTCACACTCTCATCAGGCATGTGGTGCAACACGTATGGAAAATTAACCGCTATGGCTTCCCCAGGTTGAATCCTGAGATTATGAAGTTCAACTTGAGAACCACACCTGCCAGCAGCATTAAACTCAAATGGCACATAGCATGACGCCGCAAGCTTTGAAAGCCTCTCCCCCACAATATGAAGTCCCCCGCCACGAGCATGGGCTGATTGAGTATCATCAACACCTGTGATCCGGATACATGGGGGGCCACCGGGCCGGCGAGCAAGATCTTGGATGAGGGGAACCCACTGACTGCCCTGTGCAATCTGAAAATCAATTATATGGATTCTTGGCTCATTCTCCAACGCTTCCCGAATGACTACATTTGCAGATGTGTAAGCAAACTTCCAATATGGGCAGATAAGATAGAGGACAGACATGTATGACATAAGTTGCGAGCTTGTAGGAACTTCACATTTTAGGGCTTTGTAGATTAAACTCCCTGATCTTTCCAACTTTGCTCTAAGACCTTCCAACATGTAAGCCCCCAATCTTTGCATTGGCTCCCCAGAGACTGAGACCATTTGCCCCAAAACTTCCATCCAGCTTGTTGCAGTGTATAAATCGTCTTCGGACATCGCGTGTGCACAGCGCAAGAGAACATCTTGTAGGTTTAACTTAGGTATCATTGTGGCTATTTGACTCTGGCTCCACCTTGCCATACCACTCTTGTGACAACAAAAGTGGCTGTCAACAATATCCGAGTCAGGCCCTAGCAATGAAACTTCCACTTCCCGGAGCCTGTACTTGAACTCGTTGTCATCCTCAACTACGGAGCACCCACTTGTTGGCGATCCATAATTGTTGCCGGACGAATGGTGCTGATCAGACAAGCACGAATGAGAACCTTGCGGTGAAAATGGACTCTTGTTAGACAAGCCACTAACAGCAGAAGGGGAATCGCAGGATACAAAGGCAGTGGCCGGAGATGATTCCAGGGTAAAGAACTGCTCTTCGTCATCCTTGCAGGTTTGAAAGGAAACAGTGTTTCCTTGGCTACCAGTATCCGGAAACACACTGTTTTCCAAAATCTGGTACCCGTAGGCATCTATCTGCTGCACAGGGGGGTGGTACACCTTGTGATGGATACTAGCCACACCTCGGTGCTGCTGAGATGTTTTCATCTATAGAAATGAAATGATTGACCCAACCCAGAGAATAATTCTCACCTTATGTTCCTAAAACTTGACTTGATCGCCCGCCCGTTAGATCTTTGGAAGAAAAATCACTAGAAGCACCAAGTCTGCACATAGGAGATAAGTTTATGTTAACTAAACACCAAGAAAAATCACAACCAAAATATGTTCTTAAACGAAAGATTATGGGCACCAGATGCGGAGATTGATCATCAATCAGCACCTCGCAACAACAAAATTGAATACCATAGAAGCAAAATATGATCCTTAAAACCACTACAACAACAAAACTCGCCCCTCTATTTAGAAACTCGGAAGGCCGGAACCTGAAAACTCACCTACCAAACACGTAACTCCGCCATAGATAAATCAGGATTCTACATCTTTTCTCTACCCAAAGAACAAAAAGCACTCAGCAGGTGAAACCTAACCAGCACAGCCCCACTATGCTAACTAACTACTAATTTCTCCTCCAACGTCCCCAGACCAACAAACAGTAAAACGTGTAATTTCTGACCACACGGCTGTCGAAAGCGCGTTTTTCAATTTAGTTAAAATTCACTTTTGCAATTATTTAATTCAACTTTTCTATATTATCTTATAATTTGAAGTAAAAAGTAACTAATTAATTACTACGAAAAAGAAAGGTACTTTAAAAGCAAAAAAAGTTACAAAATTCCCAAATCGTTTGATTTCTTCAAATGAATTCATCTCGGAACAATAAAAATGGCACTCAAATAAAATAATTTCACAAATTATTAAACATAAAACAATTCAGGCAGATAATAGCGACAAAAAACATGGTAAAGTTTTTTAATTCCCATTTGCAGACGCCAAATTAGAATTCAACCGGCAAAACAAATCCACCTCTAAAAAATTCCAGCAGAAACTCATGTTCTCATGAATTAATCCAAGAAAAGTTTAAATCTTGACCTTAAAATCCTCAAAAGAACAAACACCCAAGTCATAACAAACCTTCTAAATCCGAACCCATGATTCATAAACAAGAAATTTGTCGAAATTAACGAAAGCTTACCTTAATAACAGAGAAGACAAGTCTCAGCTGGATTAGTCAGCTCAGGTCAGCTGGGATTGGTGGGTCGGCAAAACCTTAACGAAAGCTTTCAGATTCCTCTTGTTCAGGAGGCAGGCGGAGAGGAATCCTTCTGTCATGTCCTAGAACCATGTGCTGCGACCTTGTACATCTTTTATAGTTGTGTCTGAGAAACAAAGGCCACTGCGTTTAGAGCTAATTACAAGATCACCCCTTCAAGTAGAATTTTTGGACTACGTGTACATGCTTTGAGTTGTGGTACGAAATGACGAAATTAACCTTCTTCTCATGAACAACGTCGTCGCGACGTGTGGTCAGGAGTTAGATGGCCAAGTGCAAGCAAGTCGAGTAGAAGACTAAGAAAGAGAGAATTATTGATGAACGGAGAATGGACTACTGTACTTGGTAGACTTTTATTTACAGTCAAAGAGTATTTAAGACAGGATTTAGGACCTATATATAATATATATGTATATATTATGAACTTGGATTACTCTAGTCTCATCTTACTTTCATTTGATAAACTTAAATCATTGATCCAACGTGCGGTTTAATCGTCTTAAAATGAGCTTAAGGAAATGATCATATATACTTGGGTCTTCTTCTTTTGGTCTTGTTAATTATGGGTTAACTATCCACGATTGGAAAAAATCTCAAAGACTCAAACTTGGCTGCTCTAATATATGTCAGCAATATTAATGTACATATTTAATACGAAACAAGATAAATAATTGGTTTTAGTCCGTCGTGAAAGGTGGAAGAAGATGAGAGAGAATACTTTGAATTTTTCTATCATGCACCAGAGCATGGTATACATAAGAAACAATTCAGTTGGAGACAATTTTCAGATGAAATAGATAAACAACTCTCTTATTAATTGAGACAAGTGGGCTTTACCATATATATTAGGGTGAACTGTCAATTTGGTGAATTATCAACTCAGTGAAAATTAGGTCTCTAAACTATTTTTTCAGAAAAATCAATCATTAAATTATAAAAATTTACCAATCACATCCCTAATATTATATTCGAAGCTACCATATTCAATTTTCCGTCAATTTAAATCACGTTACTTGCATGTGATACACATTTGAGGGTAGATTGATAGTTTTTCATAAAGAAATAGTGTATGGAGTTAACTTTGGAGGGTAAATTGGTAGTTTTTCATAAGAAATAGTATAAGTTAATTTCAGATGGTAAATTAGACATTAGATTCGCAACCTATATGAAATGTTAAGGGCTTATATGCAAGAAAATAATTGTATTACACTCTAAAGTGTGTCAAGTGACTTAAGTTGATAAAAAAAATTGGATAAAATAGTTTTGAATATAATTGTAGGATGAAATTAGCAATTTTTAATGAATTTAAGGACTTACTTTACCAAAAAAAAATTCAAGGATCTAATTTTCACAAAAGTGATAGTTCAGGGACTAATTCGGCACTTCATCCTATATATTATCCAAAGAAGTAAAATGTATTAGGTTATTTGAGTCCAAAATATTTGTCTAATATTTGTTATTTTGTTCAGGGACTAATTCGGCACTTCACCCTATATATTAACCGCTACCGCGTAAATCAAAATACAAATTGAGTAACAAGTACATTCATTATTTGAATGGTGATGATAACATACACGACTAGCTTTTATGCAACCTACAGTTTTTAAGAAAAATTGCTTCCTGTATGAGAATATATTGATGTGATATTTTGTAGAATCTTATGCAATTAACGAAGCAAAGGCTACCAGTATTAACTATAAAAAGGCAGCGTCCGCTTGGAAGTTGCATGGAATGGTTTGGAGACTTTCGGGATTGGGACTCTCGGGACAGAACAGTCAAATGTCATTCTCGTAAATATCGTGGGAGAAGAAGGGCCATCTTATAAGCAGGGCTGTTGCCTGGAAGGTTGCCACGCCCCACATTCTTCGAACTTCCCCTACGGTGCCCTTTGCTCAATATTTTATTTTTGTTTAAGGCTTTTAACAAACGTTTTTTAAACCCCACATTTAAAAAAAAAAGAGATTAAAATATATCAGCGTCTTGAACTCTACTCCAACGAACAAAATATCTGCTGTGATGCGGTGCCTGGTGCTAAACATGGAGTCTCCAAAACCCTAATTATACTTTGTCAAGAAAAGATTAAAAACATAAGGGTAAATTGTCAATTTAATCCTTAAATTACCACCTTAGTGAAAATTAGGTCGCTAAACTATTTTTTTAGAAAAATTAGTCCTTGAATTATAAAAATCTGCCAATTACATCCCTAATGTTATATTCTAAGCTACTATATTCAATTTTCCGTCAATTTAAGTCATGTTACTTGCATGTGATACACATTAGAGGGTTGATTGGTAGTTTTTCATAAAGAAATAATGTATGGAATTAACTTTGAAGGATAAATTGGTAGTTTTTCATAAAGAAATAGTGTAAGTTAACTTTTGAGGGTAAATTAGACATAAATTCACAACCTATATGAAATGTTAAGGGCTTATAGACAAGAGAAATGATGGTATTACACTCTAAAGTGTGTCAAATGACTTAAGTTGACGAAAAATTGGATACAATAGCTTTGAATATATTAGTAGGGATGAAATTAGCAATTTTTTATGAATTTATGGACTTATTTTACCGAAAAAATAATTCATGGACCTAATTTTTACTGTGATGATAGTTCAGGGACTAAATCGACAATTCACCCAAAACATAATTAGGTTTGGATTTTCTTAATGCGTGCAAGCGGTGCTGAAACTAGCCAATCAGACAGATAAACCATTTCTTCAAGTTAAGTCCAATTAATTAAGAAAAAGGACAAAAGCAAGTACTCGTCAAGATAATGGTTTTTATTGATCCCAATTGATGAAACCAATATGATTAGGATTAGGAATATCTATAAGACTACGTACCATATGGGAGTTGCATAAAATATTCACAATCTACATTTTTTATGAAATACTCTGAGGATATGTCGGTGTACGAGTCCACATAGTATACGTTATAAATATAACACTATTATCTCCTTACATATTATAGTACATAAATTAATAATAGTTACGAGAATTATAGTGGTGAACTCCGATAACATATTTCTTTTTTAAGGTAATATTAATTGAATAAAATGAGAAACATTATTGATCGGAAATACAATTACATGATTACAAACACAACGAACAATGCAAAACCTGCCCCATGTAATCACATCTAACCGAATGGAAAGATAACGTCCACGAGGACAAACCTTGCATCACTTTATGATGAACTGGCAAGGACGACGCTCTGACGACAAAGAAGTCTTGCTATGAGAATAGATGTACTCAGTCTTTTGTCAGGTGAACAGATAATGAAACCACAAACAAAACAAATTCCTCGAATGTATGATTCTTCAACCACAGGAGACTACACCTAACTAACAGGAAAGATAAGCTCATAAGGTCTAAACCATACGAGCCGGACCTACACCGTCAAGACTCATAAGGTAAACACGTATTACCTGAAAACTTTGCAACGACAAAAAAACATGAATGTGAACCCATCAAACCATTGGAACGACCTCATATATAAGAGAAAGATCACAAACCCCTTTGATGGTCTTGTAATCGCAGGAAAAAACTCTACTATAAGTCACCTCCAACAAACGTTGAGCTTCTTCTACATAATCCTTACCAAGTGCACAAGCCACAAAATCATAACCTCAGATTTGAACAACAATTATTGCTCTAAGATTCAAGGTTAAGGTGTAAGTCATAACTGCCACAAAAGCTCTTCTCCTTACAAGGAGAGAGTGATCCACAACCACAAACATAAAGGCTCTCATCGATAAAGCGAGTGAGTGACCACTACTAAAAACAGAAAAAAGAAAGAGAAGGAAGGAATTAAGAAGGATGGCCATCGACCCCAACATCAAGGGCTGGAGTCGGCGGGGGTAGGTTTTTTCCTTTCTGGCAGCTAGGGTTTTCTTGTATGACATTTCATTTCTCGTTTCAGCCTAAGACAAGTACATAATTCCAATGGTAATGAAATAAAATCCATCTTAATGTATCGGATAGCAACACTAAAATTTTTGCTCGGGTATAAATTAATGAATGGGTTGATGGGGGGACCAGTCATTGCATGGCACGTGAAGATTTGGACTTTGCGTCGTAAGATTAGGATGTATCGTCCTTCCCAATTGCCATGGCCTTTCTTTAACACGCTTTAAGATTTGTCTTTTTTTTTTGGTCTAAAATTGTTGATGGTGTAGCCATGTGGGAAAAATGTTGGTATATATTCTTTTTTCTTTTGCATGTTGTTGTTTATTTATGTTTATTAATTTTTTTTTCGGTTGATTCAATTTAAAGGTTAAAAATAAGCGACATTATACGCATGTATGGAAAAAAAACATCGGTGCGTAAAATGTGTCAGTTGACACGAGTGATGAGATCTTAAATATTCATGGAAGCCACTATTAGTAGACCTTAAATATGGCATATATGATATGAGTGTTGATTAAGATTTTATCCTAATCTCAAAGTGGTCGTATCACATAAAAGGAAGCTTCCAAAAAAAGAAGCAAAATGCAAATATTTGATATTTAATTAGGAAATACCTTTTGTAATTTGTATGGAAATGGGTGGAGGAGTTTCCCTTTACCTACTCCGACCATGCCTTTGCCTGGTGCGGGTGGTCGTGGGAAGTGGGATGACATCAGCATTCTTCTTTAATCCCATTTTTATAAAAGTAAGAGAGTGACATATAAAATGAAATAATGATTAATTAATTAAGACTTGCATAATTTACAATTTTACAGCATTTATGCTTGAAGCCTTGAAGGTGGTTGAATGAAGAATCGGCAAGTGCCGCCCACCGGATCCAACGTGTTACGTGGGTCCAGACTCCAGTCGCGTTTCAAAACACTAAACGTGGGTCCTTTATTATTTACTCAATGGAAAACGATGGATTGTCCGATGGTAACATTGATTCATTGAAGTCGCTCAATCTTTGTTCCAACTGTTCATGGATCCCTCCAGACTTTGATGGCTCCTGCGGCCGCTGCTGAGATTAGACCTGTAAACGGGGGATGAAGGACCGGGGATGGACGCGGGAGACCGCGACAAACCCTCTTGTAACGGAGGTTTGGTTTCTCCGAGATCATTAAAGAGAGAGGTTCAGGTTATCAACTTGATGACTCTGAGCCCTAAGCTGCTTGCGACCTAGCTGAATGCACCAAGGTGCAACATTCGCATGGAGCAGTTCGGGTCCAAATCATATCAGAGCCAAGATTAAAACCTACATGCATTTCTACTTAAATTTACAAAGCCTAGTATCTACTTTTGTTCAATGGTGCATCTACAATTACAAAAGCCTAACCTCCACCATGGATATGGACTTTGTATAAAGTCAGCTATGTATAATCATTTTGCACACATTCAACATAAATAACTACTCCATGCGAATAATTTGGACCCGATGTATTAGTATGGGCTGGTGCATGCTACGAGTTATACAAACACAACACATACAAGCCTAGGTTCAAAAAATAACAATCGAATAGCAATATCTGCATTAGAAACGACGCTGGTTATCATTAATCTCCAACCACTTCACATGACATTAACATCAGCCTCCCAAATTCATACAACAATCCACAAGCTCCATAGAAAGTAGAGTAGATTTTCCAACAAGGGGTAAAATAACGGATATTATCACATAAAACAAACTCAACTGAGCCGGTCACACCCCCGTCCAAACCCCCCCCCCTCCTCCCTCTCCTCCTCTCTTACAGCTTATGACAGAGCTCATTATCTATTATCTGTCCAGATCAGGAAATCATGCAGCAAACTGTGAAGGGAACAATCACCTGTTTCCGTCTCCTCTTGACTAGACATAGGCTCACAAGTTTCAAAAACTCAATAAGCAAAATCACGTATCAAAAGTCTGACTGATCTCCGGTGAATATGATGTTTTCCTTAATGTAAGTTATGTCCTTCTCATATGCCAATCACAAAAGCATATCAAGAAACAGACTTTCTTACCATAAGACCTTTAAAGGCTCTACTCTAGCTTGACAATCATCACCAATTCAAGGATATCATGAAAGGAAAAAGGCGTAAATGATCATTCTCCCGAACTGGAAGCTATTCTTCTTAATCAACAATTACATAAAAGCAAAAAATAGCTCTGGAAACAACATGTTAAGCTTGATATTATACGATAAAATTCCGCATACTTCCAACTCAGAGAGCTAACATCCCATTAATTGGAACGAATCACAAATAAAATAAACTTGTTCAGAGCCAACACCACAAAATGTTGGACTACATTGTTGCGTAGCATCATATCAACAACAGCAGCATTTTATTATCAGTTGTATGACATTTCAAAACACACTTAAACGACAGCATTGGCACCGGATCCGAAAAAACTGCAACTTTTAATTTCCGATTAAGTAGCACATGAATGAATTCAGCACAAAAAGGAACAGTCTGATTATTAGAGAGAAACCCTAGAAACGTGAACATTGAATGTGCATTTTCATTTCTTGTGACGAGCTACCTCATCGTCGTTGGGGAAAAAGCCCATGAGGCGTCCCGCCGAGTTCTGGTACGCGTACATGAATCCGCCCATTACCCCAATCAAACCTCCTGTAACCATTGACGGCCCTCTAATCCCGGGCTTAATCCCTATCAAATTCACACAAATTAAAATTCTATTAATCAAGATTACTGCTTTAATTGAAGAAAGCGTGAAAATCGGAAAGGGATGGGGATGTGGATACCGGAGAGGTAGCCGACGGTAACAGGAGACGCCGGTGATGGTGGCGAAACGGAAGTAATCGAGGGTGCTGAAGTTGCCGACGACTGTGGTGAACGGAGGGTTGCGATCTATGACCGGGTACTCGGGCTTCGTTGACGCTGTGATGTCTGTGTTCATCTTTCTTCTCTCCTTCAACTTCTACTTCGGAAGCGACGCCGTTGCACTCTTCAGGCTCGGGTTTTGTTGAGCTCAGTAGTTCAGGTCTCGCTCGCGACGCAGACGATAACGACTATCTGTGTGGATATTAGAAGTGTGGGTGGGGTGGGCCTTTTCATTATTTTGGGCCATCATTTATAAATACTTTTTGAGCTCAGTAAACCCATCGCTCTGAAATCTTTTTGTGTATAAAGAATACTGTCACGTGATGCTATTTTTTTTCTTCTTTATGTATTATACTATAAATTATATGTCTCGCTTTTTTAATAAAATATAAAAACAAATCCATATTTTATAACTTGAGTTGAGTACGTAACATTATTTTGTGTACCTCTACGAATTACTCACCTATGAACAAGTGACATGAAAATCACAATTGGAACCAAACCACGTATACATTATAGATTGGTTGCGCCGAAAGGTCCACGTAAAACCTTTTGAGTATTAAAGCGTTGATATTGAACGGAAAATTTCAAGTACAACTCAAATCGTCAAAGATGGCATGTTAAAGAATGTTAAGAGGAATTTTATTCGACCATTTTGCATATGTATTTCACTAAGCGTTGTCGAGAAATTAGGAGCTAGTGAGGCACACTTCAACTTGTTCATTCTAGCATTTTAGAAGACGTGAAAATAAATTCGTAAACGTATACTAAAATAATTGTTTGGAAAATATGACGTGATTGAAATTTTTAATTAAGATTACTTTGCAAGAAACCCTTGAGAAGGTCTTAGATTCGGAAGACGAATCACTTTATTCGTCCGACCTAGATTCGGAAATTTTCCATGACCGACTACTCCTGATTTGAGACCACCACTACGGCACGACCCATGTTTTGACCCCTTCCCCCTCTCGGATCTATCCTAACATAACATAACATGATATGAAGGAATTAAGAGATTATTTAAAGAAAAAAAAAGTAAAGCAGATTAATTGAATTACTACTCATAAGTAATTCAATTATACTTGTTTAAAAAAAAAAACTAATTTATTAGACTAATCAAATAGTAACATAATTCAATTGTACTTTTTGAAAGAAAAAAAAACTAATTCAATTAGACTAATTAGATAGTAACATAACCAAATCATCATATATTACGGTTTAGTACTATTCTTTTTCTATTGGTGAATAATTCTTATTTACCTCTAACAGAAATATAAAATAAGAAATAAAATTGTAAATATAGTTTATGCATCTGAAGCTTGTATTTCCCCATCCAAGATGTCCGGATATTTTTTCTGCACAAAAAATTCCAAATATTGATAACAAAAAAATCAGTATATATATTAAAGACTTGTAATTGTTAGGTTAAAATAAAAATAATAAACTTTATTAATATATATTTAACGTCAAGTAATTATAGGTAGATATATCAACTTTTTAGATCAAATTTGCAAACCATATGACGTGTCAACAATAGGAAATAAGCACTTCAATCAACACTTAAATAATAATCCAATCAACAACCACGTCTATTATTTACAAAATTTAAAAATTTGGTTTAAAAAGTTAGTATCCCTAACATTACCCTTTACTGTTACTTGTCCACGCCTTGAAATATGACATAGACGCTCACAATAATGTCATGTGTATAATCATTATGTATAACCTAATTTATATAGATTTATAAGTGTAACGTACCTGGAACTCGAGCAGACAACGTTGTATCATCGCCAAGAACCCCTTGGGGACTTCAGATTCATCTTCTTCTGAAACCTTGATCATGACTTTCGCGGCAACCAAGGCAGCAACGATTTCCTGTATTTCTGGGTTTATCTTTTCCAGTTCTTGAATAATAACTTTCAGGATCCCTTTAATTTTGTCAAGTGCACGAATCCGATCGAGTATGGTGGTGAGAATGATTCTGAGAATGGTGGCTGTCACCGAAACGAGAATATCGGTCGTCGCGGACACTATTGTGTCTGCTGTTGAACGGAGACAATATCTAACCAGCCGTGCCACAGAATTAAACTTCGTTGTTGGTGGCACGGCTGATGATACGGAGGAGTCTCCTTCAAACTCATCACCACCTGGGTGGATGACGTGAACCCAGTCACTGAATGAATCCTCCGTGTCCAAACCGTCACCACTCGCATGATCTGCATGGCCGTGGCGCTCCTTCAAGTCCAGTTTTCCAAGAATTCCACTAGAAGCAGCCAAATGCTTCAAATAAGATGCATAAGTTTCTTCAGGACCCAAATTATTTATCAAAGCCACCTCTTCCTTGAGAGATTCTGCAATCTCTTGGAATAGATATTCTAGTTTTTGGAGCGCACTTTTATTTCTTTCCATCCTGCGCGCTTCGTTCCGTGCGACAGGCAAATTAAGGAGAGAGAGAGGAAGAAAAAAGATAGACGAGAGATGAGAAGAGGATCGATGTATATACGAAGATTAATTGAAAGAAGCGAACAAGTTGAACCATGTGGAGTTTGGTTTTTGATCGAGTAGTTGGGTAAGTATGGGATTAAGACGCCTAATGGCAATAGATTTCTTGTTTAAATGGATTGGGTTGAGTTGATTTGGGTTAGTTAGAATGTGGGCAGGCAAGGCCTCAACCCAGATAGAGTTAATTTTGTTTTATAAAGTCGAACTAAACTTGGGTGGGTTTGGGCCAACCCAATTAGACGCGGGTGGGTTTGGACCAACTCAAACCCAAGTTCCTCGAATTAACAAGATTTTCGTATCGCTTTTACTCGAGTGGTTACTGCGACATTTGTGTGCGTGTGGAATTTAACACATTGTGTGGAAGACTTGGTTGCCTTTCAATTTTCAAAGGGATGAAAATTCGAAAATATATGCTTGCAGGATTTATCTATTGCTATTACAAGACCAAGTTCTTCATAATGCTGGACACTGACAGCACTATAACGTTTCTTTTGTAAATAATAAATAATTGATCTTGAAGGACCGCGAACCTTTATTTGTGACTTACCCGCATAACACTAAATAATAAATAACAAAAGTAATAGCATTCCTTTTGTAAATAATAAATAATTGATCTTGGTCTAAAGTCATTGAGAATTACTTTTGTTATATTAGTATTATGCGTGTCATGTATAAGTCATTGACTACTTATTAATATTATGTGAAAAATATTGACTGTTATCATTTTGTTTTTGTAATGGTGTTGAAAAATGTTGAACAATTTAGCGTAGGGCTCTTCAAAAAAACCCATTTCGAACAAAAGCAATTTTGATGGCCCAAAAGAAATGAAAAAAGACAGAAGTACGACACACCATACCAAATAAAGGTTCACGCTCCTTCAAGAGCTATTATAACTATGCCACACCATACCAAATATTTAAAAATATGCCAAGCGGCTAAGTCACTTATAATAGCTCTTGAATGGCCGTGAATCTTTATTGGGTATAGTGTGGCATACTTCTGCCTTTCCTCATTTTTTTGGACCATCAAAAGTGCTTTTATTCGAAATGGGCTTTTTGAAGGGCCTAAGCTAAGTTGTTCAACATTTTTCAATACTATCATGAAAATAAAATGGTAACGGTCAATATTTTTCACATAAGTAGTCAATAACAAAAGTATGATAAGTAGTCAATAATAAAAGTCATTGTCAATGACTTTTACATGATAAGATACCTATAATACTCACACTTACTTTTAAAACTTGTGAATGTTAAATATAAATAAGAAAATAAATGAAACTACAACTACGGTAGGGATTTACCAAAAACACTGTAATTCCTTTTGAAAACTAGTTATAAACAATCCACTCTATTAAAGAACATCAGTTGGTCTCTTCAAATTCTCTCTATTTCTTTACGATCAGTTGTTCTCTTCAAACTCTCTCTGTTTCTTTACGTTGGAAATGGAAAACAAGGAAGAATGGGAAATCATATCAAAATTTGAAGTCATATTTCAAGAATTGGAAGAAAAGTCCTTGAAGGAGTTCAACTACTTGAAGAAAATGAAGAAGACGATTAGGGATGGATAGTTGTGAATGACATGGTGCAGATAACCCAGGAAGAAGTTCCCTAAATTGAGATACTGAAAGTTCTTCTAGCCAAGTATGCTTGCAAGTGAAAGATTTCATCAACATTTCTGGTCGGTTTGTGGAACACTTTTTAAGAAAATGGACGAAAAAGATGTGGCGAACTCATCAAGAGCATGATTGCTGAATTCAAGTTTTTTAACCTACAAGCAGGAAGCTTCTTGAAGTTATGTTACAGACCTATATGCATAAAATGGGATTCAAGGATATGGCTCGGCCACTTTCCATTCTTGTTGCGACAAGGTTTACTTCAAGAAGCTTCTTGCCTACTTATGGGTTAAAAATCTTGAATCCAGCAATCTTGCTTTTGATGAGTTTGCCACATCTTTTTCGTCCATTTTTTTATAAAATTGTTCCGACAAACCGACCAGAAATGTTGATGAAATCTGAATTGGTGGGGGTGTCTTCGGAATTTCTTGGCGATGTCAGAGAAGTTCTCGGCGATGCTTCGAATCGGAGATCTCAACGATTTCATTGCACCGTCTCAGGGCTGCATGGTCTCTCTCAAAGGCCTCAAAGCCTCCTCGACCAAATCCTCCGTCAAGCCAGAGGTATATTCCTCTTTTTTTTTTTTTTAGTTAAACTCTATATAGGATCATGATCCGTGACCCTTAAAATCTGAGTCTACTGAGTAGACGATCGTGATCGTTGAAATTTGATTCACCGGCTATAATTATTATAACTTTTTAGAAGGTCCCATGTTTGATAGCCGTTGAGTCAAATTTAACAGTCACGAAGGTTACGATAATTATAATTAAAAGTAAAGTTGAAAGTACTAATATGCCCTTGATAAAAGGTTTTTAAGAAAAAGCAAACAGGCTCTTCAAACTCAAAACCAAGTTTATAGTAGTCTCCAAGTTCCCGCCTCTTCAAACCTAACAAAAACCCATAGAAATTAAAAAAAGTATAGGTGTTGGAAATTTTTCAAAATTTACAAACCTTTGGTGTGAATTGGCCTCGAGCACGAATAAGTCTTTGGAAGGATCATAACCCAACTACCATTCCAATCCCAAAACACCATTAATTAAACAAAATGCACTCAGATTTTTGGGAAAATTCAAGAGAGTACCTGCGGTGGTTTGGGGATGAAATGGTGTCGTTGTTGGCTGAAGAGGAAATTCTGGCATGAAGGTGCTACTGTTGTTATTGCAACTTGTCCTTGTGTTTGATGAATGAATAAAAAGAAAGAAGCTTGTTCCTCCATCGCAGTGCGAGTCCAAAGCAACACGCTAACAACATTTGACATGAAAAGAAAAGCTCGAGACTCTGTAGGGTATATTAGTACTTTCACATCAATTTTTGGTTAATAATTATCATAAATTTAAAAAGGTGACTATAATTTTATATGGGGTTCAAACTTTGGTTATTTATCCAAGTTTCCCTAAAAATTGCTGCTACTTTTACTGATTGTTTTATCGGGTTCAGTTCTTCCATTTTTTCCCTGTGCATTTATGCTTAATTGGAGCTGAATTAGTATTGTTTAAGCTTTTTGGTAATTTTTTTGGTGTGAAGGTTTCAACTTCTAGCAAGCAAGTGAAAACAGAACCGGTTAAATTTTCACTCAAAGATTGCTTGGCATGCAGGTAAATCATCTTTCATACACATGCTTATTAGGTTTCTTATTTTGTGATGCTACGAAGTTCAAGTTTTAATCTTTTATTTGAATTTCATTCTTCTTTCGAGTTGGTCTGTCGACTTGCTGTTTTGCCCACGTTTTACTATCAATATATGCGTGCAATGATATTTACCATTTCAAAATTTCCACAGAAAATTAATTGCGTGCATAGAATTGATATATTGATCTGTTGTGCAAAGCTAGGTACTGTAAAGATAGAATAGCCGGCTTAAACTTTCTGAACTACCAGCTAGATAACCGAGTTAGGATTCATATGACCCCATGCAAAAGGGATAATTTCTATGGTTTTGGGTTCTTGCAGTGGTTCTGTAACATCAGCGGAGACAGTTATGCTGGAGAAGCAAAGTTTGGATGAGTTTTTTTTCTTAATCTTGACAAAGGAAAAGCTGTCATTGTCTCCCTATCTCCCCAATCAAGAGCTTCCCTTGCCGTTTATTTTGGAATTTCACCACTTCAGGTTAGCTAGAATATTTCAACTTGTTTCTAATAGTCAATAAGACAGTCGAGCACACTTTTGTCATTGGATTTTAACATCGGAAGTTAATTTCAATTTTCCAGGTCTTTAGGAAACTCACTACTTTTTTTAAGTCCTTGGGTGTGAAGGCTGTATTTGACACAAGTTACAGTCGAGATTTAACACTTGCTGAATCTTGTAACGAGTTCATCACAAGGTACAAACAAAGCCGGTCATCTGATGGTGAAAGGTGCCAATCTTCGTTGCCCATGATTTCATCAGCATGTCCAGATGTATATATCTTAGCCTATAATAGTTTGGTACTAATTTGCAGCAGGGTTTAACATTTTGGTTTTTTTTTTTATTAAAGAAATTTGGCAAATTGTTTTTATGATGAACTATAAAATAGCTACGTTTATTGCAGGTTGGATATGCTATGCTGAAAAACAACTTGGATCCTATGTTCTGCCTTATATTTCATCAATGAAGAGTCCCCAGCAAACAATTGGAGTTATTGTTAAAACTCATGTATGCCAAAAAATGGGTCTAAGGTATGTTTTGTGTCCTTTGTTTCTTTTTCTGGCCAATAATTGTGATGTGAATCATTTCTGCAGTGCACTTGTCGCTTGATAAGTATTCACAACAATTCTAATCATTGCTGTTCGATATTATGTATGTATGATTTATGAAATTGATAGCACATCTATTGGAAGACGTAGATCCTTTTTTTCTTAGAAACTTATTGAGTACAATGGAAATTGACAAATTTCTGCAAGATCCTAGCATATGTTAGCACCATTTTCTGTTAACGTTTATGACATACCCAATGTTCTTGGATCATAGGCGGACTTGTTAACAGGTTCAGTCCACCTCTGATTGTTGTTCTGCCTTGGGCTTATTTAGTGTTGAAAAATTTAAGTATGTAACTTTCTATGGGTGAAGTTGAACGATTATACTGAACTATTTACAGATCCCTGAATGATTTTACTTCACAGGACAGCTGATGTTTGCCATGTAACTGTGATGCCTTGTTATGATAAAAAGCTTGAGGCTTCACGTGATGACTTCGTTTTGGAAGTTGATCAGTCTGAAAATAATGTGAATGAAGGTCTAAGGGTTACAGAGGTAGACTCGGTGTTGACATCCGAGGAAGTTTTAGAACTGATACAGGTGAGAAATACTAATTACCATCTCTGCTTTAGTGGTTACAACTTGAGATTTCCAAATAGTGCTGACTTGATATCCACTCTTTGTTTTCTTTCTTCATTTTTGGTGGTTGCAGTTGAAAGGAGTGGATTTCAAAGGCTTAGAAGATTCCCCTCTAGATAACATGTAAGAGCTGTAAAAGTTTCAGTAAAGGCTCCTTCTATCTGCTTTGATTATTCTAAGAAATATTTTGTTCTGCCAGGTTGACAAATTTTAATGAAGGGAGTCCTTTTGGTGTCCATGGAAGCTCAAGGGGTTAAGTGGAGACAATATTCAGCTATGCTGCTAAAGTGCTCTTTGGAAGAGAAATCAAGGGCGCTATTGATTTCAAAACAGTTAAAAATTCAGACTTCCAGGAAGTGACTTTGGAAGTAAGTCAAGTTTTTCTTTTAGTTCTGCTCACACATTCGTAGCGTAGTTTTTTTGTAATTGTAACTCAAGCTTCGTCAATTTTGCATCCGTATAGTACTTGTAGTGCGTATAGTTGGAAAATCTAGGGGCTAATTCCTTGTGTTAGCATTTTCTGTTCATTTTATGTAGAGTATTGATGGCCTCTCGTTTAGGTGGATGGGAAGACTATTGAAATTTGCACTCTGTTATGGCTTCCGGAACCTGCAAAACATCGTCAGGAAAATCAAAATTGGAAAATGCGATTATCATTTTCTAGAGATCATGGCATGCCCTTCCGGTATTTTTTGGTGGTCGGAAAATTTTCCACATGTTAATCCTTCAAATAGATATGTGTTTTAATATGTTGACTATCCATTACGTGGATTTGGGATTTTGGAAGTAATACTAACTGGAACTAAACAGGTTGCTTAAATGGAGGAGGACAGATTAAGCCACAGCCTGAACAATCCGGTAAGGAGTTGATTCAGTTATTACAAGCAGCTTATATGGAAAACGTAAGAGTTAGACTTATCGTCAGTTATTTTGTTATTTTATTGTTGGCCTGGGAATAGTGATGTTTTTTTTTGGATTTGAATGCTAATCCTTTAATATTATACAGGTCTTGGTAGCTGATCCTTTTGGAAATCCTTTGGTGCAAAACTTATACGACGAGTGGCTCGAGCATCCTGGCTCAGAGAAAGCTAAGCGACTCTGTAACTTCGCAATTGCACAATTGGTAAACGCCACCTTCCGAACGCCAGTTTCCTCCACAACATGCGAACATCCCGTGACGGTCCATTTGAGTACCGTTGCTCGTCATCTTCTGGGAGTCGTCAAATTTTTGATGTAGAGAACTAATATTTTGTTCCAGTTTTTCCGTAACTAATGTGTATAGGAAACATACCTTAATAGAAAAAATCAATTACATGCGGTTGTAAGAAACCATATAATTTTTCCATATTGATTTAAGTACAAATATATCTTGCATCCCGTTGTATATCCATTTTTTATCGGTGCTCACTTTGCTTGGGAAATAATTTCTGCAATTCTTGTCTTTTTGCACACCTGTTCTTTTTCTCTTTCTGCACACGCTTATTTGTTTTTTTATTTAGTTTGTTCAATTCAAAGGTTTAAATAAACACGGGTATGCAAAACAGAAAATTGACGTGTGGAATCACTTTCGTGAATTTCTTCCCCCATTTTGATATCATGTAATCATTCATTAGTATGTACGAGCATGCGAAATACATCAAAATCCAAGTTCAAATAATGTTGATATACGATGCATTAAGAAAATACGCACTATGCAATCGTAGAAGCGTAGTTAGCAGTATTCATAATACAGTAAGTCATCTAATAGTAATAATACGGTTACTAACACTGGACGAAGTATAAGTTGGTTTACAGATGAAGAGAAGTATCTACATCAAAGCCAGAATTAGGATTCGAGTCTTCAAATTTGTTTGAACAGGTTTTTAACGAGGTGGTGTCTGTAAAAGTTGGCCATAAGTTGATTAAAAGCAGCGTCTCAGTCTTCCTATGCGGACAGTCCACATGCTTGCTCTGCAATGTCGGCCACAGGGACAGAGAACCTCCGGATGCTGACGTCCCGCAACCATGGACGATATGATCAAAGTGGAAAAACATCCTTGCCCTTGCCGGCTGATTTTGCATGGTGGGATTTCTATCCATCGCCGTGAACTGCTTTGGTTCGGAGTCAGTGGAGAGAGCTAGCATTCTCGAAATCTCTCTCTCCTTTCTCATTGCCTTCACTCTCTGCAGCTCTCTAAACCTTTCTTGCAGTAGAGCTATGGAGGAATGAACGACAGTCGTTTCATGGCTTTCCCTATCCATTTGATCAGAAAAGAGTTATACTTTAGATTCAGAATTATGGTTGTGGGAAGTGACCTCTAAGCTTTTATGTGTGTGTGTGTGTGTGTGTGTGTGTACAGGCATGATGCATGCATGGTTTATAAGATTGCGTGCTTCAGTTAAGTAATCTAATAAGTGGATTAAGTTGATGGGGGTGAAATTTTAAATGATTTGAGTAATTTTTGGAATGAGAATCGGCAGCCAAGCAGCAAAGTCCAAAAAGAAAAGGAAGTTCGTTTGTTTACTTTTAACTAGTGTATGTCGGGGAAGAGGCAAATGCATTGCTAAAGGAAAAAAGGGTATGGAGAAAATTCCAATGAGAGTGTGACTTAGAAACAAGCACATGGAACTGGAAGGGAGGTGTTTGGAGGAATAATAGGTTGGATGATAGCCTGTCAACTGAAAGCCCTTTTTAGGTTCAGCTTTTGAAGATGATGGAACTTTTTTATTGTTTTGGTGGTTCTTTGTTCTTTCTTTACATTATCAAATTCCTTGTCCTATATATGTTGGGGAACATTTGGTAATTGAGTGCTTCTTCTTTATAGATAACTCACAGTTTGATATGTACACATAATTTTTTTTTTTTTGGTTTTAACAAGTTTTATATTTTGTCAAACTATAATTTGCAGTTACAGAAAAATCACCATGTTCATATAGAGAACCACATGGTATTTGTATATTTTTCATTTATACAGAGAGACAAACGTACCAACATTCTTCTCTCGATATATGTTCTGTGTTGGAGTCTTTGGAATGGAATGACATGCAGAAACGAAAGCTGCGGCTGCTAAAGGAGTGGGACTGGATTGGATTGGATTGGATGGTTCTTTTATGCAGCACAAAGGGTCCCCCTAGCTGGCTCGCTCTATTGTTTATTTTCAAATTTCGAAGCCCCAAACTCCCAAGTCTCCAAAGATTGAAAGATGATGAAAAATAAACATTAATCTAGACAAGGCGTGCAATTAAAGTTTCTATACTCTATACTTATCCATGTGCATTGTGTTTGGGTAAATGCATATACAAATAAGAAAGGTGTTGCAAGCATGTGTGACTCGGAATAAACTTAAATAAGAACCCAACTGAGGATCATAATTTTTTTCTGTTCAAAAACAATATAATGATCATAACTAAGGATGTCAATTTGATTCTAGTTCAGAGGGCTGCAACTGTTATTGTTGGTGTAAAAGCTTACTCAATTACAAGCCAAGTAGGATGTGAAGAGAAACTCATATTAGAGATACAATAATTTAAAATTTAAATATAAGTGGTTCACTCTTAATTGCACCGAAATTTTTTAAGATAAAACTGTACACCTAAAGTTCATTTTGCTTTGATGCCACCCCCACCCAACCCGAGGTATTGGGTTTTCAGCATTTTAGTTATTGAAGAAAATTTGGTAATTACATATGAAACAAAAAGTTCAGAAAAAAGAAAAAAAAACAAAGGGGATATTACTTTCTTCCCGATGATAGCCTTTGATATATAACTAGATCGAATGATCTCAAGTGGAAACTTCCTTATGTGTTTTGGGTTCAAAACACCTTCTCTCATATAATTTTATAATAGTTTCGAATCCTTACTCTCTTTTCTTAATAATAGTAACTTTTTTTTTTTGAAGTATAGCTGGATCGAATGTGTTCATATATGCCATTGCCAAGTGCTATAGGATATTTATAGGCATGCCAAGTGCATATATATGCAGTCACAATAGTCTGTGATGGACAGGCTAGCTTTACTTCCATTCCTTAAATTTGGTATTACACCGGAAAAATGAACAAAATTTACTGTGCATGAATGCATTGTTAACACACTTGACATCAAGATAATTGTTATATTCTAATCCGTATCAGGCCATGCTATTGGGATTTATTGAGATTCTCTCTTGCTTTGATCCTCCATTTCGGTTCGTCTTGAGTAAGAAAATGGTCTATTGAAACACCCTTCTCTCCCCAATCACAAAGAAGGCAATCCTCTAGAAAAGTCCTGCACCACAGGTACGTCGTTTACAAGTTTTTTTAACCTAAAGCTTAGGTTTATTAGAGCTAATGAACCTACTTCATATAGCCCCAGGTTTAATGAACATATGACACATGTTGATTAGCAGAGACTTACACCACATATTGCTTATACCAGCAAGACGGGTATGAGAACAAGTATGAGCTCGTTTACTACAGATGAAGGGAAGTATCCACATCACTGACATCAGAGTTACAATCGGAATCTTCAAATTGATTCGAACAACTAGTAGTAGTACTGTCTAACGAATTAGGGTTTTCTGCTGTGACTGAGGGCAATAAGTTGATCAACAGCTGGGTCTCATTGATGCTCCTAGATATGTAGTAGTCCTCCTCACGCTTGCTCATTAATAATGGCCACAAGAACGGAGAAACTCTGCCGGATGGTGATGATAACCGACGATCGTCATGTGGAATGGCAAGATGATGATGATCAGGGTGGTGGTGGTGGAAGAACAACCTTGCCATTGCCGGCTCGTAATGCATGCTGGTGGGATTGCCATCGACCATCATCAACTGCTTATTATGCTTTGGTTCAGCTAGCATTCTCAATCTCTCTCTCTCCTCCCTCATTGCCTTCACTCTCTGCAGCTCTCTAAACCTTTTCTGCAATAAATCAATGGAGGAGGAATGAATGGTGCCGTTGGCTTCATGGCTTTCTCTCTCCATTATTTTCACTGTTAGAAAGTATATAGGAGCTAGGCTTCGTGTTCGTCTATATATAGGACAGTGAAAATGTATATGTATCTATAAATCTGCTTCATATCAGTTATAAGTAGTTTTTTATTAATAAATGAAGTGATGATCGGGATCGAGTCGTTCGATGAAATTCTGAATGATTTGGAAAGAAATGAGAATCGGCAGAGAAGCTGCAAAGTCCAAAAGGAAAATGGTCGTGTGACCAAATCTAAGGGAGTTAGTTTGTCTGTGGGTTTATTTTATTAGTGTACGTGGAAAGAGACAGGTAGGCATCTGCAATGCTAAAGAAGAAAATGGGGTTTGGAGAAAAGTCCAAGGGAAAATGTTAAAACTAGCAAATGGATGGGTGTGTTTGGAGGAATAATTTTCTTTTCCTTTGTTCTTTTGTTCAATGATTCACTCCTGCCCTCTGTTGGGAAGAATGTAGGGGCGGTGTGAACAATAATGCATGACAGAGACAAATACACCAACGTATATAACATTTCTCTCTCTATATATGTATCAAAATATATATGAGGATGTATATATGTTTTGTTTTGGAGTCTTTGGAATGGAATTGCATGCAGAAAAGAGAAAGCTGCGGATACAAGAGGAAGTAGTGGATTATTGGACGCTTCTTTCTATTTTGCAGCAGCACAACTGCATAAGAAGAAATTTATCATTAATCAGAATTGAAATTACTTCGATTCATGACTTCCTCTCACATTATTTGAAATTGATTAAAGCATGGGAAATCATAAATCATAAATCATAACAAGTCTAATACCGTTTGAAGGGCCAAGTGTTTTTCCCAAATAAGCAACTTCTCGTGTATCAATAATTTAATTGAAAATTCTAAATTAACTAGTTAGTTGTATGAAGTCGAGAATAATATCAGTGATGTTAATTGTAGATCATGGTGTGTCTAAAAATGTTTATCACCCATCTATGTTGCTTCTTCACCTTTTCATTTGTTCACCAAAAATTGAAAAAGAAAAATATATCAAACAATTCCTTTGCTTTGGGCTTTTTATGACGAGGGGGAGAGCAAATGATAGCAGCTCCAATATCAGGAAAGTCCATCATTAATCATAACGTTTTGTTGTTTTTGGTTCCTTGTAGATTAGTGAATTTTAATTTTTGTAATTTTATAGGAATTAGAGAACCGTCTCTAATCTCTATGGTGACGTCATCCCGTGGTTGGGACGAATTTCAGATCCGTATTTCACATAGTACGTTCTGTTGTGCGGAAGCTTCAAATATGAAACCAATGAGCTAATATGGCAAAATATTACAAGACAAAATAATCCAAATAACACAAAGATTTATACTGGTTCGGCGTAAGCCTACGTCCAGTTCAGAAACGGCGAGGAAATTCCACTAATATCAATATATGGAGATTACAAATAGATTTGAACTCTCAAATCCCAAAACCCACATATACCCAATAGCTCTCACTCAAACAAAGAACAAATGGAGAAGAAGGAAACACATATCAAATCCCTTTTCTCCCAAAAGCTACACAACGTAGCACCAACATCTTTGATTAAGTGATTACTAACAACGGAGGAAGCAACAGCTCTTCTTCCAATGGGAGAGCCGAATGCTCTCCCTGGTTTCTCTCCAATCTGCCGTTCCCCTCCCCAAAACCAAAGGCATAACCAAATGCCTTAATATAGATAAAAGGAACAAACATCATAATTGCCACTCATGTGGCCACATCATAAAGGAATCAACTTGTCCTTTTTCCACAAACATAATGATGATCCATCATGCTCTCCCTTTGCCTTTTAATCAAACCCCAAAGCCACTCTCGTGGCATTCAAATGGGAAACCACAAAAGGCCGGCCAAAGAAAAGGAATCCCAAGCGAACATCATCATTGTCTTCTACTATTAGCCGAAAGTGGATTTGGCCAATCAACTTGTTTGAGCCAATAATCAACAATCTCCGCCTTGGCTCAAACTGTACCAAAGCCAACAGAAGTAGAACGTTTCTCCGCCGTCTCCTCCAAATTTGCAAATCAAAAATGCCTTGATCAAAACAAAAGTGATTCAAACGAAGAACTAAAATTCTTCAATATCACCAACCAAAGATCAAGCACACCATAACAAAGTTGGACACACAACGAACTCCACCTGCTCACAAACACCATGGTCTGTAACTGCATCAATAGACTCATTCACATAGCATGGCATATTCTCCAAGTCAAAACTGATTATAAAATTTGGCGACAAGGTCCAACATACCACATACAAAACCTTTCACCCAAATTCATATTCCAGGAATACCAATGTTATGTCCTCCACTCAAGTTTACCATCATCACATGAGCACCAACAGGACAACCAAATATTTCAAATTCAAATAATCAGCAGGAGATCCAAAACCATACCTCAACTGGAGTCTTCAAGAAAGCTAATTGCAGATGATGGAGACTAACAAACCAAATAGCAGTGGCAAACAAATCCAACCAAATGTCCATAGACCAAACAAAGTTAGAAAGCATTTAACTTGCCTTCTACAAGAGGGTTCCACACAAATGTTCTGCATTCCATGTGGTGTATCCAAAATAGTGTGGTGCCTCACTATCCAAACTTTGCAGAACTCAACAAATTGACCCTCACTAAATACAAAAAAAACAAACCAATACCCAAAAAATAAAAGAACCAACGAAGAGGCAAATGACATAATTCAAACATACATTTGTCATCATGAGAATAGAAAACTTAGCCTTTTTTTCTTTTCTTCCAGCCGACTACATCATTTGTCATCATGATGTCCTTCTGCCAAAACAAATGCCAAAAGAAAAAGAACCAACCTTTTCTTTTCTATTCCCAACTGCTTCTACTTTTCTCCTTCCCACTCAACTTACTAATCACAGCAGACAACATCACCTCGTCTAGGTTCTTCGAGGCCAACAGATAATGCAAACAGAGTTATGCAGAAGAGAACCTATCAAATGCTACCATGAACAAAACTGCAGCATCTTCCAGCCACACATTTCGTAGCAATGCAAACAAACTCTGCATCTCCAATTGACTAAATGCCAAAGTCATTCCTCCCGTCGAATTTTTCAATATCATATTTCACCGACATATTCGACGGTTTCATAGACATACTAGTACAAAGCCTTCAAGTCGAAACCCGGAGCTCTGATACCACTTGTTGTGCGGAAGCTTCAAATATGAAACCAATGAGCTAATATGGCAAAATATTACAAGACAAAATAATCCAAATAACACAAAGATTTATACTGGTTCGGCGTAAGCCTACGTCCAGTTCAGAAACGGCGAGGAAATTCCACTAATATCAATATATGGAGATTACAAATAGATTTGAACTCTCAAATCCCAAAACCCACATATACCCAATAGCTCTCACTCAAACAAAGAACAAATGGAGAAGAAGGAAACACATATCAAATCCCTTTTCTCCCAAAAGCTACACAACGTAGCACCAACATCTTTGATTAAGTGATTACTAACAACGGAGGAAGCAACAGCTCTTCTTCCAATGGGAGAGCCGAATGCTCTCCCTGGTTTCTCTCCAATCTGCCGTTCCCCTCCCCAAAACCAAAGGCATAACCAAATGCCTTAATATAGATAAAAGGAACAAACATCATAATTGCCACTCATGTGGCCACATCATAAAGGAATCAACTTGTCCTTTTTCCACAAACATAATGATGATCCATCATGCTCTCCCTTTGCCTTTTAATCAAACCCCAAAGCCACTCTCGTGGCATTCAAATGGGAAACCACAAAAGGCCGGCCAAAGAAAAGGAATCCCAAGCGAACATCATCATTGTCTTCTACTATTAGCCGAAAGTGGATTTGGCCAATCAACTTGTTTGAGCCAATAATCAACACGTTCTAGGTTCGATTCCTGACGCTTATGAATCGCATGATGTTGTCCAAGAAGAGGCTGAAATTCCTATGAAAGCAGAAACACAAGAGAGCAGCACTGTGTTTAGACTGACTAATAAAGCGCTGGCAATTCCCTCCCCAACTTGGTTGCAGAACTTGTCATACATATTGCATATCTTCATCCATTGCAGCTCTGGCTGCCCCAACTTGGCCAACACCGCCGACTGTGCGGCATCTCCTACTGCTGCCACACACACATATGCCATCACCTACGTACACAAAAAAAATCTTGACACATTTTTTTACACATTAATTTAGTACCAAATTCTGATTAATTAAGAGGAGGTAAGGATTTTCTGCTGACTCTGACTGTGTATTATAATTGCAAGGTTAATGCACAATCACAAACTAGGTACAGTATAGCACATATATCTTTGTCGGAAATGGCACTAATGAAGGTATCCCAAATCAATCACGAGAGAATATTGTCTTGAAATACCGCCATAAGGGCATTTGGCCATTGAAGAGAAGTTCTTCACCTTCCACAAGAGTAGGTATAAATTACTCCAAGTCAATGGCTAACTGAATGCACTTAAAGATGCAAAAACTACCAATAAATAATGGGATGTGCTATCCACACACCTCATTTTACTTCTCACACACCCCTTTGATAATTTATGTCCGTTGATCTTTTTCAATTCATCCGATCCAATGGCCGAAAATTAAAAAAGTGTGAGAAGTAAAATGGGGTGTGTGGATATCACACCCCTAAATAATAATAATCAGTAGCACTAATCAAAAGGAGCTGCTTAAATAGATAACACCAGCAGTGACACATCAGCTTAAGTGAGTTGATGTGTTGTCTTAACATAGTTTAAGTGGTGTAAATATAAGTTTGCTTTATGTAATGTTCATTTTTCACATAAATAAGAAAATCAGTCTTACTCTCTTAGCTTTTATCTTCAAGCTTTTACATTCATGGTGGTTTATGGTTTCGATCACTACTTATTTGTATATAAAAAAAAGGAGCTACTTACTAATTAAGAATTTAATTGATGCAATTAATCAATTAATTTTTCCTGATCCCCAGAGAAAATGATCCAAGCGATGGGCTTGCTGGAGAGCACATTGCCCCTAACCATGCTCACAACACAACGCATCACTTGCACCAAAGAGTAGGCAGCAACCTATCCCATTTGCCACCACCAAAAACCTACATTACAAAACGATTTAGGTAAATTAAATCGACTCAAATAGCTACGAAAAGGAAGAAAATTGTCAAATAGGGTAGTGATTTTCGCACGCCACTGCTTAGTTCTGATGGTCAAGTCGAATAAAACAAAGAAAATTAAAAGAACAAATATAAGAGGTGGGCGGAAATTATTTTCCTCTCAACATAATATGACCATTTTTCGAGAAAGAGAATAGGAGGAAGGTTTGACATGTACGTACACAAGAGCTTTCATGTCTGTAAATTTAGCTTTCTTCTGGACGGTGAAGATCTCCTTGACCTGAGTATCAGTTCCCACAAGAGCAGCTGCAACAACTCCTAGACCGCAGATCAAGCACCTCAAAACCAACTCTGCCACCCTCACCCTCCGACCATTCACTTTTAAATTGGTGCTGTGATACACCGGAACATTTCCAGGACTCACACCAACAGCTGAGGAGCTCATTCTTCTTCCCCAAAAATTTACACTGCTAACAGCCTAAAGGTGCTTTGGGAAGAATCAATTAAAACAGAGCAAGAAGAAGAAAGACTCAAACCCACATAACACCTCACTCGGACCCAGAAAATATGAACTATCATCATATCATCACTCACCCACCTAACATCAACTTCCCACTACACTAGTGACATATAGGAAGGCTTCTATTTTCGTATTAATATTATTTATGTGCAACCTTTTTCTTTTGTAAATTCCAAATATTTTGTGATTGGGGGTCTTTGCTGCCAGCATGCAAGGGCCTGCCGAGTGGTGAAAGACTAGTAGAACTAGGAATAAAGGGCACCTCACCATCCACTTAATTACGGACATAATAGAGCCTTAGCTTTAAATGTGTGACGTGTTATTAAATTCACGTGAGAGTGAGAATAATATATCTCCAACGACTTGTCTAATTCGTAAGAAAGATTACACAAAGACCTTTAGTTGTGTTATTAAGCAATAAACGAGGTGGATTATGGATTAATCTATGTTTCTTTCTTGAAATGTGGCCGGTGATATGGATTTTGTGATGATACTGGAACGGAGAAGGCTTGAGAGTTGGAGAGATCAGGGATGGAGTGGTTGTTGACTTGACCTTCTAGGGCTCTGGCAAAAGCCAGCCACACATATATGTCTGAAAGTGACGATGGAAAGAAGAAGAAGAAGAGGCTAAGATGATCATGTTGTTTCGTTGTTCAACGTGTTCAATCGGCTAGCTAGCTTTCACGCATATAGATGAAAGAAATATTTTATGGTCCTATGGACGCGACCAACTTCACGTGAATTGGCACTAGCTATAAACATGGCTCACAAACCATGTATTTGGGTCCCCAACTTGATACTAATGAGTTATACTGCTCCAAGATCAAGCAACGCAACACGGGAGGGAGGAGAAAAACTTATCTTCAATAGCAGTGGAGGAGCCAAAATGTCTCAATCTGAAATGTTTTTTTGATTTTACAAAAATTACTTTTCGATATGGTGAGCAATTGACTGACATCGTTTTGGTCCAATATGGTGTCGTCCTCATCATGATCTTCCTTAAATCTAAATCCCAAGCCTCCCTGACTTTCTTCTTCACTCACTCCACTAATCCCAAACCAAAGTCCTCCACAAAGTTCACGAGCAACATATTGTCTGAACTCCATAGGAGCCACAAACTTTAAATCAAACCTGATGAAAGAAATTAAAGTAAAAACGTCGGACGAGAGCCTTGAGCCTACATAAAACCTTGAAAATCAAAAGAATAGTACATCTTTTTTTCTTTTTTTTTTTATGGGAAAAAATGTCAAGATGGACCTAAAACCATCCTGATCACTTCATAGCTCCGCCGGCCTTCAATAGGCAATGTCCGAATCTAAAGAGAAACGCGTGGGGTTACTGGTAAGAGGGAGAAAGACAATAAGGGGAGGGGGTAGGGATCTTTACGTGGTTTGACATACAAGACCTGGAATTTACCACATAGGAAGGCCACAAATAGGTATCATTTTATGTGGACAGCCACATCATTTGAATTAATCATATTTTTAAATTTAGTTCATTATTTAATAAACTAATAATTACGAAAAACTAGTTAATTAAATGATGATTATGGTATACGATGAGTCTTTCTCCTTCATTTCCTTGGGTTTTGCAAATTTTTAAATAATGTGGCTGTTCACATCAGATACCACCTAAGGTGGTATAGAAATGTGGTATAAAAACATGGTACGAATAACATTACTTTTTATTTATTTATATTCTTTTTGTGAAGAAATGGTTATAGGTCACTTTGCTGAAACCGGCCCAAATATTTGCTGCGATTCGCAAACCAGATACTGGGGCCTTTATGGCCTACTCTCTGAATCCAAAGCCTACTAACTAGTTTAAGCATAGCCCCATACAAAATTTGCTAAGAGTCAATGCATCGATCACAACACTGTTTGGAAAAATAATTTTTGAACAGAAACTAAAATTTTCATTGGATCTGTATCTGTATGTATGTGATACCACAAATGCAAATCTTAACAACATTTACCGCAAATCTTCACACGCTTTCCTCAAGGAAGATACTCAAACTTGCACGAATTATGACCTGCAATCAAAGGAGAAAAAAGAAAGAATTATGGTATCTGTTAAATAGCAAACAAACTAATGAATAATGACTCGTCAAAAGATTGATCCGAGCACAAGGTTAGGCCAGTTGCTCAGAGCAATGTGTTTGTCCTATTGTACCTTAATGCAAATGTTCCTCCCCATAAATTAGAATAGTTTGAAATAAAGTATTGTCGACATAAGCGACGGAAACGAGTCCATGCTAATTAAGAGAGTTTGGAGCTCAAAGATGAAATTAGGTTTGATTATTACTTGGATCAAGGGCAGTGACCAATGCAGCAGAATTGAAGTAGCAAGTTCCTCCTTGCTTCTTAAATCTTTGGTAGTAATTGTTGAAGACATAAGAGGCGTGGTCCTGCATGGTATTAGGTAAGTAGCAGTCTTGGTTTTCTTGTATCTTGCTGCAGTCGGCACCTCCCACTTCACAAGCCCACTTCATCGCCATTTGCAGATCCTCATCGGGTGTCTGCTCATCTGCTATGCACCATTCCGGATCTAGCTGCCCATCTAATTTCATCTCACAATAAATCAATTTGATTACTACTTAATTGGCAATTATTACTAGTAAACAACCAGAATTAGGATAGATGACATGTTCATCTTATATATCAATGATATCTTCTCAACCCGTCTTGTCTTTCTTAAAGAAAAAGTTTCTCCAATATATATGAAACTACTTCTTAAGGGAATCACAATCATTGTTCACGATAATATTACTGAACCAGATTAACTAAAACATTTGTACATTCATATGGACATCGATATTACATATCAACACAATATCGATAATAATTAAAGTTTATAATATGAATGACATATCGAGTATCTCAATATATGAATAGCGAAGCGAGATCTACCTTGTGAATTTTCTCATACACACACATTCATGCAAGCCAACTTAAGAAAAAAATTTAACAGATAATGATGAGGTTAACTGAATATTACCAGATCTTTGTGGAGCTAGAGACAAAAATAACAAAGCTAGCAGAATGCAAAGGAAAATAGAAGACATGATTATTCAACGGAAGCTGTTCTGTTCCAAGAGCTTTTAAGTCCACACTCCAGCCACTATCTATATTTATGGAGAAACTTTGACACAACAATATTCTCATCTTTTAAAAAAGGTGAAGTAACATGCTATATACGTTCCTTCTCCTCCAAGAAATAAGGGATCAATCTAAGCTAAGCTTTACTTTCTCTACAATGCGTAATAAGCCCTCATCTTTTCGTCCACCGGCCCGCCTCATTTTTTGTGCCTCGTTTCCGTGTGCTGCCCGCCTTGTTTTGCATGCCGTATTTTCCATGTGCCAAGCCAGCCTTCATATGAGCTACGGACCCCCCTCGTTTTTAGTGAGTAGAGCCCGTCTTCCTTTGCGTGCCAGAAGCGAGCCGTATTTTATGTGAGCGAAGTCCATCTCGTTCTAGCGTGTGCGGAGTCCGCCACATTTTCCGTGCGTGGAGATCACCTCTGTTTGCATCCACTAACCAAGGACTTTAACGAGATTTTGTACGTTGGAGTTAAGAAAAATACTGAAAGACCTTTGAATGTGATCCTAAAGTTTATTAGGTCCCGAAACTCATTTTTATTTATTTTTTTAAGTTGAAAAATAGAAAAATCAATATAAACTAGTAGTCCCCCCCCCCCCCCCCCCAAAAAAAAAAAGAAAAAAGAAAAGAGATTTGTAGGTGTCGAACATCCTGGGAATTTCCTAAATTAAGTTTATTAAACATGTGGTGCAACTAGAATGACTCAAAATTTGGGTTATATTGAATCTTGTTAAAATCCTCAAATTTCATTAGAAAACTGTGGGTTATAACTCACAGTTTTTGTGAAAAAAATTGAAATTTTAGCTTTAGGAAATATGCATGGGAATTAACAAAAATGTTGCAAAATCTTTTGAATCCTACCGCTTATTGGGTCTCGAGACTATTTTTTATTGATTTTTTTTTAAGTTGAAAAAATAGAAAAATAATATAAACGGATAACAAGGCCTCAAAAGAAATTTGTAGGTGTCAAAATTTTGAAATGTCCTAAATTAATTTTAGAAAATATGTGGTGTGATTAGAATGACTTAAACTATGGCTTGTAATAAATTTTCTAAAAGTTCACAAAATCGATTGAAAAACGTGAGTTATAACTCACAGTTTTTGTGAAAAAAATGAAAATTTTAATTTTAGAATGTACTCCTATTGTTGGTTATTATTCGTTCAGTAAGGCATGCTAAAGAAATCATAATTTAATCGATTGAAGAAATCGATAGCTTATTATATAACAGAAAAAGGGATCCACAAAGCATTCAGTTCTTCATTATTCATGCTCTTCAAGTGCACCATGTACAAACTTTTCTACTGCAACAAAAGATGGAAAAATACTTCCCAGATGCAACAAAAGATGGAAAAATAACAGAAGGAAACAGATGACTTATAGAAACCATATGACCTTTGATCTAGATAAATTTACGATGAATTTGTTTTCCATAAGTTCGTTTGGCATCACCCGATCTCTGATTTCCTTGAGCTAATCTGCTTTCTGTTTCGGACTTCTGGCAACAATCAGAACTTTTGGACAACTTCCTGGAACAAGAGTTAAATCCAAACTCCATATTGTTTTCGGATAAGCTTTCATCATGTCGATATGGAGAGTCATAGCCCATCTCGTCAAATTCCTGCAAAAGATCAACCCTAATTCAAACATTTATGATTTGCAACCAACCTTGGAAAGCATGTAGGGTTTCTGAGTCATACAAGAAACGACTAGAACCAAAGGAACACGTAATATGCAAAATGAAATATAACGTCACCTTGGACTTTGTTTTTGCATATGGGGTCAAGCAAGGATTTAAATCCTTCAGGAACAGGTCATCTGGACTACCAGGGCTGGCCAGATCACCAGAGCTGAACTCCTATTTGAATGAACAGAGTATTATTGGAGAGCGAATAGGAAATGAAATCTAAAATCAAGTCGTGATTGACAACAATGACAGGAGCCATTTGTAAAATGACTCGAACCATCAAAAAGTTGCTACTGATTTCTGTTACTTAAAACCAAATGCAAATGAAATTGCTACTTTATCGACTGCGGTAAACAAAAGAAAGACTACTAGCATATGGTGTCCTGTCTTACAAGAGAATTAGAGAATTCTTTGTCATCATATGTTGGGGTTCTTGGAGAAGTATCACCGCGTTGAAAACACGCCCTAACTGAACCTTTATCAGCCTTCACCTGCTCAATCAAATTAATCAATATATAACATTTGTAAGACACCAGCATTTCTTTCCTTTGAATTCAATATGCATAATATTCCGCATATAACAGAACATGATGTTCCTTCTATTCAGCACCTGGAAAAGGTGGAGTAATGCCAGGAAGTTATTAACCAACTTCAAGTGAATAACCCAACTACGGTTATCAAACCAACTACCTATGAACTAAACAACAACCGAACGAGACAGAATCCAAGACAATTTAGCCAAACTGAATCCTACCAGTAGAATTGCATTATACGCATGAAAAGACTAATTAAAAAGTGGAAAGGGTGATTGGAAATAAATACCTCAGCGAGGTCCTCTGCAAGGCACTGAAGCTGACCAGTAAGAGAAGTGACCTGCCTTTGAAGATTTGGGATTACTTGTTTTGCTTGCTTCAGCTCTGACCCCTGCTTCTCCAACAGCTCTTGAAGCTGAGAATTCATAACATCCGGGAACAAAATCGCGCTCTTCAACGATTTGATTTCTTCCCTTTGCTTCAAACACAAATCCTTCAGTTTATCCACCTGCACTTTCCAAACAACCCCACTGCCTCATTATCGAAAAATCGCACCAAAATACACCAAATATCACAATAAATCAGAACATTACTGCTGAATTGTTCAAAAAGTTTTGAAATTTGCCATCCTAATTACTTAATTCCTAAATTTCCAAATATCGCACTCCTATCTTATAGCTGTAAACCTGTCAAATTTTCAGAAAGATCTTTAATTTACTGACAAATGATATCAAAAAATTAAGATTTAAATATTTGAACTTTGAGAGACTAATTTCTACTTCATAAAAAACATATAGATTGAACACAGAAAAACTGCAGAACTTTATGAAATTTGGAACGGAATTAGTAGGTGAAAAACTCACTTCTCTGTTCTTTTCTTGAATCATTAATTTAAGCTCGGTAATTTCAACTTCTTGCTCCTTATTCGAATTCAAGAGCTCTCTCTCACTCCTCAACACCATAGCCAGCGTCCTGGTGTTCCCTTTGACCTCAGTCAAGGCCTTCACCTCCTTCTTCTTATCCGACGACGCCGTTCCCGCTTCTTTTCCAAACAGCTTCCTACCAAGCGCCGCGAAATTCGAACCCGACCCGTTTTTAGCCGGCTTTTTCAACCCGCCGGCGATCAGATCCGACGGAATAACCAATCCCGTCGGGTTAATCGGCTTGGGCTTGGACGTCGACCGCTTTTCCATGAACTTTTTCACCATCGTGGAGATGTTGGGATCCGAGGGCTTGGATTTGACGACGGCGCGTGAGGAAGCGGGGTGCCTGAGCTCTCTGGAAGACGAGGGGTCGGAGAAGTGCGAGGAGGTTGAGGAGCGGGCATCGTACGAGCTGTACCGCGACGAGGGCCTCATTGTGAGCTAAAAACTTACTCAGCTCTTCTGCTCTGGTAGGGTTTCTGAGGAAGACGGAAGGACTGAGCAACTACTACTGCCACCGTTCGGATGAGTTTATGAAAAGAAGATGAAAGAAGCGGAGTGACACGTGGCGCTGTCAGCATCGGGTGCTTTTACCGCTGTCTCAATTCAAATTTTTTTGCGCTACCCGCGCCGTCCGGCTCTGTTTTGTTTATTGTGTAAAGCCCCTCGATCCGTATCTTTATTACGGAAATGCCACTACATGGCTACAGGACGATGGCGAAATGGGCAAGCTCGGCAAACCTATAAGTCCTCACAGACCCAGTTACAACGTACGAAAGCTCGGCCCAAATCAAGTCCATTTCAATATCCACTGGTTTTTTCTTTCAGACCAAAGTAAAAACTCGTTCTTTTCTTGTCTGACAAACACCATTTTCTCGCCAACCAAACACAGAACAAACGAATAACCCAAATAAAAATCCTAAACTCGGATTTTACCTAAAAACTACTGCACTACACTCATAGTCAAAACCCGGCATTGTTTGCAGCCTCTGAAAGCTTTGAGCTTTTTGTGACACACAAAAACCCGGAAACCCAAATCTTCACAGAGGAGGGAATATCTCACTAGTGTCTGAATTTCTGAATTGACCCCAGTTCGGAAAACTAGCAGACCCAGTTTACAGCTTCGAATTTTGGGGGTTGAAGAAGGCTTCTTGGATATATACGTGCGTTTGAAGTTTGAACAGGCACAGTTAGAGCAGGTGGTGGTGGTGCTCGCGAGCTCTCGCAGCTTCAGGAATCAACGATATGGGTCGTTCTCGTGGAAACTTTCACTCTGATGAGGACCCCACTCAAAGGTTTTAGTTGGTTTTGAATTAAAGTTTTATTATTTTTTGTTGTAAATTATTTGTTGAAGTTGCATTCAACCTTTGCGTGGTTAGGGATTTTGATTGGTGTTTGGGAAAATTTGGCATTTGGGGTACGTTTTGGAGCTTTAAAAACATCTAAAAGTTGTTAAATTGTTATATAAGAGAACGACCGACTGTTTGGTCAACTGGAAAATGTGAACTTGCCTGGAATTTTAGTCAATCCCAGATGACTTGTAGGATTTGTATTTTCCCGGAAAATGTAGGAAGCCAAGTAGCAAGTTATAATTTTGCAAATGTTTTGATTTTATTTTTCGCATTGTTTCTGCTCATCAGGCTGCCTGTGCCCTATGACAGAATTCTTTACTCAATATCCGGTTTGCTACTTGGATTCTACTGATGTTTCATTATCTTTTCAAGACGTTTATTAAGTTTCTCTGCTTACCAACTTTTGATCAAGCAGATCAAGGAGAAAAAAGAATGCATCCAGTGGAGAAAATTTAGAGTCTTCAGCTGCAGGTACTTTCCCCACTTTCGTGTAGTTATAAATTCAATCTGTTTAAAAGTGAGATGTTACAAATGGTTTGTAATTTGCGGTTTCAACTTGTTGTTATGGTGGTTTTACGTTGTTATATTCAGGCCAACAGAGAATCACCGTCTCCTCTTTGTCAAATGACATTCTTTATTTCATTTGTTATAATCATCCAAAAATAGTTATGTTTTCTTTGTTCATTCGTTATTTCATTTCAAATTTTCGAAATTTTGGGTGCAGGTCAGGGAACAAGTGAAGGAAAAAGGGCTTACCACTGCAATTATTGCAATAAAGACATCACAGGGAAGGTCCGAATCAAGTGTTGTATGTGCCCTGATTTTGACCTATGTATAGAGTGTTTTTCTGTTGGAGCTGAGGTGACATCCCATAAAAGCAACCACTCTTACAGGGTTATGGTTAGTATTAAGATTTCAGTCTCTTTTTTCTTGTATCTTGTTAAGTAGAGTTCTCCGTGGTTTTTAATTATTTGATAAGCAATGTGAATGAAGGTCTTGAAAGATAGAAATGAGTGCATCCCTGTTTAAGACACTATCTAACAGCTAAAGAGTTAGACTTCCATTTTCTACGAAGTTGAGAACTTGAGAGGAATATTGTCGTCTAAGACTTTATCTTTTGACTTACTCTTTATGTTCTTATATGTAACTGAAACTCTGTCTGTAAAATGCTTTTCTAATGGTAAAAACAATGTCCAGTCAGGCGTTTATTTTTTAACTTATTTCATTATATATTGAATTTTTCTCACAACAGGGTTGTTAGTCTAGTTTTTATCCAGTTATGATTCAAATAATAGTGACAATGAAATGCATCCCTCGCTGCACTTACGCTTACTTTTGCATTTCCCTTTCAACAGGATAATTTATCTTTCCCACTTATTTGTCCAGACTGGAATGCAGATGATGAAATACTGCTTCTGGAGGTATTTTGATTTGTTTTAAATCCTTCAAATGAAGTTGCTAGATTTCAATCTTTGTTGTTTACATTCCTTATTGTAGGCAACTGAAATGTATGGATTGGGGAACTGGGCTGAAGTTGCGGAGCATGTTGGGACGAAGAGTAAAGAGCAATGTATAGAACACTACACAAATGTTTATTTGAACTCACCCGTACTTTCCTCTTCCGGTATAATGAAATTTTAAACAAGTCAGTTCTCTTTTGAGTTTTAACTTTTCACAAAAGTAATCAAGTTGTGGAATATATTTGTTCAAGGACATGTCTCATGTAGTTGGAAAAAATAGAAAGGAGCTTCTTGCTATGGCTAAAGGGCACGGCGAGGACAAAAAAGGTTAGTGATGATTACTTCTTCTCTATGTTGTGGTATTTTTGTTTCCTTCCATTCTGAACCAGTAGCATGGTCGTTAAAAAATCGTTTTCGTATTGCTGGATTTATGCATATTGGGTGGCTGATGTTACGCAAATGGTCCTCACATTTAATGATAAATCTCATGGAAGACACAGATTAGTTGAATTTCCCGCATTCGGCTTGTATATATTTCTCTTCTACTAAAATAAGAAAAAACATTTAAATTCTGGTGAATTAGGAGGTACGTACTTTGTAGTTTATGTGTGCCTTCTGGTTGTTTTGGTTTTATATTTTTTTCATTTTATAGTTGGTGTTAGTTTTTCTTATTATCAAATACTTGTGACTGTTACAGGATTTCCTACGCTGGGGGATCATAATGTGAAGGAGGAATCTCCATTTTCTCCTTCAAGAATCAAGTATGGTCATCATCCCAATAGATTCATGATATTCGACTATTAGTACACATGATACATTTTTAATGGGAGTTTTCTTAATTTATGCAGAGTGGAAGATACGCACAAAGGTGGCTCTTCTGGCCATTTAATGTCTAGCATCAACTCTGGTCAGATAAGATCTATCCTTGACTCCCTGTTAACGATTTATCAAATAAAGATGAACTTCGACGAATCTCAGGTTTATTCCTTGCTTTCCTGTTATTCAGATGTAGAATCTGGACTTCGCTCTAGTGGTGCAAATGTTGCAGCAGCAGCTGGTAACAAGAAACCATGCAACATGGCCCAGGTTAAAGATGGTCCCAGTGTCATTAAACTGGAAGGTGATACAAAGTTTCCACCAATAAATTGGTTACATGCCCTAACATAATTTGAAACAAGTTTAAATACTAAGGCTAAGAAATGATGGTTGTACTCTGTCTGTCTGCATGTGTGAGCGTTTATTCTCAGGTAAGATGGAATCATGTGACACAAGAATAATTTTTTCTTGTGTATCGCTAACGTCTACTCATCTTCTATCTGTATATGATTATGAAGTTAAAAGTATTGGTATAATTCTATATGGTATAGATGAATTACTGAATCTTGTTTCTATTTTTTTCTGGCAGATCCTCAAGCAGAAAGGAAAGGAAAGAACCCAAGTACTTTGGGGAGTAAGGATCCTTCTTTAGTGGAGTCGAGTGGCTATAATGCCAAAAGGCAGGAGTTCGATCTTGAATACGATAATGATTCTGAGCAGCTATTGGCTGACATGGAGTTTAAGGATACTGACACTAATGATGAGCGTGAGCTGAAGTTAAAAGTGTTGCGAATCTATGCAAAGAGGTAGTCACTCGCTAAGTTGATTTTGGTGCATATTTATACTTATACTCAGATTAGTATATCGGTATCCATTTATTTCATAGAACTTGACGTAGCATAACGCAGGACAAGTTAACAATAAGTGAAAAAAAGAACATGAAATTTAATCATTAATGCAATCGATGAGGATTTCTGTTTTGTGTGTTATTTTTGGTTCAACTGCTTTTTGTATTTTTGATGTACATTGAGTAGAAGCTGAGTTTACTCAGCAGCTGTTGATGTTTTTACCTTCACGGGGATAATTTGTTTGCAGACTTGATGAGAGGAAGCGTAGAAAGGATTTCATACTAGAAAGAAATTTATTATATCCTAATCCTTTTGAGAAGGACCTATCGCCTGAAGAAAAGGCTATATGTCGATGCTATGATGTCTTCATGTGTTTCCATTCCAAGGAAGAGCATGACGAATTACTTCAGACAGTTATTTCGGAGCATCGCACTTTGAAAAGAATTCAAGAACTTAAGGTATGATACTTGGCAGAGAACAAACTGCTCTTGGATATTAATCCATTTTCAGTTACCAATTGGAATGTATTGTCCATTTTCATGGACAAGAGCCATATCTTTCCTTTCACTATTAAATCTATAAACACTTGTCTTGTAGCAGACGCGCAAGAACACATGGGTACGGCTTTACTAAGTCCTTTCTCACGAATCTTGTAATATAATCTTGCAGGAAGCCAGAGCTGCTGGTTGCCGTACATCGGCAGAGGCAGATAGATATCTTTTACAGAAACGAAGAAGGGAAGCTGAAGAAAACGCTCGCAGAGCAAAGGAAAGTGGGCAAGTTGGTCCAAGCAGTCAGGGAGGTCCAAATCTGTTCATGTCCTTGGAGTCTGTTGGCATTGGCAAGGACTCAAATTCGAGGCCAGCTGGACAGGCCACTTCAGGCTCTGCCAGCGATTTGGATACAATGGGATTTTATGGATCAGATCTACTGTCTGAAGCTGTAAGTATTTATTTACCAACTCTTTAGTTTGTCAATAAGCAAGCACAATTAACTGCTGCGCGCTCCTAATACTGATAGGGTGTGTTTTTTTTATACTCGTTATGTTTTTTCAAAGCCTTTTTCTGAAACAGTCTACATTTTTTGTCCCATGGCAGGAGAAACGTCTCTGCAGCGAGATTAGATTGCCACCACCCGTTTTCCTTAAGATGCAAGAAGTTATATCAATTGAAATCTTCAGTGGCAGAGTCGGTAAAAGATCAGATGTCCATCACCTGTTCAAGATTGAACCTAATAAGATCGACAGGGTTTATGACATGCTCGTGAAAAAGGGCGTCGCTCAGCCTTGATGGTTGACGCTGTTGCAGGCTTGGTGTTGTTTTTGTTGTAAATTATTTTCATATGCATCAATTTTGTTCCAGAGAAATAACAAATTTGCAAATGCTTCTGCTTTCCTTGTTTTACTTACTGGTCATGTGATCTTTCACTTGTCTGCTATGTTCGTAATCATGTAACAAAAGGTTACAAACATAGAACATAGCGGGCGCGTGAAAGATCAAATGATTAACAGCCACGTTTGTTATCATGTTACGAAAGGTTACAAACATAGAACATAGTAGTTGTGTGAAAGATCAAACGATTAACAGTTAAGCGCATCTACTTAAGTTAAAGATGTCTTAAATCTTTATAAGCTTTACAATTAGTTCCGAAGACAGAAAACTATGACTCGAAAGATACTATTAAGATACATATATGGGGAAATTTTCTGAAGTTACTACACAAGGCATGTGTGCAAAAGCACACACCAATTACTCCTGCGAGTTAAATCTATCAGATATAAAGCTGTACAGCTTCCAATTCTCATGATGTTAGAAACTTGATAGTTCTTTTCCCTTTTTCCCCTGTGCCGACGGTTTGTCTTATCTACAAGAACTACGTACCTAAACCTTCCAAGATCCTATCAGCAAGGTCAAAATTCTCGACCTCAGTTCTGTGGCTTCTAGTCCTTCACATTTCTCAGTTTTGTTGCAAGCACAATCATCACCGCCATTGCCATCGCTTGAATTGTTAATCTCGTCTTCATTACTGGTACAAGGCCACTTCCGCATATTCATTCTCGTCACCTTTCCCAACTCCTCATCCAGTGGGGCTAAATCTGGTGATTCCTGTTTCTCTTCAACAGCTTCAGGTTTAGAAGAAGCTTTTGCCATAGAGCTAGAAGAGACTGATAAGAGCTTCATGCTAGAACTGATATTTTCAGATACGTATGAGAATACATCAGGCTTTGCCTTCACATCAACCCATCTGTTCTCAACCCAGTCTCTGGAAGCCCTAACATCCTTTCTCTGGAAACTCATAAGCTTCTTCTCACCTAGGATACATTGAAAGAAACATCACTCACCCCAATAACTGATCGGAAAACCAGATAAAACATTTTACCAGTTTCGATAAGTTCAAGTCAACTAAACAAAGCACTCTGAAAGGTAAAAACATAATTTGAATCAAATAAAAGCAGCTTTCCATCTGAGAGCATACCAGGGAAGTAGACTTGTATACTATCAGTCCCAGAAATGTTAACTCCAGTAACAACACCTTCCCACCAGCCATCACACCACCACGCATCAACTGCTACTCCAACCTCAAAACAACCCTCTGTAGAATCATTGAGACGACAGGGTCGGATTGTCAGGCGGCCTGAGCATCTCATACCTAGTTTATCAGGAGCAGCAACTTTGAATGCAGGGACCCATTCCTACACATTAAAAAACATGTGAAGATCTAAGATTGTAAACTCATTCAGCAATTAGTTTACACAAACAAGCCAATCAAAAGAAGATTTTTAAAAAAATAAAAAATAAAAACAAAATAAAAAATAAAAATTTCTTGCAAATGCGCATACTAGAACACAATGTTGACTTATAGGCAATCTGTTTTATATTAATTTGACTCATGGAGATCATGCACTCAAATCACGAATAGACGAATAGCAACCAAGCTATATAGTAATATCTACAACAACAAAGCCGTATCCCACTAAGTGGGTCGGCTGCTACATAGTAATACTAAAACAATGTTTTCCCATGCTCCCTTCGTTCTAATATGAGCCAGAAAAGAATTCAAAACAAAGATCTCTAGAAGACTGCTTACCTCCAGATTGCCAGATCCATCCACATCTTGCAAATCATCATATTGAACTTTGAGAAGCTTTTGAGATGTCTGCAAGACCTGACACCTAAACCAACATCCTCGTATGCCACTATCCTGACAGAGAAACTCTATCTTTTCATCAACCTTAAAAGAAACTGGGCGTATCGGCTCCGATCCAGCAATCTTAACTCCCATGGTTTTCCTTGATAATTTTAATTTCAACTTTGGGTATGTTGGAACGCAACTTGGTAAATGATTCCCAGTGACTAAATTTTTAACACCAGAATGTCCCTGATTCCCCTTGCTGGTTCTGTTTCTCTTAAGGCTCACCCTCAGAGGATCATCAGGTGCTAACTCTACCTCATCTTCATCACATAATTTATGGTACTTGGCTTTGGCTTTTTGCTTGGAGATGTGGACATCTAGAGAAGACAGAATTGCTTGATTAGAATACCCGCGCAATTTAGCAAGACTGAAGGGCTTAACCTTGTAGTCCCCAATTTGCCGACAGCACAAAAGGATTCCAGAGGAAGATTTATGAGCTACAACAGCCAAGCATTTTTCGTAGTGCTTAGGAGTCAGAACTGTTGCAGGACCACCAACACACTCAGCATTGATCACCTGAACATAAGGTGTGATAAAAACTTCTCTGGGGTGTGGATTCAGATCAGGGATTACACCCGTGACTTCCCAAGTGTGGTGAAACCAACGCACTTTAACCTTTTTCTGCCCTTTCTTGTCTTCATACATGTCTTCCACGTAACCTAGGTAGTGGCTTTCTTCTTCCAAAGCCAATATAAAGACAAAGGAATGGACCTGAAAATCAGGGTCAAAATAATAAACATTACACAGCTTATCAATGCAAATTAAAAAGATGCTACTTAAGGAAAGAAAGAGTACCACTAATGTAGAAATTATAAGTTGTACAACAAAAGAAGTAAATCATTTTATGCTTACAGAAATGGTAGCTCCATTCCTGTGAAATGCAGGGTAATGCTTGAGCTGTTTGGCACAAATCCAGGCAATACCAGACCATTCAATGTCTGAATTGTGAACTTTCAATTTCCTTGGAACCTTGAAACGAAAGAGAGAACTTAGTAAAATATATCTAGGAACCCAAAATCCAGACTTAGCAAATAACTGTATGTGAATACCATCTGATCAGGCATATAAGTTTGGCGAGCACCGAGTCCAGTAATTCGCAATGGTTGTGTTGTTTCATCTGTTGGTGAATCTGTTATAGGATGAGTGGGTTTGCTTTAAATTATACTTCAAAGTCAAATGAGCATTAGTAGAGTAAAACGTGACAAAAGACCATACATGAATATAGAGGCATAATGCAAGAACTGATTTTGGGGATTTCGAAAACTCAACAGTTAAAAAAAATGCTTATCAACAAGTGACAAAATAGCACCGATGGTACGCTTTCCAATCTTGACTAGTCAGCACAAAAATGGATGAGAAATAAATGTACACAAGCAGCCAGCTTTCTGAACTTTATTTAATGATCAATGATAAGGTGAACATAATGTTGATTTCACAATATTAATTGATTAAACCTTACAAAACCCTGTAACCACACAAAAAGCCTTAGAAAACCCAAAATGTGATAAATCATTATTCAAACCTATTAATGTCCAATTAACTTAATGCTTCCATTTAACGTTATGGCTTTAGATGAAAACTTTCTTACAATAACAGAGCTTGAATGGAATGAAAAGGTGTGCCATTTCTCAAATCAACAATTTCAGATGTTACTTAAAACAGGAAAAGTTCAAATTAAATATACATGTCTATTGCTACCCACTTACCATGCTGTATGATACATTACACTCGATACATAATGTACGTTGAACAGAAGCAAGGACTCCATAGTCCTAGGAGTGTAAACAAATAGACTACTTACAGGAACTAAAATCTTCCCAAATTTCACAGGTGAGAAAGCAAAGCTCACAAAACTAGGATTTTAAGATTCACCACCTATGCCCCTTCCACCAACCCCACCCACACCCCCCCCCCCCCCCCCCCCCACCCCGCGCAAGAAAGAGGAAGTAAATAATTCACATCAGGCTATAATTCCAAATTGTTCAGCAAGCACTCAAATCGTGGTTCCAAAAGGTGAACATGTAATAAACACGGAAGATAGTGCAAAACACTAAGAAAAAGAAATTAATAGGCATAATTTAAGGTCGGATACCCATTCTATCATTTGAGGTTGAAAATCCAGTCGACAAACTCATACTAGCTCTCTCTCTCTCTCTCTTTCTCCTCGCTTCCTTAGGTGCAGTGAATTTGTGAAGATTGAAGAAGTAGAAGGCAAGGATGTTTAATGTGACATGAGAACAAGCTGGCAGAGAGAGCTTATTAAGAATGACGGTAGTGAGAGACGTATAGCCAGCCTCTCCTTTTTGGAAAGATGCCGAAATATAATTGGCTTTACATATTTCTTTACAAAAAATTGGATTTCGGTTTATCAAAGGAAACCAAATTAATGTAGGCAATCTCCTCTAACAATTAATCACTAACGTATAGACTTAAGTTACTTTTTTTCGGATTCCAAATCCAAAACAATTTTCATATTTAAAAGAAAGGTGGCCGAAATACTCCCTCCATTCTCATAACAGAAAATATTTGAAAGGTAAAAGAAGGTAAAATTTCTCTAATGCAAAGAATTGTCAACTAACAGAAAAGGAATTAAGTATCAGCCCAGATATCTTCTGAGTAATATACATTCCTAATGAAAAACTTACTTTGATTTGATTAAGAATGGTTTACTTGGTTCCAGAACTATCAACTATACCATGTGGAGAAGCATGAGCTTAGAATTACATTCCTAAAGAAAACCTTATCAGTGACGAAACACAATACTGTGGTATTCTAGAACAAGTCATAGTAAGAAATTCAAAGGCAGGTTCAAGCATACCTCCTGACCCCCAAATAGATAAATAATGTAAAAGAAATTACCTCGCCAGAGCCAAGACACAATATATGCTATATATTAAATTGGAAATGTCTTTTGCCATATATAAAGTTGCCAAGTTATAAAACATCTGTTGGGGACAGAAGTACCTTACATATTAGCACTGTTATCTCAAAGAATAAGTTTCTTTCCTTCTTTCTTTCGATACTCTAGCTATCCGTTCTATGGAAAGAACACGAGCATAGAACTACATCCTAAGGAAAAACTGCACCGGCAAAACACAATGCTTTGATACACTAAAATAGGTTGCTAACAAAATTCAAAGGCAGGCTTCAAGTAAGTCCCCCACTCGGTCATACCCAATTAGAAAATGAAATGCCCCTCTAAGGCAAAGGCAATATAACTCTTTATCATACATAAAAGTACAAATTCCATGCAACTGTAGTTGGACAAACATATCCTCATTAAGACTACATTTGTTTTGGGAAAACAAAATTTCTTTATTTGTCCTTTTTTGCCTCCTTTCTGTACTCTTGCCTTCTGTAATACATACATTTTATTTTCTCTTGAAAAATAAGTAACACCATGCCATTAAAACAACTCCATCTATTAAAAAAAGTTTGAAAACCTCGCGTACCATTAACATAAGAATTCACCGTCTACATGTTTAAACGTTCAGAATAAAATCATTCTACTCTGTATTTCACATAAAAAGCACACATACGTACGCTCATGCACATGCATGCTCACTTACACTACAGAATCCAACGTACAAATTAAAGAACATAGTTTCATTACTTTCAAGACCTCCTATCCTAGTATAAATGGAACTGTGTCTTCTTTCAAAAGTGCAATTCTAGGGGAGGACCTTAGACAAATATCAACCCAATTTGCGGTCCCAAATATTATGATAATCAGTTTACAAAATTGAAAACTCAAGATCCTAAATAAGAAGATAAAAGATGCAATGTTGGAGAGACCTACTACTGCTTGCCCTGAGAAATTTACAGCAATGCAACAAAAAGATGACACAATTCAATCTCACAAATATCTCCAATTTGACCATTTCATGAGGTACCACTACCCCTTAGTAATGTATAAGTATAACCATGTATATGAAATTTGTTATTCTAAACATGGTATGTCAAAGGCTACTCTTCTTCCGTATTGAAATTCTAATCTAAACAGTATCTTGAGGCAATGCTTATGATAACCTGTATTCAAAAGTTTAATTCCACTCACAGATCACACCAAAGGACGATATAATTCATCATACTAAGTCAATTCCACTCAAAAAGTTCCATAAAAGGAACCTGAAAAGTGCAATAGATAACATAACATACCTGAAACCTCCGACCAGCAACGCCTCGAGACCAAGGAAGTAAGCCATTCTACAACTTCTCTTCTTGCTCTCCATTTGGTACATACATTCATGAATCCCTTGGACTTGTAAGTCTTCACGAACTCATCCGAAAGAACATACAGCATGTGCCTTATACTCCTCTCAGTCCCTATAATAGCGAGCACTAATTCCCCGGATGCCTCCTTCAAGTAGTAATGGACCACACGGCTACCGCGCTCTTGACACAGAGTGTGCTCCTCCCACGACACAAAACTATGAGTATTTCTCATCATCTCTTTTATCTAGAGAGCCCCAAATTCACAGAACAAGAAGCCCCCTTTTATCACATTACCTGAAAAAATCAAAACTTAACAAGAAATAAGCGTTTTGGTACTCAAATAACCAACCCAATGGCCACAAAACTCTAACTTAGAACCTGGATTTCATAGAAACTCGATCCCATTGAAGAAAATGCACATTAAATTTCATAAAAATGTTACATAAATAAAATAAACCTACCGTAGTATAGTCAAAGGGCGGAAGTTCCAGGAGCCAAACAGCCTCCAAAAGAAAGAAAGAAAAAAACTGCCCAAAACTGGAAATGAAGAGAGAGAGAGAGAGAGAGCTAGGGTTGCTGTAAAACCTAGACCAAATTCAAAAAGACGAACTGGGGGTCCGTCACTCTCAGCTGGTTTTAATGGCGGCGGCTTTCGACACAGGAGATTGAAATGCCATTGACGGCGAGGACGACGAAGAAGCCCCAAAAAGCGGAAAAGCGAGAAACAAACAAAAGGTGCGGTTTTTCAGCTGGGCAGAAACTTGAAAGCAGAGCAGAAAAGGAGTGAGCTTTGGTGAAAAGGGCACGGAGGAGAGATAGAGAGGGAAGGAGGAAGGAGAGATTGGGAAAGAAGGCTATGGAGGTTGAGAGGAGGAAGGGAGTGACCTAATGTTTAGAGAGGGAGAGAAAGGGGGACGGCAGCCGCAGGGCATGAGTCAGGGGCTTGCAGAGCTTGGAGACCAAGGCAGCCCATGACATCCGGTGAGGGGGAAATGGGAGGACCCAAACAGGGAGAGAGGGGTACGCTGGGAATTGTGGGATTTGCGTGAGGTTATTCTTGTACGTTTAACTTGCGGTCTTCTTTCGACACGTGGTAGCTAGTACGCTCCACGTCATCTACGACTACCATTGACTTAGGTAAGTGATTTTTTTTTTTTTTTTTTTTTTTTTTTTTAAAGAAAAGGTAAGTGATTTAAGCTGACGAAGAATACTTATAATTTTTTTTTTTTTTTAAGAAAAGGTAAGTGATTTAAGCTGTCGAAGAGTACTTATAATTTTCGTAAAATATTTAGGATTCATCCATGAAATGCAATTAAGGTTATAATTCAGGTATTGTTTTAACTTAGCCCAAGAGTTCTCTTGATTGGAATGCGGGTACGAATTGAGGGTAACGATTATGTATATACAAATTACAGTTTGGGAGTTAGGGTTTAAATAAAGAGATAATGTATATACAAGTCAAAAGATAACGAATTTGCAATCATTATTATCATTTATATACGATTGAAATACTCAAGGAAGAGAGGAAGTGAAATTGAGAGAAGTGTTTGGGTTTTTCTAGAGAGTGAAAAACTAAAATGAAGAAATTATAACTCCTATATCTAAAAATTAATGTATTCAATCAAGATTTAATTTTGAATGATTTTAAAAGGTGAATGATGTTGGTGAAATTGGAGTGATTTCACATTATATTTTTAGGTTTTAATAAATTATGCATTTTTTTTCTTGAGATTTTGAAGGAAATTGGCTTAAAAAATTCATATGAAGTTTATAAAAAAATTCATTAAAACTCCATCAAACTCCGAAAATTTATAACTCGTAAAAAAATTACAGAGGTTAAAAGAAAGATTGATAAAAATTTCTAGGTTAGAAAGAGAGTAGAAGATTTCTTGCATATCCCACTCCATTCCCATATTTGTTTTAGTGAGGGCTCGAGGGACCCAATAGGCGCTATTGAATATTCCACCTCTTCTTATCAAAGTTATCTTTTGTATAAGCCATGTCCACAAACTTGGAATCTCAAAAGGATAATAGAGAAGTAGATATACTGTGTAGCTTAGGACTTGGAAGCTACGAGATGCTTGAAAGCTCCCAAAAAATGAACATGTCTACACTCAGCTCCCAATTCCGCCTGCTAAAATACCCCACCAAGTATCCTGCATATCCATCCTCAAACCCTAACTCATTTCTCATCCCCATCTCCCTACCAAAACACCCTCAACCTCCAACCATATTATCATCTCTCCCTTCGGAAGCCACAAACAATGTTCCTCTACCAACACGAGCATCAGCTACAAAATCCAAGTTATGTACTGTAACGCTCGTCCGGCAAGAGTCCGTCAACCATACTTCCACCCCAAGAAACTCCACCGGAAACCACTTGTCAAGGTTTTGGGTAATGGGAGCTGTTTCCGTGGGAGTTGCGCAGCGCTGATGGCGATGGCATTGGGCCCCGAAGGGCCCCTGATGGAAGAGTTTTGGGACAATGTAAGGAGATATGGATTGTATGCTCTCACGGTGAGTACAGGTGCTCTGTACGCGACCTTCGCGCCGCTGTACGAATTGTTGAAGAACCCTATCTCTGCAATTCTCGTTTTGGTAATATATTAGGGGGCGGTATCTTCATCTTCTCCCAAGTGCTTTATGCCATGGTTGGTGTCTCAGATTTTAGTTATGATTATGGATATATCAATCCATGGATTCCTTCCATGTAAGTAAGGGCCAATTAAGCAAAGAGATTACTACTTTTTGATGATCATCATGTCATCTAGAGCTAGGAAGTTTAATTACCTCCATATGTTACAGTTACACTTTGTATATATATAGAAGCAAATTGGGAACAGTCTAAAGTTAAATTCTTCCTTTATTATCTTGTTCCGAAGTACTTTTAAATCTTATCCAAGTTTGTCAACTAGTAATCGTTGGCATTTTGCTATCTTTTCGACTTAATTTTCACAAGAAATCTTTATCCAGAACGTCTATTCTTTATTAAGACGTGGGAGGGAGCAGGGATAATGTATTAACGTTGTTGAAAATGCATCAATAACGTGTTAGTGTACATTTTATTAGGAATAACAAAATTAAAACATTAAAGAAGATATAGTTCAAGAAGCGTGAATGATATATGTGTTGTTTTAACAAGGGTAAACTGCCAATTTAGTCCCTGAATTATCACCTTAGTGAAAATTAGGTCCCTAAACTATTTTTTCAGAAAAATTAGTCTCTGAATTATAAAAATCTGCCAATTACATCCCTAATGTTATATTCGAAGCTACTATATTCAATTTTCCGTCAATTTAAGTCACGTTACTTGCATGTGATACACGTTGGAGGGTAGATTGGTAGTTTTTCATAAAGAAATAGTGTATGGAGTTAACTTTTGAGGAGAAATTGGTAGTTTTTCATAAAGAAATAGTGTAAGTTAACTTTTGAGGGTAAATTAGACATTAAATTCGCAAACTATATGAAATGTTAAGCACTTATAGATGAGAAAATGATGGTATTACATTATAAAATGTGTCAAGTGACTTAAGTTGACAAATAATTGGATAAAATAGCTTTGAATATAATAGTAGGGATGAAATTAGTAATTTCTAATGAATTTAGGGACTTATTTTACCAAAAAAATAATTCAGTGACCTAATTTTCACTGAGGTGATAGTTCAGGGACTAAATCGGCACTTCACCCTTTTAACAATATCAACATTTCATAGCCCAACTACAATATCCATTTCAAACTTCGAACGGTAGTTCATCGATCCTTGCACGTGAAGGCCAGATAGCGAGTCTATAATTAAAAACCAAGTCATATGTTTGATTAAGTTTGAACAGAATATTAATATATAACTAGCTGTGCCATGATGAGTTGATCAGCTGCAAACTACGGATGAAACGGACGAAGGGTGTGGTATTTTATTATTTTATTGGAAAAATTTGAAGTAGGTCTAATTTTCTAACCTATCTTTTGAAATATGTCCAATTTTTAGTGATTTCTGATTTTTGAAATAGGTCCAATTTTTAGTTACTTTGGACTCATATCAAAATACCCCTTTATTATATTGGGGCAATGAATGAGCAGTGTCTGGGCCTCCTTTGGTCAAAGATTAATGAAAGGTCTCAACCCATAGCAGTTCTGGCCCTGTCCCCTACATAGAGACCAGATGCAAGTCATCTTCACAAACCCCTACAAATATATACAAACAAAGTAATATATGGATAGAGAGTGAGGCTAAGAGGTATGTAAAATACCCAACACTTGGCCTCAATGGAGATCCGGCATGCCGGTTGGAGGAGGGGAAGTAAGGTATGTAAAATACTCAACCCTTGGCCTCGATGGAGATCCGGCATGCCGGTTGGGGGAGGGGAAGTGAGGGAGGTAAGTGGTCCAATTTATAATCGGAGCCCGCCGATCGAGCACATGGTGGGATGAGATGAAGTATCAAAGCTAGGGAGGAGGGAGAAAGGAAAATTAAAAGACATAAAACAGTAAAAGCAGGTGAAAAACGCCAAATAAGAGGCATGAAGATCAAAATCTGAGACAAGCTCAGGGGATACTTGAGATCTGGCTCAAGAAAAACTGAGATAAAACTTAAGGGTGAACCGATAATGAAAGTGAAAGAAGGGGGAGGAAATATGATAACCTATGATATTCTGCTTAATTGTCAATTTGTAACGAAAGATGTCCTGAAATTTGATAAAAGTAAACTCATAAAACAAAGCACCCTTGAGTCATTTTTCAAATTTAAACCATTTAGTATAGCTTGCTTTTTCTTAAATCATCAACTTATCGCACAAAATCAGTGATGATCCCTCAAATTATAGCTTGTTTTTGTTTTCCTTGATTTTCTTTTGAGAGCAGATAACAGAGGAGTAGGATCACAGTTTATGAAAATAATGGTTTTATTATTTTTTGCTTAAAAAAGTACATCTCTTATATGTACTGGTAACCTTGTACAGTGCTGCTACTGTTCTTAACTATACGATCTCTCCTGACTTTATAAAATGTTCTACAATAATAAGCATTTCTTTACCCTCATGCATCATATGCATCATGCATATGGATATGGACACGTTATATCATGGCAATCAGTCTTACATGATATATATACACCTGCGTAAAATGTTAGTGGTTATCAATTTTTTAGCTTTTATTTGGGTCCTGTATAGGAGTAATACTGGTGGCAGCTAGAAACTTCAGACAACTACTTTTTTAATTAAGGTGAATATCTTCCTTCTTTAAGTTTGATGTTTTCACATTTCAGAAGGGTTTCCTGCAGCTGCAGGACAAAGGGAATTTTGATTTTTTTCCCCATTTCCCCCCATGCATGTATTTTAACCAAGGCCATTTTTGTAAATTAACTCAGAGCCGATGAACTGTAGCAAGTTTTAGGACTACTATAAGTAGCAAATAGAGAGGGCGATACTTGATGTTCGCTCAACAAAGCAGCTCAAATTACTTGAACAACCTAATTCTGAAACACACAAAAACCAAGGCCATCCATTCCCTTGTAACCCTAGCTTCGTCACTCACAATATTTGTAAGCAATCACACATACATATGGATCATCAAAGTCGTGAGGATCAGAAGCTCCAAGCTTTTGACAAATTCATCGACAACAAGTACTACGCCAAGTTGTTTATGACGAGGACTTTGAAGTTTGTAGTCTCAGTGTCTTTGTTGTCCTTGTTTCTTTTTGTAACATCATCAGGTGTTTGTGTACTTCCCGATCCCTTCAATCAGTTCAACGCCTATTTCTCCACATTGCTTTTGTCAATCTTTACCCGCACCCTTGAGAGGAAGTACATGTTTCTTATTTGTAATGGAATCCTTGCTTTTCTTGCAAAAACTTCGACTAATTCTTGCTGTTGCAGTTGCAATGATGAATCCGATGAGCTTATGTCCGACCTTGGTGGAAAGTCTTCAACATCATCATCAGTTAATTCTAACTTATCTGAGATTGGGTCGTCTCTCGGCCACGATGGCATCGCTTATGTGGCTGACGAAGGAGAAGAAGAACCAACGTTGACTTCAGAAGAAGAAGAAGAAGAAGAAGTTGGACAACTACAAGATCTAGAAAAACAACAAAATGGTTCTTTATATACAGAGAACCATGAAGAAATGCAGTCTGAAGCTTTCGTTGAAGAAGAAGAAGAAGAAGAAGAAGAAGAAGTGAGTCAGTCTTTGATGAAGCAAGGAGAAGAAGAAACGGAAACACAAGAGCTAGCAACAAATTCTGACGTTGGAGATGATCAGTACGGCTTAACGAGCTGTACAGATGAATTGAACAAGAAAATCGAAGAGTTCATAAGAAAAATGAAGGAGGAAATCAGGATTGAAGCCCAACGCCAACCCATTATCGCCGCTTAATTAAGGGGATCTTAGATTTTTGTCCAAAAGCTTAAGCTGCATCTGTGAGGCATGTGTTGTCTAGTTTGTAAACTGATCATCATCATCATCATCATCAGTATGTCTCCTCTACTATTTTAGCTAGACTAGACAGCACTAGAACCTCCCTTTCATGTTGTTATTTCCATCGTGTATATTATTTTCTTGTTAATTAATTATGAGACTTATAGGCCTGTACCAAGCTTAGCTTTTAGGAAATGGATTGTCTGCCCTCCCAATTCCCTTCCCTTCACATCCCTTTCTATTTCTGTGATCACGGTTAAGTCACGTCAACATTTTATATTTTTATTGCTTTTTATTTTATTATTTTTATAAAAAAATCAATATAAAATGTTGACGTGACTTAACCGTGACCACATAAATAAGAGGAAAAATGGGAGGGCAGACAATCCACGTCCTAGCTAATGTGTTTATACCCTAAACCTAATGTAGCAAAAAAAATTCGAGACTAACGACATTCCTGGTACATCAAGTGCAATTTGTGCTATCACTGCTCAATTTAAAAAGGATTTAATTAAGTTGCTCACAATGAAGTACCAGAATATTCCACTATAAACTAAAACTATATTAAACAATAGTATGACTGCATTGTTTAAACGGAGTAGGATCCTCTCGGATATTCTTTGTGAGGATCCGGATAATCAATTAATCGTGTTCATTTATCGTATATTGTGTGGTTATAAATTATTTTAAATTTAAATTTTAAAATTAAATATAAATAGTACCTTATAAAAACTTATTGCACTGATGTACGATGAACAGACACAATTGATTGATTCATAGATCTCCACAAAGAGGATTCGAAGATGATGCTTGTCCAATTTAAACAAGTTAATCCACTCTAAACACTTACACGGAACGAATCCACTAATGGACTAATTAATTGATTAATTAATTAAGCTTACCTACTCCTCCAATATCCCTCAGTGAAATGAAAATCCAATATTATTTGACAATTAGGCAAAATTATTAGGATATTAATCAATGGATTGGAGGACCACCACATCACTGTTTTTCCATTTCATGTCAAATTGGTTTTTGCCTTTTTGTCATCTACTAGTTTTGCGGAGTGTGATAACCGATCATTCTATGCGCTTCCTCAACTTTTTGTGGCTACAAATAATCAAATATGCAACTTTCACTTTCATTCTTGCTCCCTATATACACTGTTAAGACTACTAATATCACCGACGCTTTGGACTCTCTCGATCTCTCTTCTTTCCCTTGTCTTTCCCTGTACGGTAGTCTACAGTACGTAGGGCCCCCCTGTCCAAATGTTGATCGATGAAATTGGTTGGCGTCATCGTGCCAATTCAATGAATTATTACCCAATTACCTTCATAAAAAAAAAAATATTTCACCGATTGAAGAATATGAGTCGAAGCAATAACAAGAATATTTCTAGTGGAACATCTTTCACAATCCCTGGAAAGATAGTTCACTAATAGACCGAGGGATAAGTAATTCCCAACAATTACTGTCTTATTTGTCAAAGAAAAATAGAATATGTCTGCCAAATTTACAATCATCACTTATGAATGAAGGGAAAGATCTAGAACTAGATGGGGCAACTTATGGATAAGAATGTCCACCCACATCATTCGTGCAATCTCTCACAAGAAAGGGATTCCGTGTATTGGAAGTGTGACAAGTGTGGAGCCGGTCGGTAACCAAATATGGGGAGTCTCCTTTACTGCGAGACGAGGACAAGATGTCAGTGGCAAATTACCAAACATACGTGGCATGCCATCAGAAATTTTTAATTGTGACGGAAACATAAATGGAACACCACGTGTTTTAATAGAAGTGGTAGGAAATTTTATTTTTTAAGTTATTAACTTTTTAGCACACATATCACACCATTTGTATAATGACACATGGTGTACCACTTCGTGCACCTGTCACACTGAAAAATCTCTCCAATACTATCTACCGCAAAATAGTAGTACAAGCAAATAGCTTGGTCGCACACTTTAGGCACCCACCATAATCAGATTCAAATGCGCATTTTAAACCTAAGGCTTGGTAAGTTATCCAAAAAGAAAGGGCAAGAGCACACAAATTAAGAGGAAGAAACTATGCTTCCCTATTCAGATCTTGCTATGGTAATACAGAGAGTACATCACCTTAGGTAAGTTCCCCTCTCCACATCCTCTCTGTGTTGTGAATCTTCTCGTATTATCCCTTCTCAACACGTTAACAGTTTCCCGCTTGAAGCAAGAAAAACCGAATGCAGAGTAGTATTGTACCATCGCCTTACCTTGGGATCGTAGCTTTTTTAACTCTGAATGTAATCTCAATTCAACAAAGCATGTTGCAGTTGCATTTGTTACCAATACAATACACATGATCAACTGCTCTAAATTAGCCAGTAGGGGAAAATGTCAGATCCATGGCTGCTACTCCACATTCTGGCATATTTCTAACCTCATTGAGAATCCTTGTGAGTTGTGTTGTCAATTCCCTGCGAACATAATCAGAACGCTCCTTTGTAATTGATGACTCTGTAAACAGGGTTTCAGTAAGGCATTGATAATCTTGAATCCACTCGTCATCACTAGTCCGGGCAATGTGGTCATTGTAAAAATCAAGAGAGCCTTCTTTCCGCCATCTGTTTAAACAGTATTTGTCAGGAAGCTGAAAGTAGTTCTTTACTACATATATACGCAGAGAATGTCTGCATAACAATCCTGAAGATTCAAACTCTTTACAGGAACAGTGAATCTGTTCCTCTTCTGGTATCCATATCACAAGACGCTCTCCATCAATCTTCTTAAAGTGCTGCACAAGATATGACCCATTGGGCATTTCAGACACTGCATATTGCATGGCGAGTACAAGTTCCTGCTGCAAAGCATTGAAGGCAAAAGGCGTCAAAATACTCCTCGCGTGCTCCTCCATGGGAATGCTTGTTTTAATATGCATATACTGCATATCTCGATGGGCCTGACTTTGAAAATTGGCAGAAATACCAACCTGCAAGCGTTCAAGCATAAGAAACCAATATTAATTGAAGAACTATAAGCATATACCAAAGGCAAACGTTACCAACCAATATACCTGCTCGAAAAAGCTACGCAAACATGTTTGTGCACTGAAAACTCCTTTCAAAAATGCATCTACAGACTTCGAATATGTTGTCATTGCCATACAAGCAAGAAAGTAACCCATAATATAGGATTGAGCCCAGGAATCCCGGACTGAATAAAGTAAAGCAATATGTTTATCAGTAGTAAGCCCAAACATTGAAATCATTTGATTCCACTGAAGCTCAAAATCCTCTGTACTCTCCAGCCGATATAACACATCAAACTCAGATTTAAATTCTACATAGCGTGGTCCAAGTGAAACAGAGAACCAGCTAGATACCTTGGGAAGAATATTCCAAAGGGAAATGACATGCTTAGTGCCCGGTAATTCACTTCTTATTGCATCTCTAAGCCCAGGATCGAGATCAGTTAGAATTGTTTGTGGGAATCTCCCTCTCATGAAACGAACAAAAGTCTATATGAAAGAAGAAAAAATCATTGTAAGTGGACGGATACAAAGACACAGCTAATAAAAAATCAATATAGCAGGTGTATTGGATGGTAACCTGTAAAGCCCACGAGAAGGAACGAGGTGTTTCATCTTGTAAAAGAACACAACCAAAGAAAATGGTCCTTCCATGATTGTCAATGCCAAGCCATGCTCCAAAAAGCATGCCATATGTGATTGATTGATATGAAGTGTCAAAGTAAACTGCATCACCAAACATAGTGTAAGCATGGACTGAATCACCATACGACCATGCAATGTGTTCAACCTTATCATTCTCATCAACTGTAAAATCATAAACAAAATCTTCGTCTGCTTCTTTTGTTCCCTTGCATGCCTCAAGAAGTTCCAATGTATCGTTCTCCCGTTTTTCAGTGAGCAAAGCATCATTTTCTTGAACAACCTTCTTACGGTTTTGGACAAAATTTCTAACATCCCGCTCTAAGAAGGGTAACTGTCCACCTTGAATCCCCTTTTCCAACTCCAACACCTTCACTATACGATGTATGGGGAACCCAGCTTTAGAAAGTAAAAGTATCCGCTCTTGATCCGCCTCATGGATTTTACGATAGGCAGGAAGGAGCCGCACTTGGTCATCTTCCAAAAGTTCATGGTTATGGACATTACTGAATTGCACAACAAACCATTGAGAAAACCCATCAACAACCTCCTTGGACAAATACATTTTTGCATCGCATCCACACCGAACTGACTTCCTATCCCTGTGGTGTTCCCCTGTAGGCTTCTTCTTCATGGGTGCAAACCCCGAACGATAACAAACGAAGTCACGCTTATAAATACCCAACTGTGGGCTAAGTCGAGAGCGCTCTTTCCTAATTGAGAAACCGTTTTTCCTAGCGAAATTGCCATAATACTCAAACGCATCATCGTCACTCTTAAACACCATTCCAACATAGGGGGAAACCATAGCCTCTGATGTCGTACTATCATTCTTAACCAATTGGGATGCTATGGATGATGCCTCTTCAGAGTCTCCCTCATATGTCACATAGCATTTCCAATCCCCACAGGGGCATTGCTGCCGCCGAATCCATATGTTTTTCGATGGGATAGAAGTCATTGATTAGTATTTACACTTCAAAATCAACTCCCACTCCAAGACTCAACCTTTAGCTACTCTAATAATCTTTCTCGACCAAGAAATCTAGCTCGCAGTATAAACGCAAACCCTTAAACAAAATAAAAAATTGAAAGAAATCAGAAATGGGTTGTTATAAATGTTCAGAATGCAAAGACAAACAATATATGCAACGAAATGGCAGAGAGAGCGGAAAGGGGGTTTAACATAACAGATTGGAGAAACAAAATCAGACCCAAAAAACAAAAAAGACAACATTTTTGAGAAATATATCGAATAGAATAAAAGAGCAAGGACGGAAGGGGACGATGAAGAAGGACGTACCAGTGAAAGAATGACTATGAGTGAGGGAGGATGTGCTTAAACCCTTGTTCCGTCTTCAGCTTCTTCCTCATCCGCATCCGACTGGACTGACCGAGTGTCCCTGTCCTTTTACCTTTCTCCTCTTTCCCCTCTGACATGAAACTGTATCAAGTAAAATTAAATGGGTCGGGCCTGCTAATGGGCTGGTGTTATGTTAGCTCACAGTGTTGGGCATACTCTGAACTCGACAGCATTCGGGCTTCAGCCCTTCATTTGTTTTCTGACGGCTTCTGTAACAGTTAAAATGCCTTTTTTGGGCATTAATACTATTTTGTAAAAAATATTTAGAAAGTAATAGTAATGTTCCTTGCATTTCCCCAAAAAAATTTTAGTAATGACGGGAACACGGATGATATATCACGTGTTTTTATGTAAGTGGTCGAAAATTTTAATTTTTAAGTTATTAATCTTTTAACACACATATCCAATCATTTACATAGAGACACGTCGTGTGACGGGAACACTGAAAAATCTCTCATTTGCTTGGTAATTTGGTATGATATGTAGAGCATCAGCATGCATTTATTTTCTCAGTTTCTACTTTCTGCAGGGTATCCGATCAGTCCGCTTTTCTTGGATTGAGGAAACACCTGGATTAAGATCTTGAGGCTGCCAAGATACTTTTAATCCCCATTTTTCTTCTGTTCAGTGTTACTTAGGTAAGGTAGCAAGTCATTGAATTTTTTACTTTTTTAATGCAGAAGTCATTTGATTTTAACAACCATGAGAATTTAATTGAATATGGACATTTTGTTTGATCGTTGTCCTTCTGTGTTTCGATTCTTATTAAGTAATTTGGTTTGGAAAAAAATTATGTCGTTTTCAATTCCGTACTGCATGTCCTTTGCTTTAGCAGATGAATCTTAACGTAATGCTTTAAATCTGATGGCTACTGATTTTAGCGATGATGTTAAAGAAGCCTTACTTTCTGAAAAGAAAGATCATTCTCAACTCAATAACGAAACAAATGTCGTCCACAGAAGAAGAAATTGCCTTTATAGCATGTCCATCATTCAAGAACCGCCTACAACAAAATGAAGCGGAATCTCAATGTCCTGTAGATTCTGATCCGCTCTATGTAAAACCACAATTCAGTCTAACGCAAGTACTTTTGTTGTTGATTGCGTACATTGGTGGAGTCGCATTTTGCTTTTTCCTGATGAGGCGTCAGATAAAGGGTAAGAAAACGAATGCGATTCTGGACTCCATGTACTTGTGTATAGTCACAATGAGCACAGTTGGTTACGGGGACCTTGTGCCAAATAGGATGTTGGCAAAGCTAATAGCATGCGTTTATGTGTTCATCGGCATGGCCCTTGTTGGCATAATTCTTGGCAAGGCAGCAGATTACCTTGTAGAGAAGCAGGAAATCCTTTTGGTTAGAGCTATACATTTTCGCGAAAAATTTGGCCCACCGGAGCTTCTTAAGGAGGTTAAGACCGAAAAAGTAAAGTTCAAATGTATTACTGTCGGAATCCTTCTTTTGATTCTTATTATAGTAGGTACTGTCTTCTTATGTCTAGAGAATCTGGAAGTTACGGATGCTCTCTATTGCGTTTGTTCCACTATAACTACACTAGGCTATGGGGACGAGAGTTTCTCAACAGGAGCTGGTCGTATTTTCGCTGTTTTTTGGATACTGAGCAGCACCATTTGTTTAGCACAGTTCTTTCTCTACCTTGCTGAACTATACACTGAAAGAAGGCAAATATCGCTTGTGAAGTGGGTTCTTACGAGGAGATTAACACCCTCGGATCTTGAGGAAGCAGATCTTGATCATGATGAAGTCGTTAGGTATGAATATAAATTACAATCCTCGTGCATGCTTTATCTTATTGTTTGTAAATAATTAAGATATATCAATTCTCATGCGGCTGGCTTGTTGGATTCATTTATATATCAGTGCGGCAGAGTTTATCGTATATAAGCTAAAGGAGATGGGGAAGATCAACCAGGAAGATATTGCACTGGTGATGGAAACGTTCAAGAAACTTGACATTGATCATTCAGGAACTTTGACGACATCTGATTTAATATCAATACCATCTCAACCAACAACTTAAAAGTTTAAGTTGATACGTCTGACATTGGCAAGAATTATATGACAACCCCAAAATTCACATGCCTATAGACGACATGCCTATAAACATCTAATGAAACAAAGATATACAAAGAAAGTCAGAGTTACCATGTCTCCATTCAAGTTTGTTTGCTCACACAACTAACCATAAATCGTAGCCTAGTATTAGATGAATTCCGTAACATGCGCGTTATCATGTCTAGATAATTTAAGCATCGAATTCACTTCTACAAGCATACAAATTCAATCCTAAATAAAACACCAGCCCAAGCTAGCATTTGAACTCTTTTATTCATTGCAAACTGAATCCATCTATCAATAGAACTTGCAAAATGAGAGTCTGTACCAAGCAAGCTCGGAATCGTTCGATGACATATCTACATTTTTTTCCGGCATTTTACAGTAGTTTAGGTATGATCCTGTTGGAACCCCCATTTGTCCCACATCGGACAGAGGGAGAAGAGAAGAGTGCTTTATATAGATTTACCCCACTCTAACTAACACTGAGGCCTTTTGTGAGAAAACCCCACACCTGAGGATTGTGCAGGTGGTTAAGTGGGGACAGTATCGGTGTTGTTGGAGTGGGCCCTCGGCCCGTCGACCTGAAAAATTCTACATGGTATCAGAGCCAGGGGACGGGCCCGTACTGCCACGTGATTGGGTGGGTCCCCGTTTGGCCCCGCGCGATGGGTGAGTCCCGACATGGCTCCACGTAGGCCAAAGATGCCACGTGATTGGGTGGGTCCCCGTTTGGCCCCGCGTGATGGGTGAGCCCCCACTGGCTCCACGTGGTTGCCGATGTGGATTTTCACGTGTGACCCATAAAATGGGGTCTCACGTGCGGGGGAGTGTTGGAACCCCCATTTGTCCCACATCGGACAGAGGGAGAAGAGAAGAGTGCTTTATATAGATTTACCCCACTCTAACTAACACTGAGGCCTTTTGTGAGAAAACCCCACACCTGAGGATTGTGCAGGTGGTTAAGTGGGGACAGTATCGGTGTTGTTGGAGTGGGCCCTCGGCCCGTCGACCTGAAAAATTCTACATGGTATCAGAGCCAGGGGACGGGCCCGTACTGCCACGTGATTGGGTGGGTCCCCGTTTGGCCCCGCGCGATGGGTGAGTCCCGACATGGCTCCACGTAGGCCAAAGATGCCACGTGATTGGGTGGGTCCCCGTTTGGCCCCGCGTGATGGGTGAGCCCCCACTGGCTCCACGTGGTTGCCGATGTGGATTTTCACGTGTGACCCATAAAATGGGGTCTCACGTGCGGGGGAGTGTTGGAACCCCCATTTGTCCCACATCGGACAGAGGGAGAAGAGAAGAGTGCTTTATATAGATTTACCTCACTCTAACTAACACCGAGGTCTTTTGTGAGAAAACCCCACACCTGAGGATTGTGCAGGTGGTTAAGTGGGGACAGTATCGGTGTTGTTGGAGTGGGCCCTCGGCCCGTCGACCTGAAAAATTCTACAGATCCGTATATATACTCTTGGTACCCTCACTTATCGGTTGAAGGAGTCTTACGTCCGCACAAACGTATAAATATGACCAAAAACACAAATTTTGGGTCTGCGGGACTGAGTGTATTGTACGTGCCATGCACCAGTTTCAAGATAAGATAGGACTGGGCATCTTGGCATTTATAACATCAGCACGTATGAAACAACATAAATACAAGAAACTAGTTTCCCGATCACATTTACCTGGAAAATCTTTTATACTATTCTTTAAACTGTACAAATACCATGACGCCAGAGGGAAGATAAAAACCCAAAATCCTATCATTCAAAAATGGTGCACCTCTGGAATGATGGCCAAACAAGGCTGCCATTTTGGAGGCTTCAACCCAAACCTCCCTGACAATCGAACACCATTTTCTTTCCACCGGAGCCTGTTCGCACTCTTCAACAACAGCTCCAACTCTTCCCTGGTCACCACGATCTTAATCTTCTTTCTTCTGCATCCTTCTTGGCGGACTAGTTTTGAAGGAACCAGGGGCTTTCCGAGGAGAATTGCAAGGTCTGGCGCGAGATGGTAAACCTCAACGGGTTCTAGCTTGGTGTCGGGTGCCAATGGCATATGCGGTTGTGCCAGCTTGTAGCCAGTGTGAGGGCTGGATGCGATTGCTTCGACTGGTGTTGAGGCTTTGAATTTGTGTTGTCCACCCTTACGGGTTACTACTCTAATCTTCTCGTGGGGCGGGTGGGACATAAAATTTATGCAGTTTCCCATTGTTTGGTTTGACTTTGCAGAGAGATGCAAATGATGGATTAGGAATTTCGGGCTCTCGTCGAATTTATAGTGTGTGGCCTTGATCAATTTTCACGTGGGAGGATGTTTGACGTGCAAGCCATGACACTGCTTCTTTAGTTATGATATATTATCCAAGTACCCCCAAGTCAATGGTCTGTGGAGATTGTTCATTGCACCACAGCCACAACATGAAGTTTATATTCAAAGTATCCAATGTCAACTCCAAAAAAAATATTGAACTTAACTAGATGTTTTATGCCTTCGTTAAATACATGTCAACGAGGCCTCCGAATCGAATCACACAGGAAGCCTGAGTCAACTAGCCACAATATAATAGCTTCGGCTCTCAATTTCAACCAAACGAGATGCAGAAGACCAAATGCCTACATGATTCCACCACAAGCAAATAACATTCCCTGTATCTCGAGAATTATAATACAGCTATGATCTAACCGATGGTGTTACTCGAATCACATCACACATATAGACGCATTACTACTGAGTACGATGCAAGATTTCTAACAACTTCACTGACTTCGTAAGACTAATGAAAGAAGATTTCATAGTTGAATTCAAATGGTACAAAACTGTTCTCTACGCCTAGAGAGAATTCCAAAAACATATAAATAGAGAACTGAGAAGCAGCAAATACCAGTTTCACATTACATTTCCAGTGTGATGAGCTTTGTCAGTAAACTAAACAGCCCAACATCTAAGCAGGAACTAACTCAGATGAACTTCTAGACTCCAACCATGACTTGACTGCAACGTTTGTTGTCAAAAACCAGCCAGCCTTTTCTGAGGCCTCATGGAATGGAGCATTCAATTCCTTCAAATGCGACTCAAATACACTCGCAAGACCTTTGTATGAATACTTATGTTTCCCATGTCCAGTATTAATTCCAAGCAACGGCGGAAGCTCCTCACCCGATTCCAATACCCGAGACAGGTCATTGATCCAAACATGTAATGCAGTCAGAGCTGCCCCAAGAGAGAGGCCCTTGAGATACAGAGACCACTGGGTCTGAGACCTTGACTGTAAGCCTATGTACATCTTAAGTGTGATCCCCAAGTCTAGTAGCTCACAGGCTCTCTCCAAGAGATTGAGGTTCACACAAAGATCAATCAGGCAATTGCAGTAAGCCTTCTTTACATCCGAACCAATCGAGTTAAAAAGTTGTGATGCTTCGTTCTTGAACTTTTCACTACTGTCTTGCTTTTCCACCAAAAGTCTTACCGCATACCCTAGTTTTTCATCAGCCCTCTCAACGCAGTTTGCAATCTTGCAAAGTTCTTCCTTTGGTGTTTGAGTCATCACATTCAGGAGACAACCACAGAAACGCTCATCTGGTGTTAGAGCAACTCCACCCGTTGCTCTTGCTCGGGGGAGAGGGGAGTGCAAGGGGCCTGAGGGCCGGTGGGAAGTGCTCCAGCCGTTGGGGGCCCGAGCTCAGGTGGGAGCCCGAGCAAGGGGGCAGTCACGAACTCACGGGCCTGTTGTCCGAGGCTTTCGAATTTTTTATTTTTTTTATTCTCTGTCAGAGAGACAGAGACAGAGCGAGAGCGAGGGAGAAAGGGAGAGAGGGAGCAACAGATGGGTCGTCGCCGGGGGGGGAAGGCAGGGTGCGCGGGGGGGGGGAGGCAGGGTGGGTCGTCGCGGCGGGGGGGTCGTCGCGGGGGGGGGGGGTCGTCGAGGCAGGGGGGGGTCGTCGCGGGGGGGGTAGTCGCGGCAGCGGGCAGCTGGGTTCTGGGATCTGGGTTCGTTCGGGGAGCGGGAGCGGGAGCGAAAGAGAGAGAGAGAGAGAGAGAGTAATAAAGAAAAATAATAATATTTTATGAATGGGTGAGAAAAAAATATTAATATTTTATTAGTAATTGCCTGGGAGAAGGGTTTCATGGGTGGAGATGCAAATGGTAGTTACTATTCATTAAAGCAGTTACTATTTATTATGGTGGATTGCATAGTGAATTGCCTGGGGGAAAGGCTCCATAGGTGGAGTTGCTCTTATACCCAATTCTAGGAGCTGACTGAATATCCTGACGTCATCAGTGCCTTTTGCCTTACCGTAGCATTGGATGAGTGATGTCAAAATAAAGATATTTGGCTCAAAACCAGCTTCCAACATCTCATTCAATGTTGCTTCTGCTTCCGTGACTTTCCCGCTACAGGAATATATAATAATCATGGACGAAAAGGTCCAACTGTCAGGCTTCAGTGTTTCAGAACTCTTCATTTCTTCAAAAATCTCAAAGTTCGTCTGTGTAACCAACATCAGCACACATAGCTAAAAGGGTGTTATAGAGAATTACATTTAACTCCAGTCCCTTGTCCTTCATCTCTTTATAAACATTAAGAGCATCATCACAGTAACGAGCTCTACCATAGGCCCTTAAAAGAGTTGCATAGGTTACCCAATTTGGTGAAAGCTCCTTGCTGATCATCTCTCGGTAAATTTTCTTGGCCTGCCAAGGCCTCCTAGCTCTTCCCATAGCATCCAACAAAGTGTTATAAATAACCAAGTTTGGCTTAGCCCCTATAGCTTTCATTTCCTCATAAACATTCAAGCACCCATCAAAATTCCCCGATTGCCCGTGAATTTTGATCAATGTAGAAAACGCCACTGGATCAATGCGCCACTTCTCAGTCCTGGCCCGGTCATACAAACTGAAAGCCATTTCAACCTTACCAGCACGTCCACAGGCGTCAATCATAGCCGAATAGGTAACATTATCCGGATTACACCCAAAACCGGGCATCTTCTCAAACCACTCCACAGCATTATCAGGCAAAGAACACATCCTAGAGCAACTAATCATAGTCGAAAAGGTAACATTATCGGGTTTAACACCTCTCTGGAGTATTTCGTCGAACAGCTTCTCTGCTCTCTCCATATCCTTACCCTTCCTACACACTTTCAGAGTCACATTATACAAAATCACCTCCCGCTTCGGTTTCAACCTCTGCTGAAAGTAGTTAAGCGCAAGCAAAGCATTTTCCGGATTGTTCATGTTATTCAGAACCACCACAGCGTCTTGTTCCAGAATATTATCCCCTAAACCCTTTAAAGCTTCGAAAACATCACTTTCAATCGGAGTGCAAGAGTTCAAATACTCAGCTACTTTCATCAAAGAAGCGTACCTGGAATCGTAGGACTTGTGCCGCAGCTGTGGAGCTCTGGGGCTGCTGGGATTGACCCAGATATAGCTTTTCGACAAAGACCCGGAATTTACATCTGGGCTCTGAATATTTCCAATTTCTGGAGCTTTGGAGTTCTGGGGTTCTGGGGTTCTTCTGCAACTGGGTCTTGCAAAGAAACATGGTGTATTTGCAGAGAGGTTCTTGACTGAAATTGCAGTGAAGGAAAACTGAGTCTGTGGGTGTTAATTGCAGAGCTTCGGAGTCGGAAATCAGTCGGGGAAGAAGAAGAAGGCAGAGAGCGGGAGGGAGTTTGGGGGTTGCGGAAGAGAAAAGAGGGTGAAGAGCACAAGTGATAAGCCATTTTCCTCACCCTGTGGGGGATTATGAGAGGTGTTTTTCTTTTGCTTTGCATTCACAGAGGCAAATTTGTCAGCCTACAGCGTGGACAAATATCTTTTTGAACAAATATCGGGCCTGGAAGTGATTTTACGGGTTCGGAAGATGTTCGAAGCCCAACTTGATTAAAGCTTCTTCATTGTTTTGTATTAAGGAAAATGTTATGATTAAGCTTAGAATTCAACTATGAAATCTTCTTTCATTAGTTGTATTGAGGAAAATGTTATGATTAAGCTTCTTCATAGCAGTTTTATCATCGTTTTGTAGGTCCAAATGTTCAAAAGCTTACGTGTAGGAAAGATGAGTTTAACATAAAGAAATCACAAACGATAACAAAATTAAGAGTGTTAGCTCACAAATTTTGTAGAAAATGCAACAATTGATGTCACATAAGGTGTTCAGATCAGAAGCATTCTTACCGTGATAGAAAATCAAGAATAAAATCATCTCCACCGCCCAAATCTCCATAATGTTCCATAAGAATTTTAAGATTCTTACAGTTTGGAAAATTTGACACGAATATAGGTTATATATAGTTCTTAAAAAAATCTCAAAATCGACAAAAAACCGTAATTATTAGCTCACAAGTTTTGAGAAAAAAAAAATAATTTAATTATTGAGCATAGGAATATATTGTATAGAGAAAAATGTTACAAGCCATTAGGAAATGGTGGGTTTTGTAGAAACGGTATCAGCCGGAATACAAACATGGTGTTGGATTAGACACATGGGGTTTTGACTTTTGATTATTTTTGTATAAACATATCAATCAATTCTCGAACAAACAAAAGGAGAATGGAATGAAAAGCAGGTCTAGGTTGCTGCTGCTGCTCTCTCTCTTGTTGACATTTGGAGGGGTCGAGGGATTAAGGATTTGTTTAGTTTAGAGTAATGTTAGATAAATTAAATTTGTAAATTAAATGATGTGTTACTAATAAGAAATTAGCATATTTATAAACGTTAAATAATAATTCAATCAACAATTTTAATGTTATTTAGTTTGGGAGTATTTTTGCTCACCACCATAAACTATGATGTATGCTCACCATACACCTAATCAATTGACACGTGTCATTTAACTTAATCTTGGTTAATTTTTTTTCAAAATTGAAAAAACTAACATTTAATGTGAAAGTTAACTAGAGTTAGATGAAAGGACACTTGTCAATTGATTAGGTGTATGGTGATTATACATCATAGTTTATGGTGGTAGCAAAAATGCTCCCATTTAGTTTACAAAATTTTGTCTACAAATTTTGTTTGTGTTAATAGAATTCATGTTACGTTTACTAAATGAGAAAGATAAGCGAAAAATGCAAATGAGGAAGGTAGCTAGATTCTTCTATTCACACCTCCTCAATTCCACTCTTGACCAATCGCTTATTAGTAGTTGATGAAAATCAACTTGCGAAAGAGGAAATAACTAATAAGAAGGCATGTGCACTGTGCAGGACAAAAAAGGGAATGTGGAATGGAAACTTTAATTGCATTGAAAATTGTAGCGGGCACCAACATCAACTTCATCTTCATCTTCATGATGGGATGTATCTCTTTCTCTCCATAGTCTATCCATACTAAATATTAAGAAGACCTTTTTTGTCAACTTTTTATCACATTTTTTTTCAATTTTACCCTCACCTTTTGATACACATTTTTGACAAAAAGAAGGGCAAAAAATAGTAATTTTGTACCTTTTGACAAAATGACAATCATATCCCTATTTTTCCTATTTTACCCTTACTTTTGATACACAATATTTACATAAAGAGGGTACAATGGTAATTATGTAATATTAAAAAAAATATGCTCTTATTAAGAAATCTCATCATCATTGTCTCATACTTTTTTTAAAAATTTTAAAAACTAATCACACTCTTTAATCAAAACCACCAAGATCAACAACCAACTTTATTATTCACTTAACAATATATGACCCTCATATAATATTAATATCAACCGACAAACACTGCTAAAATATTATCCTGACATTGAAGAAGGTGTCACGATCCAACAAGATGATCGATGATTTACATGACCGTGCAAGCTGAGGGATTTTCTTCAATGAAATAGTCAGGGCGGGTAACACAATACCACATGTTGTCACCGCTGTAACTGTTATACACAGGTCGCCCGCCATAACCATTGTAGCACAGCCGCCCGCCACAACCACAGATGCACGCCCGCCCGCCACAACCACAGTTGCACGCCCGCCCGCCACAACCACAACTGCACGCCCGCCCGCCACAACCACAGCTGCACGCCCGCCCGCCACAACCACAGCTGCACGCCCTCCCGCCACAACCACAGCTGCACGCCCGCCCGCCACAACCACAGCTGCACGACGGTGGCTTGGGCTCAGGCTTGGGCTCAGGCTTAGGCTTAGGCTCAGGCTTGGGCTTCTCTTTGATCTCGATGCTTATGATAGCACCCCTACCTTTGCAGCAAATCTTGTCCCTTATCTTTTCTGGACTGCAGCATACCACTTTGATCTCCACTTGGTTTTGCTTCTCGTTGTACATCTGGTCTCGTATTTCTCTTGTTCACAAACACACATTAATTTACTCAGTTTACATTTAATCTAAATTAATCTTAATTTCCCAGAAAGGAAGAAGTTTAACTTTGATTTTTCATCAAATAATTATAGATGAATCAAGGTGAAGAGAGACTCACCAGGGAATTTACAAAGAACTTTTTTGACCTTCTTGTAGCATTTGTGACACTGAAGATCCACCACATTCAACACCATAATCGTAACCTGAATTACCCATATTAATATTAATATTAATAGAAAAAATATGTACATTAACCAAATATTGACAAGAATGAATCTTCAGAAAATATATAAATATACAGCAGATTGTTGTGCAAAAGTGTAGACAAATAGAAGTGGAACAGTCTGATGGACAAGCAGGGTTGACTGACAGGACGGTGACGGTACGTGGCCAAATCAGTAACAAAGAGAGAGAGGGAGAGGGAGAGGCAAAAAACAACAGAATATCACAGAGGAGTGGACTTGGATTCTTATTAGGATATAAATAAAAGAATAGGAACCACAAAACTTAAACAATAGCTGAAAGCCTTTTAGTTTTAGCCGTACAAATCATCATTTTGGTTATCTGCTTATCCTCAGAAGAAAAAAATTAAGAGATCACAAACTACACCAAATATTACGTACCCTTTCCATTCCCCCCATTCAGATCTGAACGAGAACTTGTCAACTAAAATGATTGAATGGGACGACTGCTCTCACGAAACCGACTTATATACATATATTTATTTATTTATACAAAAAAAATTATTTCAAGATGGTCAAATTAATTGAGAAAAAAGTATACTGTAAGGTCGATAGTTTGGTCAAGTTCAATTATGATCATTCATGCATCCCAACTTGACACATGGAAATTCCTTCAGTTGTCCCAGCTACCTGAAGTTTGGTTTGTTAATCCAAACCGGTGAAGACGCGTCTAGTAATTAGGATAACGACTTGGATGAAATTGATACGTCATCGTTTTAGAATCAGGGGTTTCGATTTATCGGCATACGTACATACATGACGCATCACATATATGTGGAATTTGGCAGGTGTGGGCTCCAGATGATAAATGTGTGCCTACCGCCTCAGCGGCTGATCAATCCGATTTGATATTTTCTCCTTGTTTAAGGGTTTAGTGGTCCATTTATTAAGTGCATCACAGCTCATTCATTGGTACGGAATACAACCGACGTGGGAAATGAGGATGTGATTAGTGGACATTAGGTGCAACGATTTTTTTTTACAATTGACGGCATTAAATGTAAGGAAGGGGGGAATACAACCATTTCTATGGGGAGAGGAACTCGAACTAGGGCCCTTGCCTCAACGATTTTTAAATTAATTAGTTGTTTGATTAATTATCTTTGGGGTATTTTGATATGGGTCAAAGTAACTAAAAATTGAACATATTTCAAAAGTAAAAAAATACTAAAAATTGAACCTATTTCAAAAGATGAGCTAGAAAATTGGACCTATTTCAAATTTTCTCATTATCTTTTTGGTGCAATGGTTTCAAGACTAGAAGTTACAACAATACACTTGTTTTGTACCTCCTGTCATTCTCATGTTGGAGTGACTACCAAATGGTTTTGATCATAAGGAATTTTCAAAACTTTCTTAAAACTCATTCAGCTATGATCCAACCGATGATGTTATTCAAATCACATCATCGACCTTGTTCCCATCTCATGTCCTATCCTACATGTATTAATTATATATTTAAAGAGAGAGGGACAATAGGAAAAATGGGGAAGGGTCCCTTCTCTTCCAAGCGCATTACTACCTGAGTACGATGCAAGATTTCTAACAACTTCACCAACTTTGTAAGACTAATGAAAGAAGATTTCATAGTTGAATTCTAATGGTACAAAACTGTTCTCTACGCCCAGAGAGAATTCCAAAAACATATAAATAGACAACTGAGAAGCAGCAAATACCAGTTTCACGTTACATTTTCAGTGTGATGAGCTTTGTCAGCAAACTAAACAGCCCAATACACTCGCCAGACCTTTGTCTGAATACTTATGTTTCCCATGTCCACTATTAATTCCAAGCAACGGCAGAAGCTCCTCACCGGATTCCAATACCCGAGATAGGTCATTGATCTAAACATGTAATGCAGTCAGAGCTGCCCCAAGAGAGAGGCCCTTGAGATACAAAGACCACTAGGTCTGAGATCTTGACTGTAAGCCTATGTATATCTGAAGTGTGATCCCCAAGTCTAGTAGCTCACAGGCTCTCTCCAAGAGATTCAGGTTCACACAAATATCAATCAGGCAATTGCAGTAAGCCTTCTTTACATCCGAACCAATCGAGTTAAAAAGTTGTGATGCTTTGTTCTTGAAGTTTTCACTACTTTCTCGCTTTTCCACCAAAAGTCTGACCACATACCATAGTTTTTCATCAGCCCTCTCAATGCAATTCACAAGCTTGCAAAGCTTTTCCTTTGGTGTTTGAGTCATCACATTCAGAAGACAACCGCAGAAACACTCATTTGATGTTATACCCAATTCTAGGTGTTGACTGAATATCTTGACAACGTCATCAGTGCGTTTTGCCTTACCGTAGCGTTGGATGAGTGATGTCAAAATAAAGATATTTGGCTTAAAACCAGCTTCCAACATCTCATTCAATGTTGCTTCTGCCTCTATGACTTTCCTGCTACAGGAATATATGGTAATCATGGACGAAAAGGTCCAACTGTCAGGCTTCAGTGTTTCAGAACTCTTCATTTCTTCAAAAATCTCAACGGCTTCGTCGGTGTAACCAACATCAGCACACATAGCTAAAAGGGTGTTATAGAGAATTACATTTAACTCCAGTCCCTTTTCCTTCATCTCTTTATAAACATTAAGAGCATCATCACAGTAACGAGCTCTACCATAGGCCCTTAAAAGAGTTGCATAGGTTACCCAATTTGGTGAAAGCTCCTTGCTGATCATCTCTCGGTAAATTTTCTTGGCCAGCCAAGGCCTCCTGGCTCTTCCCATAGCATCCAACAAAGTGTTATAAATAACCAAGTTTGGCTTAGCCCCTATAGCTTTCATTTCCTCATAAACATTCAAGCACCCATCAAAACTCCCCGATTGCCTGTGAATTTTGATCAATGTAGAAAACGTTACTGGATCAATGCGCCACTTCTCAGTCCTGGCCCGGTCATACAAACTGAAAGCCATTTCAACCTTAGCGGCACGTCCATAGGCGTCAATATAGCCGAATAGGTAACATCATCCGGATTACACCCAAAACCGGGCATCTTCTCAAACCACTCCACAGCCTTATCAGGCAATGAACACATCCTAGAGCAGCTAATCATAGTCGAAAAGGTAACATTATCGGGTTTAACACCTCTCTGAAGTATTTCGTCGAACAGCTTCTCTGCTCTCTCCATATCCTTACCCTTCCTACACACTTTTAAAGTTACATTATACAAAATCACCTCCCGCTTCGGTTTCAACCTCTGCTGAAAGTAAACGCAAGCAAAGCATTTTCCGGATTGTTCATGTTATTCAGAACCACCACAGCGTCTTGTTCCAAAATATTATCCCCTAAACCTTTTAAAGCTTCGAAAACATCACTTTCAATCGGAGGTGCAAGAGATCAAATACTCAGCTACTTTCAGCAAAGAAGCGTACCTGGAATCGTAGGACTTGTGCCGCAGCTGTGAAGCTCTGGGGCTGCTGGGATGGACCCAGATATAGCTTTTCGACAAAGACCCGGAATTTCCATCTGGGCTCTGAATATTTCCAATTCCTGGAGCTTTGGAGTTCTGGGGTTCTTCTGCAACTGGGTCTTGCAAAGAAACATGGTGTATTTGCAGAGAGGTTCTTGACTGATATTGCAGTGAAGGAAAACTGAGTCAGTGGGTGTTAATTGCAGAGTTTCGGAGTCGGAAATCAGTCGGGGAAGAAGAAGAAGGGAGAGAGCAGGAGGGAGTTTGGGGGTTGCGGAAGAGAAAAGAGGGTGAAGAGCACAGGTGATAAGCCATTTTCCTCACCCTGTGGGGGGATTATGAAAGGTGCTTTTCTTTTGCTTTGCATTCAGAGAGGCAAATTTGTCAGCATACAGCGTGGACAAATATCCTTTTGAACTTGTATCGGGCCTGGAAATGATTTTACGGGATCGGAAGATGTTGGAAGCCCAACTTGAATTTCCAAGAGATTCACGATTAGATAAAAACTTGATTAAAATAGGCATTGTTTTGTATTAAGGAAAATGTTATGATTAAGCTTCTTCATAGCAGTTTTATCATCGTTTTGTAGGTCCAAATTTTCAAAAGCTTACGTGTAGGAAAGATGAGTTTAATATAAAGAAATCACAAACGATAACAAAATTATGAGTGTTAGCTCACAAATTTTGTAGAAAATGCAACAATTGATGTCATATAAGGTGTTCAGATCAGAAGCATTCTTGTCGTGATAGAAAATCAAGAATAAAATCACCTTCACCACCCAAGTCTCCATAATGTTCCATAAGAATTTTAAGATTCTTACAGTTTGGAAAATTTGACACGAATATAGGTTATATATAATTCTTAAAAAAAATCTCAAAATTGACAAAAAACCATAATTATTAGCTCACAAGTTTTGAGAAAAAATAAATAAATTTAATTATTGAGCATAAGAATATATTGTAGAGAGAAAAATGTTACGAGCTGTTAGGAAATGGTGGGTTTTGTAGAAATGGTATCGGCCGGAATACAAACATGGTGTTGGATTAGACACGTGGGGTTTTGGCTTTTGCTTATTTTTGTATAAACATATCAGTCAATTCTCAAACAAACAAAAGAAGAATGGAATGAAGAGCAGGTTTAGGAGTAGTTCTTCTTCCTGGGAACACACGTATCTAGGTTGTTGTTGTTGCTGCTCCCTCACTCTCTTGTTGACATTTGGAGGGGCTGAGGATCAAAGATTTGTTTAGTTTAGAGTAATGTTAGAGAAATTAAATTTGTAAATTAAATGATGTGTTACTAATAAGAAATTAGCACATTTATAAACGTTTAAATAATAATTCAATCATCAATTTTAATGTCATTTAGTCTACAAAATTTTGTGTACAAATTTTGTTTGTGTTAATAGAATTCATGTTACGCTTAATAAATGAGAAAGATAAGTGAAAATGCAAATGAGGAATGTAGCTAGATTCTTCTATTCACACCTCCTCAATTCCACTCTTGACCAATCGCTTATTAGTAGTTGATGAAAATCAACTTGCGAAATAGGAAATAACTAATAAGAAGGCATGTGCACTGTGCAGGACAAAGAAGGGAATGTGGAATGGAAACTTTAATTGCATTGAAAATTGTAGTCTATCCATACTATATATTAAGAAAACCTTTTTTGTCAACTTTTTTTCACATTTTTTTTCAATTCTACCCTCACTTTTGATACACACTTTTGACAAAAAGAAGGGCAAAAAATAGTAATTTTGTACCTTTTGACAAAATGACAATCATATCCCTATTTTTCCTATTTTACCCTTACTTTTGATACACAATATTTACATAAAAAGGGTACAATGGTAATTATGTAATATTAAAAAAAATATGCTCTTATTAAGAAATCTCATCATCATTGTCTCATACATTTTTTAAAAAATTTAAAAACTAATCACACTCTTTAATCAAAACCACCAAGATCAACAACCAACTTTATTATTCACTTAACAATATATGACCCTCCTATAATATTAATATCAATCGACAAACACTGCTAAAATATTATCCCGACATTGAAGAAGGTGTCACGGTCCAACAAGATGATCGATGATTTACATGACCGTGCAAGCTGAGGGATTTTCTTCAATGAAATAGTCAGGGCGGGTAACACAATACCACCTGCTGTCACCGCCGTAACTGTCATACACAAGTCGCCAGCCATAACCATTGTAGCACAGCCGCTCGCCACAACCACAGCTGCACGCTCGCCCACCACAACCACAGCTGCACGCCCGCCCGCCACAACCACAGCTGCACGCCCGCCCGCCACAACCACAGCTGCACGTCCGCTCTTTGGGTTTCTCAACCGGCGGTGGCTTGGTCTCAGGCTTGGGCTTCTCGGGCTCTTTGATCTCGATGCTTATGATAGCACCCCTACCTTTGCAGCAAATCTTGTCCCTTATCTTTTCTGGACTGCAGCATACCACTTTGATCACCACTTGGTTTTGCTTCTCGTCGTATGACTGGTCTCGTATTTCTCTTGTTCACAAACACACATTAATTTACTCAGTTTACATTTAATCTAAATTAATCTTAATTTCCCAGAAAGGAAGAAGTTTAACTTTGATTTTTCATCAAATAATTATAGATGAATCAAGGAGAAGAGAGACTCACCAGAGAATTTACAAAGAACTTTTTTGACCTTCTTGTAGCATTTGTGACAATGAAGATCCACCACATTCAACACCATAATCGTAACCTGAATTACCCATATTAATATTAATAGAAAAAAATATGTACATTAACCAAATATTGACAAGAATGAATCTTCAGAAAATATATAAATATACAGAAGATTGTTGTGCAAAAGTGTAGACAAAAAGAAGTGGAACAGTGCTGCTGGACATTCAGGGTTTTGACTGACTGACAGGGAAGAATCATGGTGAAGGTATGTGGCAAAATCAGAATCTTCAGAAAATATATAAATATACAGAAGATTGTTGTGCAAAAGTGTAGACAAAAAGAAGTGGAACAGTGCTGCTGGACAATCAGGGTTTTGACTGACTGACAGGGAAGAATCATGGTAAAGGTATGTGGCAAAATCAGTAACAAAGAGAGAGAGAGAGAGAGAGAGAGAGAGAGGCAAAAAAACAACAAAATAGCACAGGAGGGGACTTGGATTCTTATTAGGATGTAAATAAAAGAATAGGAACCACAAAACTTAAACAAGAGCTAAAAGCCTTTTAGTTTTAGCCATACAAATCATCATTTGAAGAAGAAAATGAAGAGAACACAAACTATACCAAATATTACGTACCTTCTTTTCCCCCATTGCAGTGAGTAGTGGATGCTCTCAGTCTGGACGAGAACTTCTCAACTAAAATGATTGAATGGAACGACTGCTCTCACTAAACCGACTTATATACATATATTTATTTATTTATACAAAAATATATAAAAATAGGAATACAATTCGGTACAGAAAAAAGGTCTCTAAGGCTGGTTCAAAGGGATTTGGATCCCCTCCTAAGCAAATGGTAGAGGGACCTCCCTGTTTGTAGCCGTTGGATCGAAATCAAGCGGCATCTGTTAGTGGGTCATTAGGATCCCCACCATTTGCTTAGGAGGAGATCCAAATCCGGTTCAAAGCCCTATTTTAGATAGGAAAAATCCCATTTAATTCGGGTTTTATATTCTGAAATTCCTTATCCCCACTGAGGGAGATAGCTAACCTAACTTCATATTGATTAGTAAGGATCAAGGTTGCGAGCTCCAAAATTGAAGTGGTTTATTAAAAAAAAATCATGACAAATTGCTTGTTAAGAAAGGAAAAGGATCCTTGCCGGATCATTTTCTTGGAGATCCTGAGGATCTCGTGATCGTGATCGTTCATCGTACATCGTACGATCAATTTTCGTTAGATAGTATTTATATTTAATTTTAAGTTTTAAATTTAAATTGATTTATGATCACACGATATACGATGAACTGTCACGATCACAGTTCCCTATGATTCCCAGGCGAGGATCCTTTTCCGTTAAGAAAGAGTGAAAAAAAAAAGAGCGCACAATAGTTCGTACATAGGGCCAATGAGATGCGAGAACATGTTGATATTGGAAGGTTGATTCCATGCTATGGTGGACAAAAGTTTCATTGTAACTGTAATACGAGTGGTACATCATGTGTAAGTGGTAGGAAGTTTTATTTTTCAAGTTATTAATTTTTTTAACACAAGTAGCTCACAATTTTTATAATAACACGTGATGTACTATTCTGTATTTTAGATATACTGAAAAATCTCTCGTTATAATGATTGAGGGTTGTCGTTATAAGAAGATAGTGACTTTACGCTAAAAGTTGCAATTTCTTGCACATGCATGTGCTCGCTTTGATTCACCCACATCACCATCCATGCTTTCCAACTTCCTGCTAATATTAGTTTAAGTAAATGATTAATTATGAGTCCATTATCAAAATAAAATTCCATCCTAAGTTAATTATAATGGAAAGCTGCCAATATTATTTCAAGATGGTCAAATTAATGGAGAAAAAAGTATACTGTAAGGTCGATAGTTTGGTCAAGTTCAATTATGATCATGCACCCCAACTTGACACATGGAAATTCCTACAGTTGTCCCAGCTACTTGGAAGTTTTTTTTTTTTTTGAAGAGCTAAGAATAACATTCCAGGGCACAGAGGCCAAAAGAACAAAGAAAGCCAAAATAGGCTAACCAGCAGCACAGAGCAAATCAACAAACACAGAGAGGGCTACAAAGAGATACACTTCAACCAAGTGAAAGTGTTACCCCCTACTATGCCTACCAAAATTAATAAGGACAAGGAAGATCATCATTGTTTAAAATAAAAACCAACGAAGATGGAGGCCTATCGACCCAAACAACATCACACATCTCCGCACAATTCCGCGACGTTAACAAATCCGCCGCCAAGTTGGCTGATCTTGGAATCCAAGACCAGCTACTTGAAGTTTGGTTTGAAGACACGTCTAGTAATTAGGATAATGAATTGGATGAAATTGATACGTCATCATTTTAGAATCAGGGGTTTCGATTTATCGGCATACGTACATACATGACGCATCACATATATGTGGAATTTGGCGTGGAGAACATGATGCGATAACCCGTACCAGGTGTGGTCTCCAGATGATAAATGTGAGGCTACTGCCTCAGCGGTTGATCAATCCGATTTGATATTTTCTTCTTGTTAAACGTTTTAGTGGTCCATTTATTAAGTGCATCACAGCTCATTCATTGGTACGAATGATTTGATATGTTTCATTTTTAAATTAATTAGTTGTTTGCTTAATTATCTTTGGGCTATTTTGATATGGGTCCAAAATAATTAAAAATTGAACCTATTTTAAAAAATGGACTAAAAAATTGGACATATTTCAAATTTTCCCATTATCTTTTTGGTGCAATGAGGTTTCAAGACAAGAAGTTACAACAATACACTTGTTTTGTACCTCCTGTCATTCTCATGTTGGAGTGACTCCCAAATGGTTTTGATCATAAGGAATTTTCAAAACTTTCGTAACATAAAAAAGGAAACTGGACTTTTTCACTTGTTCGATTTCTTAAAACTCATTCAGCTATGATCTAACCGATGATGTTATTCAAATCACATCATCGACCTTGTTCCCATCTCATGTCCTATCCTACATATATTGATTATAAATTTAAAGAGAGAGAGAGGGGGGAAGGATCCCTTCTCTTTCAAGCGCATTACTACTGAGTACGATGCAAGATTTCTAACAACTTCACTAACTTTGTAAGACTAATGAAAGAAGATTTCATAGTTGAATTCTAATGGTACAAAACTGTTCTCTACGCCCAGAGAGAATTCCAAAAACATATAAATAGACAACTGAGAAGCAGCAAATACCAGTTTCACATTACATTTTCAGTGTGATGAGCTTTGTCAGCAAACTAAACAGCCCAACATCTAAGCAGTAACTAATTCAGATGAACTTCTAGACTCTAACCATGACTTGACTGCAACTTTGTTGTCAAAACCAGCCAGCCTTCTCTGAGGCCTCATGGAATGGAGCATTCAATTCCTTCAACTGCGACTCAAATACACTCGCCAGACGTTTGTCTGAATACTTATGTTTCCCATGTCCACTATTAATTCCAAGCAACGGCAGAAGCTCCTCACCGGATTCCAATACCCGAGATAGGTCATTGATCTAAACATGTAATGCAGTCAGAGCTGCCCCAAGAGAGAGGCCCTTGAGATACAAAGACCACTAGGTCTGAGATCTTGACTGTAAGCCTATGTATATCTCAAGTATGATCCCCAAGTCTAGTAGCTCACAGGCTCTCTCCAAGAGATTGAGGTTCACACAAATATCAATCAGGCAATTGCAGTAAGCCTTCTTTACATCCGAACCAATCGAGTTAAAAAGTTGTGATGCTTTGTTCTTGAAGTTTTCACTACTTTCTTGCTTTACCACCAAAAGTCTGACCACATACCCTAGTTTTTCATCAGCCCTCTCAATGCAATTCACAAGCTTGCAAAGTTTTTCCTTTGGTGTTTGAGTCATCACATTCAGAAACACTCATTTGATGTTATACCCAATTCTAGGTGTTGACTGAATATCTTGACAACGTCATCAGTGCGTTTTGCCTTACCGTAGCGTTGGATGAGTGAAGTCAAAATAAAGATATTTGGCTTAAAACCAGCTTCCAACATCTCATTCAATGTTGCTTCTGCCTCTATGACTTTCCTGCTACAGGAATATATGGTAATCATGGACGAAAAGGTCCAACTGTCAGGCTTCAGTGTTTCAGAACTCTTCATTTCTTCAAAAATCTCTACAGCTTCGTCGGTGCAACCAACATCAGCACACATAGCTAAAAGGGTGTTATAGAGAATTACATTTAACTCCAGTCCCTTTTCCTTCATCTCTTTATAAACATTAAGAGCATCATCACTGTAGCGAGCTCTACCATAGGCCCTTAAAAGAGTTGCATAGGTTACCCAATTTGGTGAAAGCTCCTTGCTGATCATCTCTCGGTAAATTTTCTTGGCCTGCCAAGGCCTCCTAGCTCTTCCCATAGCATCCAACAAAGTGTTATAAATAACCAAGTTTGGCTTAGCCCCTATAGATTTCATTTCCTCATAAACATTCAAGCACCCATCAAAATTCCCCAATTGCCCGTGAATTTTGATCAACGTAGAAAACGTCACTGGATCAATGCGCCACTTCTCAGTCCTAGCCCGGTCATACAAACTGAAAGCCATTTCAACCTTACCCGCACGTCCATAGGCGTCAATCATAGCCGAATAGGTAACATCATCCGGATTACACCCAAAACCAGGCATCTTCTCAAACCACTCCACAGCCTTATCAGGCAAAGAACACATCCTAGAGCAACTAATCATAGTCGAAAAGGTAACATTATCGGGTTTAACACCTCTCTGGAGTAGTTCGTCGAACAGCTTCTCTGCTCTCTCCATATCCTTACCCTTCCTACACACTTTCAGAGTCACATTATACAAAATCACCTCCCGCTTCGGTTTCAACCTCTGCTGAAAGTAGTTAAGCGCAAGCAAAGCATTTTCTGGATTGTTCATGTTATTCAGAACCACCACAGCGTCTTGTTCCAGAATATTATCCACTAAACCTTTTAAAGCTTCGAAAACATCACTTTCAATCGGAGTGCAAGAGTTCAAATACTCAGCTACTTTCACCAAAGAAGCGTACCTGGAATCGTAGGACTTGTGCCGCAGCTGTGAAGCTCTGGGGCTGCTGGGATTGACCCAGATATAGCTTTTCGACAAAGACCCGGATTTTCCATCTGGGTTCTGAATAATTCCAATTCCTGGAGCTTTGGAGTTCTGGGCTTCTTCTGCAACTGGGTCTTGCAAAGAAACATGGTGTACTTGCAGAGAGGTTCTTGACTGAAATTGCAGTGAAGGAGAACTGAGTCTGTGGGTGTTAATTGCAGAACTTAGGAGTCGGAAATCAGTCGGGGAAGAAGAAGAAGGGAGAGAGCGGGAGGGAGTTTGGGGGTTGCGGAAGAGAAAAGAGGGTGAAGAGCACCTGTGAGGGATTATGAAAGGTGCTTTTCTTTCGCTTTGCATTCAGCGAGGCAAATTTGTCAGCCTACGGCGTGGACAAATATCTTTTTTGAACTTGTATCGGGCCTGGAAGTGATTTTACGGGTTCGGAAGATGTTCGAAGCCCAACTTGAATTTCCAAGAGCTTTACGATTAGATAAAAAGTTGATTAAAATAGCCATTTTTTTTTTTTTTTTTTTTTTTTTTTGGAAATCAGTTATATAGAACTAGGCAAAGATGTCAAGAGAGAACAGAGAAGCCTGCTAGAAGGACAACAGATACAACAAAGAAAGGATGAGTAGGGGATACAAATTTAGACGCCGCATCTAATGCTAAAGCGTCCCTCCTAAAACATCCTAGGGACTTAGTGAGGGCAAAGTAGTTCATCATTGCACAAAGCATTAACCATGGAGGTTGGGGGTCGGTCAACCCAAATTTGATCATCTAGTAATGATTGGAAAGGCATCCCAATTGCCATTCCTTTTGCCATCCTTCAAGCAGCAAATAGACTCCAACGAATCCGACTCCACCACAATTAACTCCCATCCGCTATTGACACCCAGTGTGCACCCCTGCAAAATGGCTTTCACCTCCATCATTGAAACACTAGACGCTTTTTCTTGGAACTTGCATGCAGCCAAAAAACCTCCCCGCTCATCTCTAGCAACAGCACTCGTAAAACCCATTCCATCGGAGGCACACCAACTGGCATCAACATTAATCTTTACAAAACCCGACATAGGAGGGGCCCAAACAACTACATCAACGACAACCCTTGGGATGGGAACTTCCGGCGCATGGTTGCGGGACCAGGCGTCCCTAAAGGAGGACATAGACCGAGTAATGGCAGCAAGGACCTGAGAGGGGCAGATTGATTGTTGATTGAACAGAAAGTTGCATCTAGCTAACCAAATATGCCAGCAAGTAGTAGCAATATAGGACATTTTTTTCTTTCTCACTTCCATGGATCCACCGGTAGAACCCAGCACCAAGATAAGCCAGCTAGCCCAAGAATTAAATTGAGAACCATTCACACATAAATTCAACTCGTCTACGGACCAAATATCACTCACCCACGGGCATTCAAGAAACAAATGTTCAATAGATTCATCACCAACCTGGCATATAGGTCACAAAGCCGAAGTGGAAGAGTGCCGTTGAAAAAGACGAGCCATAGTAGCTAAGGCCGCATGCATGGACTTCCAAAGAAAGCATTGAATCTTAGGAGGAACATGTAACTTCCACACGCATTTCCAAACAGCTCCCGGAAACATAGGTGCCGAGAGAATGGATTGGTTCTCGTGAGAGAGAGAGGGAAGTTGTGAGCCCGATGGTACCCGGACTTCACAGTGAACCTCCATTTCTTGTCAAAAGGCCACACCAGCCTATCTTTTAGCGAATGATCCCCAATTTGCGTCTCAAGAATTGCATCTACCACCCCCTCAGCCAAGAAAGGTTTCAAAAAATCTATATTCCACTCCCCATTTTCTGGGGAAATTAAGGAGTTTACCAACAGTCCCTTAGAGACTTGCACCGATCCTAAAGGAGTCGGGTGGCCCTCGGGGATGGTCGGGATCCACCTGTCAACCCAAACCCGGACACCACTTCCATCCATAATTTGCCAAAGAGCATCCCTCTTTAGAAGATCCCTACCCACAAGAAGACTAGACCACATCCAAGAAGCTCTTCCACCTTTCTTAGCATCAAAGAATGAGCAATTAGGAAAGTACCTCGCCTTTAACAACGAAGCCCACAGTGAGTTTGGCTCCATTAGTAATCTCTAGCACTGTTTTGCTAAGAGGGCGTCATTGAAAGACCCAAAGTCTCTAAAGCCAAGTCCACCCTCATCCTTCGACCGGCCAAGCACCTCCCGGGAGACCCAATGAATCTTTTTTTCCCCATTTTTTTGTCCCCACCAGAAATTAGAGATCATTGAGTCCATTTCAGAGCATAAAGACCGAGGAAACTTGAACAGGTTCATTGGGTACGCTGGAATAGCTTGAACCACTGCCTTGATGAGAACTTCTCGACCTGCTTGTGATAGAAATGATTTTTTCCAACCTTGGAGCTTCTTTAGGATTCTTTCTTTAACGTAGGCTAGGCCACAATTTTTTGATCAGCCCAAATAGCAGGAACACCCAAATATAGACCCGGGTCTCCAACCCTTTCAATGCTGAGGATTGCCGACAGTTTTGTGGATAGGTCCATCGGCACATTAGCACCGAAGAAGATGTTTGATTTCGCCTTATTAACTTGTTGCCCCGATGCCCTACAATAGTCATCAATCACCTTGTTTAGGCGCCTGCAGTTTTCTTCTTCCGCTTTTAGAAAAATCAGAGTATCGTCAGCAAAAAGAATGTGGGAGATACTTGGCCCCGAGGGACTCATACGGACTCCAATGATCCGATTTTCCTTGCTTTCCTTCTGAATGAGAATAGACAGAACCTCGCTAACCAAAAGGAAAAGGTAAGGGGATAGAGGGTCCCCCTGTCGAAGCCCCCGAGAAGGTGCAAATTTCAGTCCCGGATCCCCATTCAAAATAATAGCAAAGTTCACTGAGGAAATACATCCCAACACCAATCTTCTCCAACGCCAGTGAAACCCCAATTTTTCCATCACCGCCATGAGGAAATCCCACTCAACCCTGTCATAAGCCTTATGCATATCTAGTTTGACACCCAACTCAAATTTATGTCTCGCTTTCCTTGTTTTCAGAAAGTGAAAAAGCTCATGTGCAATACCTATATTATCTTGTATTGATCTCCCCGCCATAAAGGCATTTTGTGAAGGGGAAATAATATCCGGAATCAAGTGCTTGATCCTATTAGCAAGGACCTTGGATAACACCTTGTAGGAGTAATTGCAAAGGCTGATTGGTCTGAATTGTGAAACCGAGTCAGGATTTTGCACCTTCGGTACTAGTACCAGGTGCGTTGCATTGAGCTTTCGGGGATCCACCGACCCGAGCATCACCTCGCTGATCAAATCATTTACATCCCTCGCCAAAGTGTCCCAATTCGATTGGTAGAAAATTCCAGAGAAGCCGTCCGGACCCGGAGCCTTCAGCCCTCCCATCTGCATAGCCGCATCCTTTACTTCCTCCACCGAAACTGTTTTTATAAGGGCCTCATTCATTTCATCAGAAACCTTGGGATTTACACATTCCAGAATTCTCCCCCAATCTCGACTTCCTTCGGAGGTAAAGAGACTAATGAAGTGATCATCAATCAGTTTCCTTACCTGTCTCGGGTTATCAACCCAATCCCCATCATTGTTTTTTTAAGGCAACCACCTTATTTCTTCTTCTTCTTTGTAGGGTAGATTGATGGAAGAACTTCGTGTTGGCATCCCCTTCTCTTAACCATTGTACCCGAGACCTCTGTTGCCAAAAGCTTTCCTCTTAACTCCATAACTGATCAACCCCTTTTGATAACCCATCAATCTCTTGTCGGTTTTGACGCCAGTTGTGTTGGAGAGATTTCAAATGCTCCATCATCTCTTTAATCTGCCTACCCCGGTTTTTAAACTTTGCGTTGCTCCACTTAATTAATTTGGCACGGCACAGGTTCATTTTTTGATTCCATCGGTCAAGCAGGGTACCTTCCTTTTCCAGTTCCCAAACCTCTTTGACGATATTTTTGCATTCCTCATCCTTAGTCCAGAAAGCTTCGAAGCGAAAAGGTTTCCTTACTTTATCAGCTTGTGGCATGCACTGCACAATAATTGGACAGTGATCAGAACCAAAAGTAGTACCATTTATGACCCTCGAGTTAGGCCACGTAGCCTGCCAACTGGCTTTCACAAGTCCCTTATCAAGACGAACTTCCACTAATTGACCATTTCGAGTTCCCCTCCAGGTAAATCTCTGGCCACTGAAACCCAAGTCCATCAGCTCTGCCTTGTTCATAAATTCCTCCAAGTAACACTGCATGTTGTGCCGTACCTGTGCTCCCCCCTCTTTCTCGTGCTCCCATAGGAATTCATTAAAGTCTCCTCCACAAATCCAAGGGATATCAACATGGCCGAAATCATGTATTAATCTCCGCCAACAAGTCTCTTTTTCTGCTCGGTACGCAGTGCCATAAATCCCCGTAAAACGGAAACAAAGCTGCGAGTCCACAAGATAGCAATTCGCATCAATGAAATGCTTAGAAAAGTCCATCACCTCCACCTGAATAGAGGCATCATACCAGAGGCTTAGACCACCAACCTGACAAATAGGTGCGACATCGAAACCATTAGGATAACCCAATCTTCTTCTCACTCCTGCTATCCTATGATCTTTCATCTTTGTCTCTGAAAGAAAGATCATAGAGGGTCTGTACTTTCGAATTAGCCCCTTAAGGGCACGAACTACCGTGTCCGACCCTAGACCACGGCAGTTCCAAAAGAGGTGTATCATGGTCGACGTGCGGCTGTTGAAGGCCAGTCGCCACCACCTCGGGACGATCCCGCTTAGTTTGTAAACCTTGCTGCTATATCCTCCAGTTTCTGTTTTTTGTTGAGGGCTATAACCCCTTCTTTCCTCTTCTCCTCCATTGCTCGTTTACCAATACTTCCCATCTGTTTCAGAAGAGGGTTCACCGTCATTTCAAATTCCTTGCTCTGTCGGCCTATGTTTATACTTTGGTTTGGGAGCACCAAAGTTCTTCCTTCTTGTTGCAATGACTGGTCATCTTCCATCTCCTCAATAATAACTGATGTCCTTCCTCCCCCTTGCATCTGAGCCACCATCGAATTTAATCCCATAACAATCCCTTGCTGCCCCGATAACCCACACCCGTTGAGTATCCATTGAGTCTGGTTGAGTTTCACTCATTCATCTCATCTGTGCCGCATCTGCCATTTTTTTGTCTCATTATTTGTTTCTCTATTCTTGACTGCTGGCCTACGGTTTCCATCATCCTCAACCCCATCCTGACTCAGCATTTATGTGCTTTTCAACTTTTGACTTTGAGGCGCCTTTTCGATGCCCTTTCTTATGCCCCTGCATGTCTACGTTCGCCCATAGAAATGGGCTTTAGTCTGGGATTTTCAATGATATCCCTAACTGGTTGTGATTTCATCCATTCTCCAAACCCTGCCGAACCCCCATTTACAGCCTCATAACCACATTCCGTATTAGCATGTCCAATCCTTCCACATTTATAACAGAAATCTTGAAGCCTTTCATATCGAAACTCAATCCACGTCTCATTGCTGTCCTCTCTCGGTAGCCAACACCCCGGTATTAGAGGATTCGAAGTATTGACAACTACTTTAACCCTCAGAAATCCCCTTGCCCTTGCGGGGTTTTCTATTTCCTCGACTTCACCAATCTTAGCTCCAATGTGTCTTATGTTGCTTTCTGAACTCAGACAAGGAGGGATTCCCCTAATCTGGATCCAAAATGACAAAGTATCCATGTTGACTTCCTCCAAAGCAAGTTCCTGTGGCCACCGTTGCACCGAAAAATTTTGCTTCATTACCCCCCAGGGTACCCGTTCCAAAATTCGTACAGCAGTACTTTCGTCAGGGACAATGATAATGAACATATTGTCTTTAACCCATTTGACATCTATTTCTCCCATTTCTTTCCAAGAGGCTCTCAGGATATTACGAACCCCCCCACTTGTTAACAACTGTGTTTATCATCACCTTGCCCACTAGTTTGACCCCATGCTCTATTGCAGATAACTCCAGTTTTCTTTCCAGGTGGACCACAAGATCCTCCACTTCCACTTCCGCCATAGCTTTCCTGGTTCTGTAGTGGCCACACACAAATTGGAATACAAAGCACTCATTCCTTAGAGCACTGACCTTCTCGAAATAATGACAGGGAGTTTTGTTTGTAAACCTCCTGTTGCAGCTGGTTACGAATAAGGGAGAATACCACAGGGTTACCCACATACTAACTATGGTTTGGATCGAAGACTTTAAGCCACCCTTACCATTAATTTTGCCATAACTTCCTCTTGTGTAGTTGGAATTTGAGATTGATGTGTGCTCCACATGTCGCTGTTTCTGCTTCACTCTAGTACCTGGTATTGGGGGTTTGGGTCTTAAATTGGTACTTTTATTCTCCACACTCGATCTGTTGCGCGCCTTCCTTGGGTTGCAATCTTTAAGAATGGTAGGTGAATATCCCTCTTTTCTTCCTTCTTTCTTCATTAAACAGCCCAGTCTTGTTCTATTCATGCTAAAAGGGGATCTGACAGGGGACTGAGCGGAAATAATAAATAGAGAAGGTAAAAGTTCAAATTAGGGTGGTTGGGTTACTTTACTTTCCTCAGCTGAACTGCAATCGAAGGGTAGAAACAGATCTGGAAGGTGGGTGAGAAATGAATGCAGATTTATGGGGTGGAGCAGCCTAGGATGGAAAGCGGATCTGAAATGAGTGTTGACCCATATAGGAGAGGAAAAGAGGACAATGCGACTAAGTAATAGATCAATGCAAATCTAGGCACTAAGGAAAGAAAAACCCCCACAGAGGAGGGACTCTCACAGGGGAGAGAAGATACTCTCACGGAGGAAAGGGGGCAGAGCTCTTTCTGATGACTTGTCCTCCATTGACTTTGTACTAAATAGGCATTGTTTTGTATTAAGGAAAACGTTATGATTAAGCTTTTTCATAGCAGTTTTATCATCGTTTTGTAGGTCCAAATGTTCAAAAGCTTGCGTGTAGGAAAGATGAGTTTAATATAAAGAAATCACAAACGATAACAAAATTATGAGTGTTAGCTCACAAATTTTGTAGAAAATGCAACAATTGATGTCATATAAGGTGTTCAGATCAGAAGCATTCTTATCATGATAGAAAATCAAGAATAAAATCACCTCCACCACCCAAATCTCCATAATGTCCCATAAGAATTTTAAGACTCTTACAGTTTGGAAAATTTGACATGAATATAGGTTATATATAGTTCTTCAAAAATATCTCAAAATCGACAAAAAACCGTAATTATTAGCTCACAAGTTTTGAGAAAAAAATTAATTTAATTATTGAGGACAAGAATATATTGTAGAGAGAAAAATGTTACGAGCCGTTAGGAAATGGTGGGTTTTGTAGAAACGGTATCAGCCGGAATACAAACATGGTGTTGGATAAGACACGTGGGGTTTTGGCTTTTGCTTATTTTTGTATAAACATATCAGTCAATTCTCGAACAAACAAAAGGAGAATGGAATGAAAAGCAGGTTTAGGAGTAGTTCTTCTTCCTGGGAACACACGTTTCTAGGTTGCTGCTGCTGCTCTCTCTCTCTCTCTCTTGTTGACATTTGGAGGGGCCGAGGGATCAATGATTTGTTTAGTTTAGAGTAATGTTAGATAAATTAAATTTGTAAATTAAATGATGTGTTACTAATAAAAAATTAGCACATTTATAATTGTTTAAATAATAATTCAATCATCAATTTTAATGTTATTTAGTTTACAAAATTTTGTCTACAAATTTTGTTTGTGTTAATAGAATTCATGTTACGTTTAATAAATGAGAAAGATAAGCGAAAAATGCAAATGAGGAAGGTAGCTAGATTCTTCTATTCACACCTCCTCAATTCCACTCTTGACCAATCGCTTATTAGTAGTTGATGAAAATCAACTTGCGAAATAGGAAATAACTAATAAGAAGGCATGTGCACTATGCAGGACAAAGAAGGGAATGTGGAATGGAAACTTTAATTGCATTGAAAATTGTAGCGGGCACCAACATTAACTTCATCTTCATCTTCATCTTCATGATGGGATGTATCTCTTTCTCTTCATAGTCTATCCATACTATATATTAAGAAGGACGATACTTGTGTACTGATCGATCAGTACCCAATTTCACTGACTATCTACGTGGCCCAATAATTTTAAAACATCTGTCAATCCGAGGACTTTGCCATCTCTGTAACCAAACACAAATCGATGCTTTAAAGCGGTGACCAAACAATAGTCTTCCTCCTCTCCAAGAAGTCTGTGTAGATCTTCATAGCCGGTCACGGCGACCTCGTCGACTCCGCCATCATCATCCAGATACAAGCCATAGACTTCACTTCAGCAATCTTTTCCTCAGCCACGCCGAGCTCGATCTCACTCGCCAAGATGAAGTCGGGTCATTCACCAGCCTTGCCGCCGACAAACCCACATAACTGCAGATTTCGTAGCCGTCATTCGCACTGCAGCGATTGAATCAACGGTTGGAAGAGAGACTGGGGCGGTGATGGGATCAGTTGAGGAGAGAAGATGGAGGAGAGAAGGTGGGCTGCAGAAGAAACCATAGGCATGGCTTGGAAGATTTGCAGATATCGAATAGGAAGAGTTCTGTTTGGTTTTGGGTTTACAGGGTTGGTTCGCGTTTGGTTACAAAGGTAGCAGAGTGTTGGGATTAACAGATGTCTTAAAATCATTGGTCCACACAGGTGGTCAGTTAAATTGGGTTACTGACTATTCAGTACCCAAGTATTCTCCTATTAAGAAAACCTTTCTTGTCAACTTTTTACCACATTTTTTTTAATTTTATCCTTACTTTTGATACACACTATTGACAAAAAGAAGGGTAAAATAGTAATTTTGTACATTTTGACAAAATGACAATCATATTCCTATTTTTTCTATTTTACCCTCACTTTTGATACACAATATTTACAATATTTACATAAAGAGAACAAAAGGGTAATTATATAATATTAAAAAAATATGCTCTTATTAAGAAATCTCATCATCATTGTCTCATACTCTTTTTAAATTTTTTAAAACTAATCACACTTTTTAATCAAAACCACCAAGATCAACAACCAACTTTATTATTCACTTAACAATATATGACCCTCCTATAATATTAATATCAACCAACAAACACCGCTAAAATATTATCCCGACATTGAAGAAGGTGTCACGGTCCAACAAGATGATCGATGATTTACATGACTGTGCAAGCTGAGGGATTTTCTTCACAATACCCCCGGCTGCCACCGCCGTAACTGTCATACACAGGTCGTCCGCCGTAACCATTGTAGCACAGCCGCCCACCACAACCACAGCTGCAGGGTCGCCAGCCACAACCACAGCTGCACGGTCGTCCGCCACAACCACAGCTGCACGGCCGCCCGCCACAGCCACAGCTGCACGGCCGCCCGCCACAACCACAGCTGCACGGCCGGCCCGCATGCCCCTGGTAACAATCCATACAACACGCTCGGGCAGGCGGTGGGTACCCTGGCACACAATGAACCGGCTGCATAGGAGGAGGAGGAGAAGGCTTCACTGGCTCCGCCGGTGGTTTACACTTCCCAGCCGGCGGTGGTTTGGGCTCAGGCTCAGGCTCAGGCTCAGGCTTGGGCTTGGGCTCAGGCTCAGGCTCAGGCTTGGGCTTGGGCTTCTCGGGCTCTTTGATCTCGATGCTTATGATAGCACCCCCACCTTTGCAACAAATCTTGTCCCTTATCTTTTCTGGACTGCAGCATACCACTTTGATCTCCACTTGGTTTTGCTTCTCGTAGTATATCTGGTCTCGTATTTCTCTTGTTCACAAACACACATTAATTTACTCAGTTTACATTTAATCTAAATTAATCTTAATTTCCCAGAAAGGAAGAAGTTTAACTTTGATTTTTCATCAAATAATTATAGATGAATCAAGGAGAAGAGAGACTCACGAGGGAATTTACAAAGAACTTTTTTGACCTTCTTGTAGCATTTGTGACACTGAAGATCCACCACGTTCAACACCATAATCGTAACCTGAATTACCCATATTAATTTTAATAGAAAAAATATGTACATTAACCAAATATTGACAAGAATGAATCTTCAGAAAACATATAAATATACAGCAGATTGTTGTGCAAAAGTGTAGACAAATAGAAGTGGAACAGTCTGCTGGACAATCAGGGTTGATTGACAGGGAAGAATCATGGTGAAGGTACGTGGCCAAATCAGTAAGAGAGAGAGAGGCAAAAAACAACAAAATAGCACAGAGGAGGGGACTTGGATTCATATTAGGATATAAATAAAAGAATAGGAATCACAAAACTTAAACAAGAGCTTAAAGCCTTTTAGTTTTAGCCGTACAAATCATCATTTTGGTTATCTGCTTATCCTTGGAAGAAAAAAATGAAGAGAACACGAACTATACCAAATATTACGTACCTTTTCCTTTTCCCCCATTGCAGTGAGTAGTGAATGCTCTCAGCCTCAGATCTTAACGAGAACTTTTGAACTAAAATGATTGAATGGGACGACTGCTCTCACGAAACCGACTTATATACATATATTTATTTATTAATACAAAAATACATAAAAATAGGAATACAATTATGTGGAACAAAGCAAAGGGAAAGAGAATCATTAAAACGAGACTTTCTTTAAAGAAAAAAGGTCTCTAAGGCCCTCCTCATCTCATACCCTTTCCATCCTTTTCTATTTATGTGATCACGGTTAAGCCACGTTAATATTTTATATTCTCATTTTTTTTGTCTTATTATTTTTATAAAAAAATCAATATAAAATATTGTCGTGGCTTAATCGTAGGAGAGGATGAGATGGGGGACGGCAGACAATCCAAGTCCCTAAGGCTGGTTCAAAGCCCTATTTTAGATAGGAAAAATCTCATTTAATTCGGGTTTTATATTCTGAAATTCCTTATCCCACTGAGGGAGGTAGCTAACCTAACTTCATATGGATTAGTAAGGATCAAGGTTGCGAGCTCCAAAAGAGCAATATTTGATTGAAGTGGTTTATTAAAAAAAATCATGACAAATTGCTTGTTAAGAAAGGAATATTTGATTGAAGTGGTTTATTAAAAAAAATCATGACAAATTGCTTGTTAAGGAAGGATTCTTGGAGATTCTGAGGATCTCGTGATCATGATTGTTCATCGTACATCGTGTGATCAGTTTTCGTTAGGTAGTATTTATATTTAATTTTAATTTTTAAATTTAAATTGATTTCTGATCACACGATATACGATGAACTGTCACGATCACAATTCCTCAGGATTCCAGGAGAGGATCCTTTTCCGTTAAGAAAGAGTGAAAAAAAAAGAGCGCACAATAGTTCGTACATAGGGCCAATGAGATGCGAGAACACGTTGATATTGGAAGGTTGATTCCATGCTATGGTGGACAAAAGTTTCATTGTAACTGTAATACGAGTGGTACATCATGTGTAAGTGGTAAGAAGTTTTATTTTTCGAGTTATTAATTTTTTTAACACAAGTAGCTTATCATTTTCAAAATAACACGTGATGTACTATTATGTATTTTAGATACACTGAAAAATCTCTCGTTATAATAATTGAGAGTTGTCGTTATACGAAGATAATGACTTTACGATGATCGCTAAAAGTTGCAATTTAGAATCAGGGGTTTCGATTTATCGGCATACGTACATACATGACGCATCACATATATGTGGAATTTGGCGTGGAAAATATCATGTGATGATAACCCGTACCAGGTGTGGGCTCCAGATGATAAATGTGTGGCTACTGCCTCAATCCGATTTGACATTTTCTTCTTGTTTAAGGTTTTATTAAGTGCATCACAGCTCATTCATTGGTATGGAAGATTTGATATGTTTCATTTTTAAATTAATTAGTTGTTTGCTGAATTATCTTTGGGGTATTTTGATATGAGTTCAAAGTAACTAAAAATTGAACCTATTTCAAAAGTAAAAAATCACTAAAAATTGAATCTATTTTAAAAGATGGGCTAGAAAATTGGACCTATTTCAAATTTTCCCACTAAAAATTGAACCTATATCATAAGGAATTTTCTAAACTTTCGTAACATAAAAAAGGAAACCGGACTTTTTCACTTGTTCGATTTCTTAAAACTCATTCAGCCATGATCTAACCGATGATGTTATTCAAATCACATCATCGACCTTGTTCCCATCTCATGTCCTATCCTACATATATTGATTATAAATTTAAAGAGAGAGAGGGACAATAGGAAAAATGGGGAAGGTTCCCTTCTATTTCAAGTGCATTACTACCGAGTACGATGCAAGATTTCTAAGAACTTCACTAACTTTGTAAGACTAATGAAAGAAGATTTCATAGTTGAATTCTAATGGTACAAAACTGTTCCCTACGTCCAGAGAGAATTCCAAAAACATATAAATAGACAACTGAGAAGCAGCAAATACCAGTTTCACATTACATTTTCAGTGTGATGACCTTTGTCAGCAAACTAAACAGCCCAACATCTAAGCTGTAACTAACTCAGATGAACTTCTAGACTCTAACCATGACTTGACTGCAACTTTTGTTGTCAAAACCAGCCATCCTTCTCTGAGGCCTCATGGAATGGAGCATTCAATTCCTTCAAATGCGACTCAAATACACTCGCCAGAAGCTCCTCACCGGATTCCAATACCCGAGATAGGTCATTGATCTAAACATGTAATGCAGTCAGAGCTGCCCCAAGAGAGAGGCCCTTGAGATACAAAGACCACTAGGTCTGAGATCTTGACTGTAAGCCTATGTATATCTCAAGTATGATCCCCAAGTCTAGTAGCTCACAGGCTCTCTCCAAGAGATTGAGGTTCACACAAATATCAATCAGGCAATTGCAGTAAGCCTTCTTTACATCCGAACCAATCGAGTTAAAAAGTTGTGATGCTTTGTTCTTGAAGTTTTCAATACTTTCTTGCTTTTCAACCAAAAGTCTTACCACATACCCTAGTTTTTCATCAGCTCTCTCAATGCAATTCACAAGCTTGCAAAGTTTTTCCTTTTGGTATTTGAGTCATCACATTCAGGAGACAACCACAGAAATACTTTCTTGCTTTTCAACCAAAAGTCTTACCACATACCTGCTAGAACCAATCAAATGTTAAGTATACAAAATATAAAATAACTTGTATAAATTAATTCGTATAAAACAGATACAAATATCAAAGTAACAAACGAAATTGAATATATAAAATCACTGACTTGAAAACGTTGATAGAGGCTTGCGGATGCAATCTCCTAAAACAGAAATTTGCCCCTACACTTGTGCAGTAGTTCGTTGGACTTCTATCTTGCAGGATACAACTATCAAATCCAAGTTCTTGCACATGAACTTGAATTCTAGGCGAATTGGTTGTTTCTGATGTTTCTCTGTGAAAGCAGGAATGTTTTCTTTGTTTCTGATCTTACAACCCATTAAATAATGGCGTAGTGAGAGGCAGTTAAAAACCGTTCATGATAAGAATGGATGCAACCGTTCAAACTGATCAGTTTTATCTTTTCGGAAAAACTGAATGCAAAAATCAAAAACGTAAAAATGATACTTGTGTTTTTCGTCCATCCGAGCCCAAGGCCATCTTTGACATTTAATATATACACCCAACCCCTCCAAGTCTAAGGCCCAAGGTCCATGGCCTTAGCCCAATTCTTTTCAAACTATAAGTGAGTTCACTTATAAAGAGTTCTTTCAAACTTTGTTTGGGCGATGTGGGACTGAGTCCCCAACACAAGTTCCAACAATACCCCACATTTTCTATTCAAACTTTAGCAATACCCTAGTTTTTCATCAGCTCTCTCAATGCAATTCACAAGCTTGCAAAGTTTTTCCTCTGGTATTTGAGTCATCACATTCAGGAGACAACCACAGAAACACTCATTTGATGTTATACCCAATTCTAGGTGTTGACTGAATATCTTGACAACGTCATCAGTGCGTTTTGCCTTACCGTAGCATTGGATGAGTGATGTCAAAATAAAGATATTTGGCTTAAAACCAGCTTCCAACATCTCATTCAATGTTGCTTCTGCCTCTATGACTTTCCTGCTACAGGAATATATGGTAATCATGGACGAAAAGGTCCAACTGTCAGGCTCCAGTGTTTCAGAACTCTTCATTTCTTAAAAAATCTCAACGGCTTCGTCGGTGTAACCAACATCAGCACACATAGCTAAAAGGGTGTTATAGAGAATTACATTTAACTCCAGTCCCTTTTCCTTCATCTCTTTATAAACAATAAGAGCATCATCACTGTAGCGAGCTCTACCATAGGCCCTTAAAAGAGTTGCATAGGTTACCCAATTTGGTGAAAGCTCCTTGCTGATCATCTCTCGGTAAATTTTCTGGGCCTGCCAAGGCCTCCTAGCTCTTCCCATAGCATCCAACAAAGTGTTATAAATAACCAAGTTTGGCTTAGCCCCTATAGCTTTCATTTCCTCATAAACATTCAAGCACCCATCAAAACTCCCCGATTGCCTGTGAATTTTGATCAATGTAGAAAACGTCACTGGATCAATGCGCCACTTCTCAGTCCTGGCCCAGTCATACAAACTGAAAGCCATTTCAACCTTACCGGCACGTCCATAGGCGTCAATATAGCCGAATAGGTAACATCATCCGGATTACACCCAAAACCGGGCATCTTCTCAAACCACTCCACAGCCTTATCAGGCAAAGAACACATCCTAGAGCAACTAATCATAGTCGAAAAGGTAACATTATCGGGTTTAACACCTCTCTGGAGTATTTCGTCGAACAGCTTCTCTGCTCTCTCCATATCCTTACCCTTCCTACACACTTTCAGAGTCACATTATACAAAATCACCTCCCGCTTCGGTTTCAACCTCTGCTGAAAGTAGTTAAGCGCAAGCAAAGCATTTTCCGGATTGTTCATGTTATTCAGAACCACCACAGCGTCTTGTTCCAGAATATTATCCCCTAAACCCTTTAAAGCTTCGAAAACATCACTTTCAATCGGAGTGCAAGAGTTCAAATACTCAGCTACTTTCATCAAAGAAGCGTACCTGGAATCGTAGGACTTGTGCCGCAACTGTGAAGCTCTGGGGCTGCTGGGATTGACCCAGATATAGCTTTTCGACAAAGACCCGGAATTTCCATCTGGGCTCTGAATATTTCCAATTCCTGGAGCTTTGGAGTTCTGGGGTTCTTCTGCAACTGGGTCTTGCAAAGAAACATGGTGTATTTGCAGAGAGGTTCTTGACTGAAATTGCAGTGAAGGAAAACTGAGTCTGTGGGTGTTAATTGCAGAGCTTCGGAGGCGGAAATCAGTCGGGGAGGAAGAAGAAGAGAGAGAGCGGGAGGGAGTTTGGGGGTTGCGGAAGAGAAAAGAGGGTGAAGAGCACAGGTGATGAGCCATTTTCCTCGGGGATTATGAAAGGCGCTTTTCTTTTGCTTTGCATTCACAGAGGCAAATTTGTCCGCCTACAGCGTGGACAAATATCTTTTTGAACATGTATCGGGCCTGGAAGTGATTTTACGGGTTCGGATGATGTTGGAAGCCCAACTTGAATTTCCAAGAGCTTTACGATTAGATAAAAAGTTGATTAAAATAGGCATTGTTTTGTATTAAGGAAAATGTTATGATTAAGCTTCTTCGTAGCAGTTTTATCATCGTTTTGTAGGTCCAAATGTTCAAAAGCTTACGTGTAGGAAAGATGAGTTTAATATAAAGAAATCACAAACGATAACAAAATTATGAGTGTTAGCTCACAAAGTTTGTAGAAAATGCAACAATTGATGTCATATAAGGTGTTCAGATCAGAAGCATTCTTATCGTGATAGAAAATCAAGAATAAAATCACCTCCACCGCCCGAATCTCCATAATGTCCCATAAGAATTTTAAGATTCTTACAGTTTGAAAAATTTGACACGAATATAGGTTATATATAATTCTTAAAAAAAATCTCAAAATCGACAAAAAACCGTAATTATTAGCTCACAAGTTTTGAGAAAAAAAATTAATTTAATTATTGAGCATAAGAATATATTGTAGAGAGAAAAATGTTACGAGCTGTTAGGAAATGGTTGGTTTTGTAGAAACGATATCAGGCGGAATACAAACATGGTGTTGTATTAGACACGTGGGGTTTTGGCTTTTGCTTATTTTTGTATAAACATATCAGTCAATTCTCGAACAAACAAAAGGAGAATGGAATGAAAAGCAGGTTTAGGAGTAGTTCTTCTTCCTGGTGTTATCTAGGTTGTTGCTGCTGCTCTCTCTCTCTCTCTCTTGTTGACATTTGGAGGGGCCGAGGGATCAAGGATTTGTTTAGTTTAGAGTAATGTTAGAGAAATTAAATTTGTAAATTAAATGATGTGTTACTAATAATAAATTAGCACATTTATAAACGTTTAAATAATAATTCAATCATCAATTTTAATATCATTTAGTTTACAAAATTTTGTCTACAAATTGTATTTGTGTTAATAAAATTCATGTTACGCTTAATAAATGAGAAAGATAAGTGAAAAATGCAAATGAGGAAGGTAGCTAGATTCTTCTATTCACACCTCCTCAATTCCACTCTTGACCAATCACATATTAGTAGTTGATGAAAATCAACTTGCGAAATAGGAAATAACTAATAAGAAGGCATGTGCAATGTGCAGGACAAAGAAGGGAATATGGAATGGAAACTTTAATTGCATTGAAAATTGTAGCGGGCACCAACATCAACTTCATCTTCATCTTCATGATGGGATGTATCTCTTTCTCTCCATAGTCTATCCATACTATATATTAAGAAAACCTTCCTTGGCAACTTTTTGCCACATTTTTTTTCCAATTTTACCATCACTTTTGATACACACTCTTAACAAAAAGAAGGGCAAAATAGTAATTTTGTACCTTTTGACAAAATGACAATCATATCCCTATTTTTCCTATTTTACCCTCACTTTTGATACATAATATTTTCATAAAGAGGGCAAAATGGTAATTATGTAATATTAAAAAAAATATGCTCTTATTGAGAAATTTCATCATCATTGTCTCATACTCTTTTAAAAAAATTTAAAAACTAATCACACTCTTTAATCAAAACCACCAAGATCAACAACCAACTTTATTATTCACTTCAAAATATATGACCCTCCTATCATATTAATATCAACCAACAAACACTGATAAAATATTATCCCGACATTGAAGAAGGTGTCACGATCCAACAAGATGATCGATGATTTACATGACCATGCAAGCTGAGGGATCTTCTTCACTGAAATAGTCAGAGCGGGTAACACAATACCACCTGTTGTCACCGCCGTAACTGTCATACACAGGTCGCCCGCCATAACCATTGTAGCACAGCCGCCCGCCACACCCACAGCTGCACGGCCGCCCGCCACAACCACAGCTGCACCGCCGCCCGCCACAACCACAGTTGCACGCTCGCCCGCCACAACTACAGCTGCACCGCCGCCCACCACAACCACAGCTACACGTCCGCCCGCCACAACCACAGCTGCATGGCCGGCCCGCATGCCCCTGGTAACAATCCATACAACACGCTCGGGCAGGCGGTGGGTACCCTGGCACACAAGGAACCGGCTGCATAGGAGGAGGAGAAGGCTTCACTGGCTCTGTCGGTGGTTTACACTTCTCAACCGGCGGTGGTTTACACTTCTCAACCGGCTCAGGCTTGGGCTCAGGCTTAGGCTCAGACTTGGGCTCAGGCTTGGGCTTCTCGGGCTCTTTGATCTCGATGCTTATGATAGCATCCCCACCTTTGCAGCAAATCTTGTCCCTTATCTTTTCTGGACTACAACATACCACTTTGATCACCACTTGGTTTTGCTTCTCGTCGTACATCTGGTCTCGTATTTCTCTTGTTCACAAACACACATTAATTTACTCAGTTTACATTTAATCTAAATTAATCTTAATTTCCCAGAAAGGAAGAACTTTAACTTTGATTTTTCATCAAATAATTATAGATGAATCAAGGAGAAGAGAGACTCACGAGGGAATTTACAAAGAACTTTTTTGACCTTCTTGTAGCATTTGTGACACTGAAGATCCACCTTCAGCACCATAATCGTAACCTGAATTGCCCATATTAATATTAATAGAAAAAATATGTACATTAACCAAATATTGACAAGAATGAATCTTCAGAAAATATATAAATATACAGAAGATTGTTGTGCAAAAGTGTAGACAAAAAGAAGTGGAACAGTGCTGCTGGACAATCAGGGTTCTGACTGACTGACAGGGAAGAATCATGGTGAAGGTATGTGGAAAAATCAGTAACAAAGAGAGAGAGAGGCAAAAAAACAACAAAATAGCACAGGAGGGGACTTGGATTCTTATTAGGATGTAAATAAAAGAATAGGAACCACAAAACTTAAACAAGAGCTTAAAGCCTTTTAGTTTTAGCCATACAAATCATCAATTGGGTTATCTGCTTATCCTTGGAAGAAGAAAATGAAGAGAACACAAACTATACCAAATATTACGTACCTTCTTTTCCCCCATTGCAGTGAGTAGTGGATGCTCTCAGGCTCGGATCTGGACGAGAACTTCTCAACTAAAATGATTGAATGGGACGACTGCTCTCACGAAACCGACTTATATACATATATTTATTTATTTATACAAAAATATATAAAAATAGGAATACAATTCGGTGGAACAAAGCAAAGGGAAAGAGAATCATTAAAACAGAACTTTCTTTAAAGAAAAAAGGTCTCTAAGGCTGGTTCAAAGCCCTATTTTAGATAGGAAAAATCCCATTTAATTTGGGTTTTATATTCTGAAATTCCTTATCCTCACTGAGGATCTCGTGATCGTGATCGTTCATTGTACATCGTGCGATTAGTTTTCGTTAGGTAGTATTTATATTTAATTTTAAATTTAAATTGATTTCTAATCACACGATATATATATGATGAACTGTCACGATCACAGTTCCCAAGATTCCCAGGCGAGGATCCTTTTCCGTTAAGAAAGAGTGAAAAAAAAAGAGTGCACGATAGTTCGTACATAGGGCCAATGAGATGCGAGAACATGTTGATATTGGAAGGTTGATTCCATGCTAAGGTGGACAAAAGTTTCATTGTAACTGTAATACGAGTGGTACATCATATGTAAGTGGTAGAAAGTTTTATTTTTCAAGTTATTATTATTATTTTTTTAACACAAGTAGCTCACCATTTTCATAATAACACGTGATGTACTATTCTGTATTTTAAATACACTGAAAAATCTCTCGTTATAATGATTGAGGATTGTCGTTATACGAAGATAGTGACTTTATGATGGTCGCTAAAAGTTGCAATTTCTTGCACACGCATGTGCTTTGATTCACCCACCCCACCATCCATGCTTTCCAACTTCCTGCTAATATTATTTTAAGTAAATGATTAATTATGAGTCCATTATCAAAATAAAATTCCATCCTAAGTTAATTATAATGGAAAACTGCCAATATTATTTCAAGATGGTCAAATTAATGGAGAAAAAACTATATTGTAAGGTCGATAGTTTGGTCAAGTTCAATTATTATCATGCACCCCAACTTGACACATGGAAATTCCTTCAGTTGTCCCTATATCTTAAGTAACATGTGCCACCCATCTTTGACCAGCTACTTGAAGTTTGGTTTGTTAATCCAAACCGGTGAAAACACGTCTATTAATTAGGATAACGACTTCGATGAAATTGATACCTCATCATTTTAGAACTAGGGGTTTCGATTTACTGGCATACGTGCATACATGACGCGTCACATATATGTGGAAAACATGATGTAATAACCCGTTCCAGGTGTGGGCTCCAGATGATAAATGTGTGGCTACTGCCTCAGAAAATATGGAGATGAGATCTTCTGCATCTATTTTTGTATGTGGCCTCTCTGTGTCTTTGTTAATTGGCTGAGGATTTGATTTATTATTATTATTTTAATTATTATCAAGTTAACATTAATTATGTTTAGTTCAATTAACAAAGGCACATGGAGGCCACAAGTAAAAATGAATGCATAATATCTCATCTCTTAATGCGGTTGATCAATCCGATTTGATCTTTTCTTCTTGTTTAAGGTTTCAGTGGTCCATTTATTAAGTGCATCACAGCTCATTCATTTGTACGTAATATTCGATATGTTTCAACCGACATGGGAAATGAGGATGTGATTAGTGGACATTAGGTGGGTGCAACGATATTTAAATTAATTAGTTGTTTACTTAATGAGGTGTGATATTCACACACTATTTTTTACTTCTCTCACACCCTTTTAATTTTCAGCCGTCGGATCGGATGAATTGAAAAATATCAAGGGACATAAATTAATAAAGAGTGTGAGAGAAGTAAAAAGGGCTATGTGGATAGCACACCCCTACTTAATTATCTTTTTGGTGCAATGAGGTTTCAAGACTAGAAGTTACAACAATACACTTGTTTTGTACCTCCTGTCATTCTCATGTTGGAGTGACTCCCAAATGGTTTTGATCATAAGGAATTTTCAAAACTTTGGTAACATACAAAAGGAAACTGGACTTTTTCACTTCTTTGATTTCTTAAAACTCATTCAGCTATGATCTAACCGATGATGTTATTCAAATCACATCATCGACCTTGTTCCCATCTGCTGTCCTATCCTACATATATTGATTATAAATTTAAAGAGAGAGAGAGGGACAATAGGAAAAATGGGGAAGGGTCCTTTCTCTTTCAAGCGCATTACTACTGAGTACGATGCAAGATTTCTAAGAACTTCACTAACTTTGTAAGACTAATGAAAGAAGATTTCATAGTTGAATTCTAATGGTACAAAACTGTTCTCTATGCCCAGAGAGAATTCCAAAAACATATAAATAGAGAACTGAGAAGCAGCAAGTTGATGCACAAAATCGGGTCGATCTTGAACCAACGTAAATCCGACCGTAAATCACAAAAACGCATAAGAACACAAAGATATATCGTGGTTCACCCAAGTTGGGTTACGTCCACACTAATGTCGATTATGTTTTACTGTGTAAATGAAGGTTATAGTATACATGGAGGCTATAGAGGCTAGTGTTTGCTCTATTTGCTCTCCGTGCTCTCCTCTTAATTCCTCCTGAGTCTCATCGTGTCTCATCTCCTTTTAAGTGAGTGTGAGGGAGCCCTTTTATAGAATAAGGGTTTCCTCTCCTCTTACATGAATCATGGGCTAAGTAATGAAGCCCAAATACCGAGGCCCAATATATGGTACAACAGAAGTCCCTCAAGTCTTCAGTCAAGACAGTTTTTTGGCTGGAGACTTCAAATCCAATCCATGTGCGGGCCGAAATGACTAGATGTTGTCCAGAATCGGTACTCGACATGAAGCAGTGTTCAACGTGAAGTAATACTCAGCTAGAGGTAGCACACATTGCGAGGCTACTCGGCTAAAGGCAATGCTCGCGGCGAGGCGGTTGCTCGGCTGGAGAAGGTGTTCGTTGAGAGGCAGCTCGGCTAGTGGCGTTCCTCTTAGCAAGTATACACTCGACGTTAGCGTGCGCTCATTATGAGTTAACTCTCGACATGACTCGGGTCCGCTTGTCGGGTTCGCATATTGGATCTATGTGTTGGGTCCGCGGATTAGGTCCACAAGTCAAGTCTTTGAGTCGGGGTCATACGTAAGGTCTTTGAGTTGGGTTCAAAAGTTGGGTCCGTGAGTTGGGGTTCGGGCTCAAGGGTGTCCAAGTTTGACGGTGTCCAATCTCGTAAGTGCCCGAACGAATGAGTGTCTAAGTTCACGGGTGTCCAAGCACATATGTGTCCAAATGAGCAAGTGTCCGAGCACGTAGGTGTCCGGTCAAACAAAAGATTACCGTTGTAGACCAAATCTTTGTCACCATAAGCAGGTGGCTCATAGTTTATAAGTTGGTAGGCTTCTTTAATCAGCAACAATGTTGACCAATAGAGCTAGTTGCTCAATAATTCCTGACAATAAATGACAGTATAAGTATGAATGCATAATGAATAAATCAAATTGATGAAGTTTGTCAAAGAAAAATATTGTATTATGTGCCTACTACAAGTAAAAAATTTATTACGTTGTGTGGTAAATCACATGTTGTATAAGTGACACAGTTAAAGGCACTAAGGCACCACATATCACTAGGCAATGAATAAATATTGCTCAAGTACTTGGCTAAATATATGAGTCACTAGTGAAAAATAATGGAAAACAATCTGACGATGATAGTCACAAACACACACACACACACACAGGCCTCTTTTGGCAGCTCGTATAAGGAACCGGATACACACACACACATAATGGAAAACAATCTGATGATGATAGTCTTACACATGATGACTATAGGGAGACACACACACACACGGCCTCTTTTGGCAGCTCGTATAAGGAATCGGATACACACACACATAATGGAAAACAATCTGATGATGATAGTCTTACACATGATGACTATAGGGAGATACACACACACACACATGCCTCTTTTGGCAGCTCGTATAAGGAACCGGATACATACACACAAACACACATGCCTCTTTTGGCAGCTCGTATAAGGAACCGGATACACACACACACACACACACATAGGCCTCGTTTGGCAGCTAGTATAAGGAACCGGATAATACTAATAATACGGATCCAGTTGTTTGGTGCATAATGTGTAAAATAACCACCGGATAAAATAATCCGGTTCCACAATTTTAATACACCCTACACCCGCTTAGTTATCCTCTCCTATACGCTGGTATAATTTAGTCGGGCGATCGCTTTTCTCTAACCCTCTCTGCTCCTGCGCATCGCGACTAAGGTGTTGCCGCTCTTTCTCCCTTCGTCCATCCTAACTGCCAACAGAGGCTCCGGTGACGGAAGAGCCCAAGGAGGAAAGATAGCCATCTAGGCAGACGAAACGTAGGAAGGTCGTACAGCCAAAACCCAATACTAAAACCGTCGCTCATCCTCCATACTTTCAGTTACTTTAAGTCGTGATTTTAGATCCCGGTTCCTTCATTTTCTCCATATTTTGCTTCTGGGTTTTCTACTTTCAGGCACTTTAATTCGCGATCTCATATCGATTCTTCATTTTCTCCATTTTTTGCTTCTGGGTTTTCAATTATGGTGCTCAAATCGAGATTTTCGATTCAATTTTTGCATCTGGAGTGCTGCAGTTGAAGAACTCGGCAGCGAGAGGGAAGCTGATCAAGATCAGGGCTTCGTACAAGCTTTTCAAGGCAAGCAAGATGGAGAAATGTGCACAAACAAAAATCAAAACGACCTCACTTGTGGATTATTCTATCAATTTATTTTCCTTTTTATTCATTTTATTAACAAATTTTTTCTTGAAACTAATATGGAAATTGTTTTTGATAAAAAATAATAACAGTACGATTTATATGGTACAATACCACACAGTACTAAATAGTCGCTTTTTAGTCCAATATTGCACCAAACGCCTGACTAATTTAGTCAGTCCTATCCGATAACTATTTATTATATCCGACGGAAATAGTCAGTACAGTTCGAGCTGATAAACGAGGCCATAAGCTTGTAATTTGTGTACCGGGACCTAACATTTATGGCGCGTTTACTAATCCATAATCAAATTGAGAGGAATTGAATTGAGGGGGAATTGGATTGAGGAGGAATTGAAATGAGGAGGAATCAGAATCAGATTCATGTTGAAGATGTTTACTAAACTGTCTGGAATCGGATTGAGAATGATGTAGATTTCATAATAGTTGTTTACTAATTTACTTGAATCAGAATAAAAAACAATTTGATTACTAAAATGCCCTTGTATATAAACAAAATTTTAATTTTATTCAATTATTTTGTATATATAAAACTAATACAATTATTTACCCTAAAAAATTAAGAAATATTTATTAATTAAACTACTCAAACTTGTGTGCCTTACACCGCATACTATTTACCATAAGAGCAACTCCAGCCGTGTGGAGTGCTCGGGGGACAGGGGAGAGGAAAGGGCCTGAGGCCCGGTGGACTGAGCTCCAGTCGTGTGGAGGCCGAGCGACGGTGGGAGCCCGAGCGAAGGGGGGTGGGGAGTCGACGGGCCTGTGGCCCGAGGGCTTTGGAATTTTTTATTTTTTTTGTGTCAGAGAGAGAGAGAGAGGGTTTTTTTTGTGTCAGAGAGAGAGAAAGAGAGAGGGGACCGGAGCTGGGCTTCCATGGGTGCGGAAGGGAAGTGGGTCGTCGCGGGGGGGGGGGGGGGGTGGGTCGTCGCGGCGGGGGGGGGGGGAGAGGTAGCTGGGTTCTGGTTTTTGCAGGGGGTTCTCGAGGGTGGGAGGAGAGGTGGAAGAAATGGATCTGGGTTCGGGTTCTTTTTTTTTTTTTTTTAATTTTTAATTTTTTTTAATTGGATTAATATTATAATATTTTTAATGTATAAAAATTATTTATTTTTACCAAAGATTCTGATCGAAAATTATCGTCAAAGATTCTGAAAAGATAACGACACGTGGCACGATAACATTGGATAAAAATCTTATCGAAATTCTTCGCTAAATAATAATTTTTTTGGATAAAATGACACGTGGCGCAACGAGAACGATTTAAAAATTCTTATCCGAAATTACAAATAATTTTATTTTGTATTATTTAAACAAACAAAAAAAACTATTATTTTAATTGCCTATTGCCAGGGGGAGGGCTCCAAGGGTGGAGATGCAAATGACAATTACTGTTCATTAATGGTAGTTACTATTCATTTAAAGCAGTTACTGTTCAATAGGGTGGATTGAATAGTGGATTGCCAGGGGGAAGGCTCCATGGGTGGAGTTGCTCTAAAAGAAAATCAATATAAATTGTTCTCCAGCAATACGAAGAACACGACAGGGCTCTGGGCTTTTGCTTCATAGATCCTGCGATTTCTGTGATTTCATCATGAATCTTTGCTTCCTTTTCAATATTTTAGGTCTTCTCTCTCAAATTCCATGCGGAATCTGCATCTCATTCATCTTCTCCGGTGCGGCCTGAAGTTTTTGCTTCAAATTCATTTCCGTCAAATCCTAACTCTGCTTCAGTAAACATTGGCAATATGGTTTCAGATCAAACTGAAGCGCGCCAATTACCTATCGTGGAAGTCTTTCCAGTCGGAGTCTGGTCCGACGATGATCCTGGTCTATGATGGCGGTGGGGTTGGGGAAGTTTTGCTTGTCCAAGATCAGAAATACAGGGACAGAAGCAGGTTGAAGGGAGGAGAAGATAAGGGTGTTTTGGGTAGAAAAACCTGATTCCGGATGAAGGCTTTGTCCCGGAATCCGAATACTAGCTATTGTTCGGTAGTCTGATTCCGGGAATATCAGGAATTGGATTGCTGATTTTGAGTGGACCCCACATCAATTTTTATTCCCAAATGGATAGTAAACACTGGAATCGTTTCCATCAGGAATGATTCCCTTTCCTTTCGTTCCAACCCCGGTTGGTAAACACACCCCTTAAAGAGAGAAAATGTGTCATGTGTCAGACTTCCCACGTGGTAGAATAGTCATGATAGAGTCGTATTATAATGATAAGCATGGACCATATAGTGAAATAATCATGATGTTAGCAGGAGGATGGTGTAGTGGGTGTACAGACCTCGCCACGTTTTATGGTAGTTATCATGTGATATCACATATAAAGCAATAATTATATTATTGAGTAATATGCTATCATGTTGGACATAAATGATAATAATAAAGTAATAAAATAACAAAAGAAAAGGATCTTATCCCCTTTCTTTGTCGTGGGATTTCTCCGTATATTGCGCATGGCCAGAAATTTCAGAGGAATGCCTCCGACGAGTTTGCAACGGCGGCGTCTTTCGGGATGACAGTCCGAGTCCCCCGATTTCACTGGTGGTAGCGGCGTTTCGAGTAGACGAAGGGAGCCCTCATCATTTGTGCTCCCTATTTCTTTCCTTTGTTGCATATAGGGAGTGTGCTGTCGAGTTTGTGACTTGCAGAGGAGTTCGTTGCTGAGATTTGTGGGTTTTGGGTTCGGATTTGAGGAAATGAGGGCCTGGTTTGGTTAGTTTGGTTCTGCAGCGGGTAGTTGTTGATCTGGGTCGGTGTTTGGATGAGGGGAGAGATGTGGTAGAAGTGTGTCGGTTTGCAGAGGTGTGTCTGGGCTGCTTGGAGAATTTGGACACAGAGAGAAGGGTTTTGGGTTCTTGGGTTTTGTAGATTTCACGGTGGAGTGTGGTGAGGTAGTGAGGGTTTCACGGTGGAGTGTGGTGAGGTTGTTTGCTCTATTTGCTCTCTGTGCTCTCCTCTTAATTCCTCCGGAGTCTCATCGTGTCTCATCTTCTCTTAAGTGAGTGTGGGGGAGCTTTTTTATAGAATAAGGTTTCCTCCCTTTTACATGAATCATGGGCTAAGTAATAAAGCCCAAATACCGAGGCCCAATATATGGTACAACAACCAGTTTCACATTACATTTTCAGCGTGATGAGCTTTGTCAGTAAACTAAACAGCCCAACATCTACGCAGTAACCAACTCAGATGAACTTCTAGACTCTAACCATGACTTGACTGCAACTTTTGTTGTCAAAACCAGCCAGCCTTCTCTGTGGCCTCATGGAATGGAGCATTCAATTCCTTCAAATGCGACTCAAATACACTCGCCAGAAGCTCCTCACCGGATTCCAATACCCGAGATAGGTCATTGATCTAAGCATGTAATGCAGTCAGAGCTGCCCCAAGAGAGAGGCCCTTGAGATACAAAGACCACTAGGTCTGAGATCTTGACTGTAAGCCTATGTATATCTCAAGTGTGATCCCCAAGTCTAGTAGCTCACAGGCTCTCTCCAAGAGATTGAGGTTCACACAAATATCAATCAGGCAATTGCAGTAAGCCTTCTTTACATCCGAACCAATCGAGTTAAAAAGTTGTGATGCTTCGTTCTTGAACTTTTCACGACTGTCTTGCTTTTCAACCAAAAGTCTTACCACATACCCTAGTTTTTCATCAGCCCTCTCAATGCAATTCACAAGCTTGCAAAGTTTTTCCTTTGGTGTTTGGGTCATCACATTCAGGAGACAACCACAGAAACACTCATTGGATGTTATACCCAATTCTAGGTGTTGTTGACTGAATATCTTGACAACGTCATCAGTGCGTTTTGCCTTACCGTAGCGTTGGATGAGTGATGTCAAAATAAAGATATTTGGCTTCAAACCAGCTTCCAACATCTCATTCAATGTTTCTTCTGCCTCTATGACTTTCCTGCTACCGGAATATATGGTAATCATGGACGAAAAGGTCCAACTGTCAGGCTTCAGTGTTTCAGAACTCTTCATTTCTTAAAAAATCTCAAAGGCTTCGTCGGTGTAACCAACATCAGCACACATAGCTAAAAGGGTGTTATAGAGAATTACATTTAACTCCAGTCCCTTTTCCTTCATCTAGGCCCTTAAAAGAGTTGCATAGGTTACCCAATTTGGTGAAAGCTCCTTGCTGATCATCTCTCGGTAAATTTTCTAGGCCAGCCAAAGCCTCCTAGCTCTTCCCATAGCATCCAACAAAGTGTTATAAATAACCAAGTTTGGCTTAGCCCCTATAGCTTTCATTTCCTCATAAACATTCAAGCACCCATCAAAACTCCCCGATTGCCTGTCAATTTTGATCAATGTAGAAAACGTCACTGGATCAATGCGCCACTTGTCAGTCCTGGCCCAGTCATACAAACTGAAAGCTATTTCAACCTTACCGGCACGTCCATAGGCGTCAATATAGCCGAATAGGTAACATTATCCGGATTACACCCAAAACCGGGCATCTTCTCAAACCACTCCACAGCCTTATCAGGCAAAGAACACATCCTAGAGCAACTAATCATAGTCGAAAAGGTAACATTATCGGGTTTAACACCTCTCTGGAGTATTTCGTCGAACAGCTTCTCTGCTCTCTCCATATCCTTACCCTTCCTACACACTTTCAAAGTCACATTATACAAATCACCTCCCGCTTCGGTTTCAACCTCTGCTGAAAGTAGTTAAGCGCAAGCAAAGCATTTTCCGGATCGTTCATGTTATTCAGAACCACCACAGCGTCTTGTTCCAAAATATTATCCCCTAAACCTTTTAAAGCTTCGAAAACATCACCTTCAATCGGAGTGCAAGAGTTCAAATACTCAGCTACTTTCACCAAAGAAGCGTACCTGGAATCGTAGGACTTGTGCCGCAGCTGTGAAGCTCTGGGGCTGCTGGGATTGACCCAGATATAGCTTTTCGACAAAGACCCGGAATTTCCATCTGGGCTCTGAATATTTCCAATTTCTGGAGCTTTGGAGTTCTGGGCTTCTTCTGCAACTGGGTCTTGCAAAGAAATATTTGCAGAGAGGTTCTTGACTGAAATTGCAGTGAAGGAAAACTGAGTCTGTGGGTGTTAATTGCAGAGCTTCGGAGTCGGAAATCAGTCGGGGAAGAAGAATAAGGGAGAGAGCGGGAGGGAGTTTGGGGGTTGCGGAAGAGAAAAGAGGGTGAAGAGCACAAGTGATAAACGTTTAAATAATAATTCAATCAACAATTTTAATGTCATTTAGTTTACAAAATTTTGTCTACAAATTTTGTTTGTGTTAATAGAATTCATGTTACGCTTAATAAATGAGAAAGATAAGTGAAAAATGCAAATGAGGAAGGTAGCTAGATTCTTCTATTCACACCTCCTCAAATCCACTCTTGACCAATCACTTATTAGTAGTTGATGAAAATCAAACTTGCGAAATAGGAAATAACTAACTAATAAGAAGGCATGTGCACTATGCAGGACAAAGAAGGGAATGTGGAATGGAAACTTTAATTGCATTGAAAATTGTAGCGGGCACCAACATCAACTTCATCTTCATCTTCATGATGGGATGTATCTCTTTCTCTCCATAGTCTATTCATACTATATATTAAGAAAACCCTCCTTGTCAACTTTTTGTTACATTTTTTTCTAATTTTACCCTCACTTTTGATATACACTCTTGACAAAAAGAATGGCAAAATAGTAATTTTGTACTTTTTTACAAAATGACAATCATATCCCCCATTTTTCCTATTTTACCCTCACTTTTGATACACAATATTTACATAAAGAAGGCAAAATAGTAATTATGTAATATTAAAAAAAATATACTCTTATTAAGAAATCTCATCATCATTGTCTCATACACTTTTTAAAACTAATCACACTCTTTAATCAAAACCACCAAGATCATCAACCAACTTTATTATTCACTTAACAATATATGACCCTCCTATAATATTAATATCAACCAACAAACACTGCTAAAATATTATCCCGACATTGAAGAAGGTGTCACAGTCCAACAAGATGATCGATGATTTACATGACCGGGCAAGCTGAGGGATTTTTTTCACTGAAATAGTCAGGGCGGTTAACACAATACCACCTACTGTCACCGCCGTAACTGTCATACACAGGTCGCCCGCCATAACCATTGTAGCACAGCCGCCCGCCACAACCACAGTTGCACGTCCGCCCGCCACAACCACAGCTGCACGGCCGCCCGCCACAACCACAGCTGCACGGCCGCCCGCCACAACCACAGCTGCACGTCCGCCCGCCACAACCACAGCTGCACGGCCGCCTGCCTCTGCACGTCCGCCCGCCACAACCACAGCTGCACGGCCAGCCCGCATGCCCATGGTAACAATCCATACAACACGCTTGGGCAGGCGGTGGGTACCCTGGCACACAAGGAACCGGCTGCATAGGAGGATGAGAAGGCTTCACTGGCTCCGCTGGTGGTTTAGACTTCTCAGGCTCCTTGGGTTTCTCTGCCGGTTTAGGTTTTTCGTCCTCCTTGGGTTTCTCAGCCGGTTTAGGTTTTTCGGCCTCTTTGGGTTTGTCTGCAGGCAGTGGCTTGGGCTTCTCGGGCTCTTTGATCTCGATGCTTATGATAGCACCCCCACCTTTGCAGCAAATCTTGTCCCTTATCTTTTCTGGACTGCAGCATACCACTTTGATCACCACTTGGTTTTGCTTCTCGTCGTATATCTGGTCTCGTATTTCTCTTGTTCACAAACACACATTAATTTACTCAGTTTACATTTAATCTAAATTAATCTTAATTTCCCAGAAAGGAAGAAGTTAACTTTGATTTTTCATCAAATAATTATAGATGAATCAAGGAGAAGAGAGACTCACGAGGACATTTACAAAGAACTTTTTTGACCTTCTTGTAGCATTTGTGACACTGAAGATCCACATTCAGCACCATAATCGTAACCTGAATTACCCATATTAATATTAATAGAAAAAATATGTACATTAACCAAATATTGACAATAATGAATCTTCAGAAAATATATAAATATACAGAAGATTGTTGTGCAAAAGTGTAGACTAAAAGAAGTGGAACAGTGCTGCTGGACAATCAAGGTTCTGACTGACTGACAGGGAAGAATCATGGTGAAGGTATGTGGCAAAATCAGTAACAAAGAGAGAGAGAGGCAAAAAAACAACAAAATAGCACAGGAGGGGACTTGGATTCTTATTAGGATGTAGATAAAAGAATAGGAACCACAAAACTTAAACAAGAGCTTAAAGCCTTTTAGTTTTAGCCATACAAATCATCAATTGGGTTATCTGCTTATCCTTGGACGAAGAAAATGAAGAGAACACAAACTATACCAAATATTACGTACCTTCTTTTCCCCCATTGCAGTGAGTAGTGGATGCTCTCAGTCTGGACGAGAACTTCTCAACTAAAATGATTGAATGGGACGACTGCTCTCACGAAACCGACTTATATACATATATTTATTTATTTATACAAAATATATAAAAATAGGAATACAATTCGGTGGAACAAAGCAAAGGGAAAGAGAATCATTAAAATGGGACTTTCCTTAAAGCAAAAAGGTCTTGCGAGCTCCAAAAGAGACAACCACAGAAACGCTCATCTGGTGTTATACCCAATTCTAGGAGTTGACTGAATATCCTGACAACGTCATCAGTGCGTTTTGCCTTACCGTAGCATTGGATGAGTGAGGTCAAAATAAAGATATTTGGCTCAAAACCAGCTTCCAACATCTCATTCAATGTTGCTTCTGCTTCTGTGACTTTCCCGCTACAGAAATATATGGTAATCATGGATGAAAAGGTCCAACTGTCAAGCTTCAGTGTTTCAGAACTCTTCATTTCTTCAAAAATCTCAACGGCTTCGTCGGTGTAACCAACATCAGCACACATAACTAAAAGGGTGTTATAGAGAATTACATTTAACTCCAGTCCCTTTTCCTTCATCTCTTTATAAACATTAAGAGCATCATCACTGTAGCGAGCTCTACCATAGGCCCTTAAAAGAGTTGCATAGGTTACCCAATTTGGTGAAAGCTCCTTGCTGATCATCTCTCGGTAAATTTTCTTGGCCTGCCAAGGCCTCCTAGCTCTTCCCATAGCATCCAACAAAGTGTTATAAATAACCAAGTTTGGCTTAGCCCCTATAGCTTTCATTTCCTCATAAACATTCAAGCACCCATCAAAATTCCCCGATTGCCCGTGAATTTTGATCAATGTAGAAAACGCCACTGGATCAATGCGCCACTTCTCAGTCCTGTCCCGGTCATACAAACTGAAAGCCATTTCAACCTTACCAGCACGTCCATAGGCGTCAATCATAGCCGAATAGGTAACATCATCCGGATTACACCCAAAACCGGGCATCTTCTCAAACCACTCAACAGCCTTATCTATCAGGCAAAGAACACATCCTACAGCAACTAATCATAGTCGAAAAGGTAACATTATCGGGTTTAACACCTCTCTGGAGTATTTCGTCGAACAACTTCTCTGCTCTCTCCATATCCTTACCCTTCCTACACACTTTCAGAGTCACATTATACAAAATCACCTCCCGCTTCGGTTTCAACCTCTGCTGAAAGTAGTTAAGCGCAAGCAAAGCATTTTCCGGATAGTTCATGTTATTCAGAACCACCACAGCGTCTTGTTCCAGAATATTATCCCCTAAACCCTTTAAAGCTTCGAAAACATCACTTTCAATCGGAGTGCAAGAGTTCAAATACTCAGCTACTTTCATCAAAGAAGCGTACCTGGAATCGTAGGACTTGTGCCGCAGCTGTGAAGCTCTGGGGCTGCTGGGATTGACCCAGATATAGCTTTTCGACAAAGACCCGGAATTTCCATCTGGTCTCTGAATAATTCCAATTCCTGGAGATTTGGAGTTCTGGGCTTCTTCTGCAACTGGGTCTTGCAAAGAAACATGGTGTATTTGCAGAGAGGTTCTTGACTGAAATTGCAGTGAAGGAAAACTGAGTCTGTGGGTGTTAATTGCAGAGCTTCGGAGTCGGAAATCAGTCGGGGAAGAAGAAGAAGGGAGAGAGCGGGAGTTTGGAAGTTGCGGAAGAGAAAAGAGGGTGAAGAGCACAAGTGATACGCCATTTACCTCACGCTGTGGGGGATTATGAAAGGTGCTTTTCTTTTGCTTTGCATTCACGGAGGCAAATTTGTCAGCCTACAGCGTGGACAAATATCTTTTTGAACAAATATCGGGCCTGGAAATGATTTTACGGGTTCGGAAGATGTTCGAAGCCCAACTTGCTTAAAGCTTCTTCATTGTTTTGTATATCAATTTGGGGTTTAATTTTCTGATATTATTCTTCTCACCAAGGAGGAAAATATATAATGTACAAGAGGATTTACAAGGAAAGAAATATTAATTACAATTTGATTACAAGGACCTAGAAAAGGTAACTAAATAATCACAAGAAGTCAACTCTCCAACACTCCCCCTCAAGTTGGTGCATAAATGTCGTTCATGCCCAACTTGACAAGAGAGTTGTAGAACGCTTGGCTTGCAACAGCTTTAGTTAAGATATCTGCCAATTGATCCTCTGACTTTACGAACGGGAATTGAATAACATTCCCATCCAACTTCTCCTTAATGAAGTGTCTGTCAACTTCCACATGTTTTGTGCGATCATGTTGAATTGGGTTGTGTGAGAAATCTATCGCTGCCTTATTATCACAAAATAAATTCGAGGCCGAATTCGACGGATACCCGAGTTCACCGAGCAGCCTCTGAAGCCATAATATTTCGCATACTCCTTTTGCCATACCCCTGTACTCAGCCTCGGCACTTGATAAAGCAACCACTTTCTGTTTCTTACTCCGCCAAGTGACTAAGTTTCCTCCCACAAATGTAAAGTAACCAGATGTGGACCGACGATCAGTAACGTTGCCTGCCCAATCTGCATCGGTGTAACTCTCTATTCGGCAATGATCATTCTTAGAAAACATAATGCCTCGACCTGGTGAGGACTTCAAGTATCGTAGGATGCGTTCGACTGCACCCATATGTGCCTTACTCGGAGAATGCATAAATTGACTAACAACATTTACCGCGTATGCAATATCAGGCCTGGTGTGAGACAAATAAATTAATCTCCCAACTAACCTTTGATAACGATCCCTGTTGGTGGGAACTTGATCAGGGTGCACGGCAAGGTGGTGATTTTGGACTATGGGAGTGTCGGCCGGTTTACAATCAAGCATTCCGGTTTCAGCTAATAAGTCTAGAACATATTTTCGTTGAGACAGAAATATACCCTGTTTAGATCGAGCTACTTCTATCCCCAAGAAATATTTCAAACCACCCAGATCTTTCATCTCGAACTCGGTGGCTAGGTAATCTTTGAGCCTTGAGATTTCCTCTTTGTCGTCACCTGTAACAATCATATCGTCCACATAGATGATAAGTGCCGTCAATTTCCCCATTCGGCGTTTCAAGAAAAGTGTATGATCAGAATTGCTCTGCCTGAACCCATATTTCCTCATAGCCGTCCGGAACCTACCAAACCATGCTCGAGGTGATTGTTTTAACCCATACAATGCTTTATTCAGCTTGCAGACTACGCCAGGTTGTAAGACCGATGCATAACCAGGTGGAATATCCATATACACTTCTTCGTCAAGATTACCATGTAAGAAAGCATTTTTCACATCAAATTGCTGTAACGGCCAATCTAAGTTGGCTGCCAATGAAAGCAACACTCTTACCGTGTTAATCTTTGCTACCGGGGCAAATGTCTCTGTATAATCAACACCGTACGTTTGAGTGTATCCCTTGGCCACTAATCGTGCTTTGTATCGTTCAACGGACCCATCAGCTTTGTACTTGATGGTGTACACCCATCGACACCCAACTCTCTTCTTTCCTCGGGGAAGTGGAACTAAATCCCACGTTTGATTTTTCTGGAGCGCAGCCATTTCTTCCTTCATTGCCTTGGTCCATCGATCGTCAGATAGTGCCTCTTTCAATGAACTTGGTGTGCTATCATTGGATATTTGTTGTACAAAAGTTTTGCCGAGTTCTGATAACTTCTGTGATGACACATAGTTGGCAATGGAGTATTTAGAGCCTTTCGTTGTGTCCGGTGAATATCGATTAGGTGGCTGTCCTCAATTGTGCCTGAAAGGTAATTGATAATTCGGAACAACGGTATCACCAACAGGGATAGTCGAGCTTACCTCAGAAATATTCTCAGGAGTATGGTCTGGTGGTACTAAATTTGGAGACTAGGGGGGAGTAGTATCGGCAAGGGCAGCTGGCCGAGTCTCGACGAGGGTAGTTGGCCGAATCTCGGCAGAGGTGGCTGGTCTATTCTCGGCAAGTGTAGCTGGCCGAGTCTCGACAAGGGTAGCTGGCCGAATCTCGGCAGTGGTGGCTGGTCGAGTCTCGGCAAGGGATGGCAGAGTCTCGACGAGTGTAGTTGGCCGAATTTCGGCAAGCCGAGTCTCGGCAATGGTGCAATCCTTCTCGTCATACCGTGTCTCCCCCTGAGGAGGAGGATTGGAAGAAGCCGAGGGGTAATACATTTCAGACTCAGAAAAAGTGACATCCATAGTAACATACAGTCGACGGGAAGGAGGGTGATAGCAACGGTACCCTTTCTGATGGAGGCCGTACCCCATAAAAATACATCGAAGAGCACACGGGTCAAGTTTCGTCTGCTGATTTTTATGAAGATGAACAAATGCAACACATCCAAAAATCCGAGGTGGGAGTATTAAAACTAACGGTAGATGCATGAAGGTAGCAAGGACTTGTAAGGGAGTACGAAAATCCAGGACTTTGGATGGCAGACGGTTGATAAGATAAGTGGCGGTCTGAAGAGCAACATCCCAAGAAGAGCGGGGAACAGACGCCCCAATCAAGAGTGACCGAGCCGTTTCTAAGAGATGACGATTTTTGCGCTCAGCCACCCCATTCTGTTGAGGAGTCTGAGGACATGTAGTTTCATGAAGAATTCCCGAATTCGTTAAATAATGGGAAAAATCACTATTAACATATTCACCACCATTGTCAGAACGTAAAATCCGTATGTCAGTAGAAAACTGTGTCTGAACCATGGTGTGGAAGGTCTTAAAAACTGAAAACACATCACTTTTATGCTTAAGAAGATATAACCATGTCATCCGGGTACAATCATCTATGAACGTTACAAACCATCGAATACCAGATGAAGTAGTAGTCGGAGATGGTCCCCAAACATCCGAATGAACAAGACCAAAAGGAACAATACTTTTATTAGAATTCAACGGATAAGACACACGGTGACTCTTGGCAAGTATGCAAGTGTCACATTTAAAGTCTGAAACTGAACAACCAACAAATAAATCCGGAAACATATGCTGCAAATAACTGAAAGATGGATGACCCAAACGGTGATGCCATAACCATATCTGACGCCGCTTGTAATCAACAGCTCCTTGGGCGAGATTGACCCGTCCTGTACTGACATCGTCCACAAAATAGAGATCCCCCCTCTTAGTACCACGACCAATTATCTCCTTCGTGAGAATATCCTGTATAAGACAAAACTTTGGATACATTAGCACACAACAGTTCAATTGTTCAGTGGCTTGGCCAGGAGACATCAATTTATGCTTGAGTGAAGGTACAAGTAATGTATGAGGCAAAGAGAGAGTGGACGTGAGGCGCACGGTGCCAGCGCCAGTTACCGGTGAGGTGACTCCATTAGCATTAGTAATATTACGTCGAAGTGGAACAGTATCACAAGCTAAATCAGTGGGATCATAAGTCATATGGTCTGTGGCACCGGAGTCAATGATCCATCCAGATGGAGTAGCATCATGATTCATATTAAAAACATAACCACAGTTACCTGAGGACTCCGGAGACATGTTGGAAGAACTCGAAGCCAGAGAATCAACTTGAGATATCAAAGATAATTGGGACATGGAGGTGGCGAGATTGGCTTGCCCAAGCTTGGCTTGCTCGTCCCGTTCTTGTTGTTTCTGAAGCTTCAACGGTTCCCACCAGTCAGGATAGCCATGCAATTGGAAGCAATTATCACGGCCATGCTTCTCACTACCGCAGTAAGTACAACCACCGGCCGGGACAGGTGGTTTAGGTTGAGGAGGACGGGGACCCGTGGTGGGCCGTGAGACTGTCCTAGCAGCAAAGAGCGAGCCCTGTGCCGAGCTCGGCGCAGGAGCCTGGGGTTGTAGTCCTGAGCTCGGTGGAGGTAACTTATCAGGGGCTCGGGGACGAGATGAAGCTACGGCTCGTGTGGTAGGCCGAGTTGTCATGGCAGGTCGAGCCACCATGGCCGCCCCACTCGGCAGCTGTCCTCCGGTACTCATCACAGCTTGCCGTATACCTTCTCGGCGAACATAGGCAAAGGTTTGTTCGACGGAAGGAAGGGGCTCAGTTCGTAGAATATCACTACGAATTTTATCAAACATGTCATCCAATCCTGCAAGCAAAGTGTACACACGATCCGTTTGAACAATTTTATTAAAAATTTCAATATCAGTACCGCACTTCATTGGATTAGGTCGACGATAATCAATCTCCTGCCACAAAGATTGAAGATCACTATAGTATGTCTCCACCGGTCGTCCATCTTGCCTCATGCGAGAAGCCTTGCAGGTAAGATCACAGACTTGAGATATATCTGAGCCATCATAATACGTGCGAGCAACCGCGTCCCACACTTCCTTTGCCGTTGGTAGTCGAAGAAAGTACCCAATCAAATTGGGTTCCATAGAGTTGATGAGCCAGCCTTTTACAATGGCGTTCTCCGTACGCCACTTGGTGAAGGCCGGATCGTCGATAGATGGTTGGAGATTACTCCCAAACAAGTAGCCCAACTTGTCTTTTCCAGCAACAAACATCTCAACAATCTGAGACCAAACTCCATAATTGGCACCATTAAGTTTGATGCCAATCGAAGCAGTAGATGAATCGTGATGAACAATCTGTGTAACAACTTGCGGAATAGATGAGATAGGATTCATGGTAGGATCGGTCAAGGTAGTAGTGTTTAGGGTAGGAGTAAAATCAGTGGGGTTGTGTTCACTGTGGAGTGGTGGTAGGTTCTCCATGGGAGGGCCGAGTTTTCTTGAGGGAACGGGCAGAGCAGAAACCCTAGGATCTCTGCTCTGATACCATGTCAATTTGGGGTTTAATTTTCTGATATTATTCTTCTCACCAAGGAGGAAAATATATAATGTACAAGAGGATTTACAAGGAAAGAAATATTAATTACAATCTGATTACAAGGACCTAGAAAAGGTAACTAAATAATCACAAGAAGTCAACTCTCCAACATTGTATTAAGGAAAATGTTATGATTAAGCTTAGAATTCAAATATGAAATCTTCTTTCATTAGTTGTATTAAGGAAAATGTTATGATTAAGCTTCTTCATAGCAGTTTTATCATCGTTTTGTAGGTCCAAATGTTCAAAAGCTTACGTGTAGGAAAGATGAGTTTAACATAAAGAAATCACAAACGATAACAAAATTATGAGTGTTAGCTCACAAATTTTGTAGAAAATGCAACAATTGATGTCACATAAGGTGTTCAGATCAGAAGCATTCTTATCGTGATAGAAAATCAAGAATAAAATCACCTCCACAGCCCAAATCTCGATAATGTTCCATAAGAATTTTAAGATTCTTACAGTTTGGAAAATTTGACACGAATATAGGTTATGTATAGTTCTTAAAAAAAATCTCAAAATCGACAAAAAAAACAGTAATTAGTAGCTCATAAATTTTGAGAAAAAAAATAATTTAATTATTGAGCATAGGAATATATTGTATAGAGAAAAATGTTACAAGCCATTAGGAAATGGTGGGTTTTGTAGAAACGGTATCAGCCGGAATCAAGGTATTAAATATCGGTAATATCGGAAATATCGGTAGTCCGAAAACACGGAAATATCGATGGAAATATCGGGATAATATCGATATCGATAAAATTTCCATGGAAACCACGGAAATTGTAAGAAAAACTTGGAAATTTTTATTGAAACTTTGCAGGATGTTTATTTAGTCAATTATCTATTAGTTTATCACAAAAAATTGGAAGGAAATGCATTGCATGATGGATTTAACTGATTTAAGTTGATTATATAGCGAGCTGGCAAACATTGTGAGTGTAGAAAATATGTAGTAATTAATGAAAGAAGTTTAAACACACCATAATCATTTATATATAATGAATTAGTACAATAGTTTATACTTTATACATTGCATGGTAAGATACATGAGTGACTTAGTAAATATTAGCTTGCAAGCCTTGCAGACATCTTAACGACCATATAAATATTACAGGCTGAATATGTAATCACAAACACATCTGTAGCAAGTTGGATAAGGCCCAGGTGCATGGTTGACAAAGGGAGGGGTTCGAATTTCTCTATGCTCAAGATTGAGACTTTTCAGCATTTTTCAAGTATTATGGTGTCTGCAAGTAGAACATGCCACATAAAATAACCATGTATACAATTTGAAGATCAATACAACTAATAGATTTTGGCTTAATTACTTGGGTTAACTGCATCAGTCATCACATATTTTGGCTTAAAATATTCCTCCAATACTTGTCATTCTTTTTATTCATCATAGATTGCCTGAACTTTCATCTCCAATTTTTTATGTTTCAATTTAATTTTAATTATTTTGTTTTAGATCCTTCAACAAATAGAAACGAAGATAATATTGCAAGCATGCACCTGGGCAAGGCAACTGCTTGGAAGCTCACTTCCTTTCATGTTATGCGACCACGTATCATACCAAAATCACAAGACATTCGCATCTATAAATACCTATCAACTGGATCACACTTTCACCAACCAAATTTACTTTATAATCGTTCTACCATTGCTTCAAAGTTTTATTATTCAGCAAACACGCACACCAAATTTAACATTTTTGCTCACATTTCTCTGCACAGAACATCTGGATACTTTTTCACATGGAAGAGTTGTCGCACCACAAAGAAGCACGCCAGCATGGTGGATATAAGAACCAATATGATCTCCACATCCATCCTCCAAATGGACCGCCTACAGGCTGCCACAATCCCTACTAAAAAGGGCTTTATATATATGTGTGTGTACGTATGTATATATATATATATATAGAGAGAGAGAGAGAGAGAGAGAGAGAGAGAGAGAGAGAGAGAGAGAGAGAGTAATATTTGGTATGTGTGTGTGTGAGTTGTAGACAAAACAAAAAGGGCTTTATATATATGTGTGTGTGTGTACGTGTGTGTATATATATATATATATATATATATATATATAGAGAGAGAGAGAGAGAGAGAGAGAGAGAGAGAGAGAGAGAGAGAGAGAGAGAGTAATGTTTGGTATGTGTGTGTGTGAGTTGTAGACAAAACATTTGGTTTTTGTAACTTAAAGCAATCCCACATCGGCTGGTATGTGTGTGTGTGAGTTGTAGACAAAACATTTGGTTTTTGTAACTTAAAGCAATCCCACATCGGCTGTGAAAGCTAACTGAGCAAGATAACTGGCCTATAAAACCCACGTTCCAAAGCAGAAATTATCATTCCTTTCTTGGCCTTTTGGCTGAGATCAAGTGAAGTATTTTTTTAACATTTTAATATTTGACATGTGGGCGTTCACGAGAAATATCGATAATATCGCGATATTATCTCTAATTTATAGGTAATATCTCGATATTAGCGATATTATCGATAATATCGCGATATTTTGACGAAAACACCTTGGATACCAATTAAAATATCGTTAAAGCAAAAAACCGATAATATCGGCGAAATATCGCCGATATTATCGGCATTTCGGACCATGGCCGGAATACAAACATGGTGTTGGATTAGACACGTGGGGTTTTGGCTTTTGATTATTTTTGTATAAACATATCAGTCAATTCTCGAACAAACAAAAGGAGAATGGAATGAAAAGCAGGTTTAGGAGTAGTTCTTCTTCCTGGGAACACACGTATCTAGGTTGCTGCTGCTCTCTCTCTCTTTCTTGTTGACATTTGGTGGGGTCGAAGGATCAAGGATTTGTTTAGTTTAGAGTAATGTTAGAGAAATTAAATTTGTAAATTAAATGATGTGTTATTAATAAGAAATTAGCACATTTATAAACGTTTAAATAATAATTCAATCATCAATTTTAATGTTATTTAGTTTACAAAATTTTGTTTGTGTTAATAGAATTCATGTTACGTTTAATAAATGAGAAAAATCAGTGAAAAATGTAAATGAGGAAGGTAGCTAGATTCTTCTATTCACACCTCCTCAATTCCACTCTTGACCAATCGCTTATTAGTAGTTGATGAAAATCAACTTGCGAAATAGGAAGTAACTAATAAGAAGGCATGTGCACTGTGCATGACAAAGAAGGGAATGTGGAATGGAAACTTTAATTGCATTGAAAATTGTAGCGGGAACCAACACCAACTTCATCTTCATCTTCATCTTCATGATGGGATGTATCTCTTTCTCTCCATAGTCTATCCATACTATATATTAAGAAAACCCTCCTTGGCAACTTTTTGCCACATTTTTTTCCAATTTTACCCTTATTTTAAACACACTCTTGACAAAAAGGGGCAAAATAGTAATTTTGTACCTTTTGACAAAATGACAATCATATCCTCATTTTTCCTATTTTACCCTCACTTTTGATACATAATATTTACATAAAGAGAGCAAAATGGTAAATCTGTAATATTAAAAAAAAAATGCTCTTATTAAGAAATCTCATCATTATTGTCTCATAAAATTTTTAAAAACTTTAAAAACTAATCACACTCTTTAATCAAAACCACCAAGATAAACAACCAACTTTATTATTCACTTAACAATATATGACCCTCCTATAATATTAATATCAACCAACAAACACTGCTAAAATATTATCCCGACATTGAATAAGGTGTCACGGTCCAACAAGATGATCAATGATTTACATGACCAGGCAAGCTGAGGGATTTTCTTCAATGAAATAGTCAGGGCGGGTAACACAATACCACCTGCTGTCATACACGCCCGCCATAACCATTGTAGCACAGCCGCCCGCCACAACCACAGCTGCACGGTCGCCCGCCACAACCACAGTTGCACGCCCGCCCGCCACAACCACAGCTGCACGCCCGCCCGCCACAACCACAGCTGCACGCCCGCCCGCCACAACCACAGCTGCACGGCGGTGGCTTGGTCTCAGGCTTGGGCTCAGGCTTGGGCTTCTCTTTGATCTCGATGCTTATGATAGCACCCCTACCTTTGCAGCAAATCTTGTCCCTTATCTTTTCTGGATTGCAGCATACCACTTTGATCTCCACTTGGTTTTGCTTCTCGTCGTACTTCTGGTCTCGTATTTCTCTTGTTCACAAACACACATTAATTTACTCAGTTTACATTTAATCTAAATTAATCTTAATTTCCCAGAAAGGAACAAGTTTAACTTTGATTTTTCATCAAATAATTATAGATGAATCAAGGAGAAGAGAGACTCACCATGGAATTTACAAAGAACTTTTTTGACCTTCTTGTAGCATTTGTGACACCGAAGATCCACCACATTCAGCACCATAGTCGTAACCTGAATTACCCATATTAATATTAATAGAAAAAATATGTACATTAACCAAAGATTGACAAGAATGAATCTTCAGAAAATATATAAATATACAGAAGATTGTCGTGCAAAAGTGTAGACAAAAAGAAGTGGAACAGTGCTGCTAGACAATCAGGGTTCTAACTGACTGACAAGGAAGAATCATGGCGAAGGTATGTGGCCCAATCAGTAACAAAGAGAGAGAGAGAGAGAGAGAGAGAGAGAGGCAAAAAACAACAAAATAGCACAGAGGAGGGGACTTGGATTCTTATTAGGATATAAATAAAAGAATAGGAACCACAAAACTTAAACAAGAGCTTAAAGCCTTTTAGTTTTAGCCATACAAATCATCATTTTGGTTATCTGCTTATCCTCAGAAGAAAACAATTAAGAGAACACAAACTACACCAAATATTACGTACCCCTTCCTTTCCCCCCATTGTAGTGAGTAGTGGATGCTCTCAGGATCGGATTTGAACGAGAACTTCTCAACTAAAATGATTGAATGGAACGACTGCTCTCACGAAACCGACTTATATACATATATTTATTTATTTATTCAAAAATATATAAAAATAGGAATACAATTTGGTGGAACAAAGCAAAAGGAAAGAGAATCATTAAAACGGGACTTTCTTTAAAGAAAAAGAGTCTCTATGGCTGGGGGATGGATTGTCTGCCCTCATTATCTCATACCCTTCTCATCCCCTCTTATTTATGTGATCACGGTTAAGCCACGTCAACATTTTATATTCCCATTGCTTTTTGTCTTATTATTTTTATAAAAAAAAATCAATATAAAATGTTGACGTGGCTTAACCGTGACCACAAAAATCAACATTTTATATTTCAAGTTATTAATTTTTTTAACACAAATAGCTCACCATTTTCATAATAGCACGTGATGTACTATTCTATATTTTAGATATAATGAAAAATCTCTCGTTATAATGATTGAGGGTTTTCGTTATATGAAGATAATGACTTTACGCTAAAAGTTGCAATTTCTTGCACATGCATGTGCTCGCTTTGATTCACCCACCTCACCATCCATGCTTTCCAACTTCCTGCTAATATTAGTTTAAGTAAATGATTAATTATGAGTCCATTATCAAAATAAAATTCCATTCTAAGTTAATTATAATGGAAAGCTGCCAATATTATTTCAAGATGGTCAAATTAATGGAGAAAAAACTATACTGTAAGATCGATAGTTTGGTCAAGTTCAATTATGATCATGCACCCCAACTTGACACATGGAAATTCCTTCAGTTGTCCCTAAATCTTAAGTAACAGGTGCCACCCTTCTTTGACCAGCTACTTGAAGTTTGGTTTGTTAATCCAAACCGGTGAAGAGACTTCGATGAAATTGATACGTCATCATTTTAGAACCACAGCAATGGTGATCGCATAGGACCTAAAAAAATCGAGAGCACCAAGAAATTTAATTTTTATTATTATAATATTATGTCCAGTAAGCGTATAAAAATATAAATGGATATTTGTCGTAAGTTGTCATTTGTAGCGATGTTTCGCTGGTTTCCTGCAATGGAAAGGAACACGGGTTCGAAACTCAAAACTGCCTTTTTTTTTTTTATGCATTTATCTATATTTCTATATGTGCCTTTGATGAAAGTGGTTTTTACAAATTCATTTTCAATTAATTACCACCCTTTGGCAAATAATAATAATAATAATAGTAGCCACCCAAGTTCAAAATGAGGGCCTTTTTCTTTTGGGAACTTTAACGAAAAACTCACAGTACTGTTCACTTTAACGAAAAACCACATTTTTACACTAAAAAGTCAATCTTAGTACTATTTACTTTACCATTTATTTTGTCATTATCGTTAAAACTCAAAGTTTTCACACTTTTTTCATTAATTTTCCTTTTTCTTTAGCAATGATGTTCTGTTTCAATATAATGTTAGGGTTTAGGGTTACTTTTCTTTCTTATCCAAGAAAAATGAGTTATATTTTTAATAAAATATATGTGCTATTTGGTTTTTCAATAATGTTTTTGGTTCATTCATTGTTTATAACATTATATATAAAAATTAGAGAGAGAAAAATATGACAATTCTTATAAGGTCCCAAGGGACAATAAATTAGAAAATTATCCGATAACTATAAGTTTTATACAAAAATACCTTTCATACCTTTATTGATTTTTGCTTGTGAAATATTTGTGTACCCTTATCTAAACACAAGCTAATGTTATGGCTTAGATGTGAAATCTATTTTTCTTCACCTATAAGTGAGAGATCTTTGGTTTGAGTCTTTTAAATGACAAGTTAGATACCAACTTATGGCCAACCCATCTTGTTGCTTAGCATAATCCCTCACATCCTACTATCGTTTTATCAAAGAAAAGTTACATCGGCATGCACAAATATGAACACCAAAACAATTGATTTTTTTTTTTCTGACGTGGAGTTATACTAGGGCATTTTTTTTGGTATTGCCCCAGAGCTCAAAAATCTGAGGACCGGCCTGACATTAGGTGCAACGATATTTAAATTAATTAGTTGTTCATCAGCCCTCTCAATGCAATTCACAAGCTTGCAAAGTTTTTCCTTTGGTGTTTGAGTCATCACATTCAGGAGACAACCACAGAAACACTCATTTGATGTTATGCCCAATTCTAGGTGTTGATTGAATATCTTGATTCTTGACAACGTCATCGGTGCGTTTTGCCTTACCGTAGCGTTGGATGAGTGATGTCAAACTAAAGATATTTGGCTTAAAACCAGCTTCCAACATCTCATTCAATGCTGCTTCTGCCTCTATGACTTTCCTGCTACAGGAATATATGGTAATCATGGACGAAAAGGTCCAACTGTCAGGCTTCAGTGTTTCAGAACTCTTCATTTCTTCAAAAATCTCAACGGCTTCGTCGGTGTAACCAACATCAGCACACATAGCTTAAAGGGTGTTGTAGAGAATTACATTTAAGTCCAGTCCCTTTTCCTTCATCTCTTTATAAACATTAAGAGCATCATCACAGTAACGAGCTCTACCGTAGGCCCGTAAAAGAGTTGCATAGGTTACCCAATTTGGTGAAAGCTCCTTGCTGATCATCTCTCGGTAAATTTTCTTGGCCTGCCAAGGCCTCCTAGCTCTTCCCATAGCATCCAACAAAGTGTTTATAACCAAGTTTGGCTTAGCCCCTATAGCTTTCATTTCCTCATAAACATTCAAGCACCCATCAAAACTCCCCGATTGCCTGTGAATTTTGATCAATGTAGAAAACGTCACTGGATCAATGCGCCACTTCTCAGTCCTGGCCCGGTCATACAAACTGAAAGCCATTTCAACCTTACCGGCACGTCCATAGGCGTCAATATAGCCGAATAGGTAACATCATCCGGATTACACCCAAAACCGGGCATCTTCTCAACCACTCCACAGCCTTATCAGACAATGAACACATCCTAGAGCAGCTAATCATAGTCGAAAAGGTAACATTATCGGGTTTAACACCTCTCTGGAGTATTTCGTCGAACAGCTTCTCTGCTCTCTCCATATCCTTACCCTTCCTACACACTTTTAAAGTCACATTATACAAAATCACCTCCCGCTTCGGTTTCAACCTCTGCTGAAAGTAGTTAAACGCAAGCAAAGCATTTTCCGGATTGTTCATGTTATTCAGAACCACCACAGCGTCTTGTTCCAAAATATTATCCCCTAAACCTTTTAAAGCTTCGAAAACATCACTTTCAATCGGAGGTGCAAGAGATCAAATACTCAGCTACTTTCACCAAAGAAGCGTACCTGGAATCGTAGGACTTGTGCCGCAGCTGTGAAGCTCTGGGGCTGCTGGGACTGACCCAGATATAGCTTTTCGACAAAGACCCGGAATTTCCATCTGGGCTCTGAATATTTCCAATTCCTGGAGCTTTGGAGTTCTGGGGTTCTTCTGCAACTGGGTCTTGCAAAGAAACATGGTGTATTTGCAGAGAGGTTCTTGACTGAAATTGCAGTGAAGGAAAACTGAGTCTGTGGGTGTTAATTGCAGAGCTTCGGAGTCGGAAATCAGTCGGGGAAGAAGAAGAAGGGAGAGAGCGGGAGGGAGTTTGGGGGTTGCGGAAGAGAAAAGAGGGTGAAGAGCACAGGTGATGAGCCATTTTCCTCACCCTGTGGGGGATTATGAAAGGTGCTTCTCTTTTGCTTTGCATTCACAGAGGCAAATTTGTCAGCATACGGCGTGGACAAAAATCTTTTTGAACTTGTATCGGGCCTGGAAATGATTTTACGGGTTCGGAAGATGTTGGAAGGCAAAATGGTACATAATATTTACATAAATAAGGCAAAATGGTAATGATGTAATATTAAAAAAAATATACTCTTATTAAGAAATCTCATCATCATTGTCTCATACATTTTTTAAAACTTTTTAAAACTAATCACACTCTTTAACCAAAACCACCAAGATCATCAACCAACTTTATTATTCACTTAACAATATATGACCCTCCTATAATATTAATATCAACCAACAAACACTGCTAAAATATTATCCCGACATTGAAGAAGGTGTCACGGTCCAACAAGATGATCGATGATTTACATGACCGGGCAAGCTGAGGGATTTTCTTCACTGAAATAGTCAGGGCGGGTAACACAATACCACCTGCTGTCACCGCCGTAACTGTCATACACAGGTCGCCCGCCATAACCATTGTAGCACAGCCGCCCGCCACAACCGCAGCTGCACGGTCGCCCGCCACAACCACAGCTCCACGGCCGCCCGCGACAACCACAGCTGCACGTCCTCCCGCCACAACCACAGCTGCAGGGCCGCCCGCCACAACCACAGCTGCACGGCCGCCTGCCACAACCACAACTGCACGTCCGCCCGCCACAACCACAGTTGCACGGCCGGCTCGCATGCCCCTGGTAACAATCCATACAACACGGTCGGGCAGGCGGTGGGTACCCTGGCACACAAGGAACCGGCTGCATAGGAGGATGAGAAGGCTTCGCTGGCTCCACTGGTGGTTTAGACTTCTCAGGCTCCTTGGGTTTCTCTGCTGGTTTAGGTTTTTCGTCCTCCTTGGGTTTCTCAGCCGGTTTAGGTTTTTCGACCTCTTTGGGTTTGTCTGCAGGCGGTGACTTGGGCTTCTCGGGCTCTTTGATCTCGATGCTTATGATAGCACCCCCACCTTTGCAGCAAATCTTGTCCCTTATCTTTTCTGGACTGCAACATACCACTTTGATCACCACTTGGTTTTGCTTCTCGTCGTATATCTGGTCTCGTATTTCTCTTGTTCACAAACACACATTAATTTACTCAGTTTACATTTAATCTAAATTAATCTTAATTTCCCAGAAAGGAACAAGTTTAACTTTGATTTTTCATCAAATAATTATAGATGAATCAAGGAGAAGAGAGACTTACGAGGGAATTTACAAAGAACTTTTTTGACCTTCTTGTAGCATTTGTGACACTGAAGATCCACATTCAGCACCATAATCGTAACCTGAATTACCCATATTAATATTAATAGAAAAAATATGTACATTAACCAAATATTGACAATAATGAATCTTCAGAAAATATATAAATATACAGAAGATTGTTGTGCAAAAGTGTAGACAAAAAGAAGTGGAACAGTGCTGCTGGACAATCAAGGTTCTGACTGACTGACAGGGAAGAATCATGGTGAAGGTATGTGGCAAAATCAGTAACAAAGAGAGAGAGAGGCAAAAAAAACAACAAAATAGCACAGGAGGGGACTTGGATTCTTATTAGGATGTAGATAAAAGAATAGGAACCACAAAACTTAAACAAGAGCTTAAAGCCTTTTAGTTTTAGCCATACAAATCATCAATTGGGTTATCTGCTTATCCTTGGAAGAAGAAAATGAAGAGAACACAAACTATACCAAATATTACGTACCTTCTTTTCCCCCATTGCAGTGAGTAGTGGATGCTCTCAGTCTGGACAAGAACTTATCAACTAAAATGATTGAATGAGACGACTACTCTCACGAAACCGACTTATATACATATATTTATTTATTTATACAAAATATATAAAAATAGGAATACAATTCGGTGGAACAAAGCAAAGGGAAAGAGAATCATTAAAATGGGACTTTCCTTAAAGCAAAAGGGTCTTGCGAGCTCCAAAAGAGCAATATTTGATTGAAGTGGTTTATTAAAAAAAATAATGACAAATTGCTTGTTAAGAAAGGAAAAGGATCCTCGCCAAATCCTTTTTTTGGAGATGATCTCGTGATCGTGATCGTTCATCGTACGTCGTGCGGTCAGTTTTAGTTAGATAGTATTTATATTTAATTTTAAGTTTTTAATTTAAATTGATTTCTGATCACACGATATACGATGAACTGTCACGATCACAGTTCCCAGAGATTCCCAAGCGATGATCCTTTTCCGTTAAGAAAGAGTGAAAAAAAGAGAGCGCACAATAGTTCGTACATAGGGCCAATGAGATGCGAGAACACGTTGATATTGGAAGGTTGATTCCATGCTATGGTGGACAAAAGTTTCATTGTAATTGTGATAGAGTGGTACATCATGTGTAAGTGGTAGAAAGTTTTATTTTTCAAGTTATTAATTTTTTTTTAACACAAGTAGCTCACCATTTTCATAATAACACGTAATGTACTATTATGTATTTTAGATACACTGAAAAATCTCTCGTTATAATGATTGAGGGTCTTCGTTATACAAAGATAGTGACTTTATGATGATCGCTAAAAGTTGCAATTCCTTGCAGATGCATGTGCTCGCTTTGATTCACCCACCTCACCATCCATGCTTTCCAACTTCCTGCTAATATTAGTTTAAGTAAATGATTAATTATGAGTCCATTATCAAAATAAGATTCCATCCTAAGTTAATTATAATGGAAAGCTGCCAATATTATTTCAAGATCGTCAAATTAGTGGAGAAAAAACTATACTGTAAGGTCGATAGTTTGCTCAAGTTCAATTATGATATGATCATGCACCCCAACTTGACATATGGAAATTCCTTCAGTTGTCCCTAGATCTTAAGTAACAGGTGCCACCCATCTTTGACCAGCTACTTGAAGTTTGGTTTGTTAATCCAAACCGGTGAAGTTATTAGGAAAACTACTTCGATGAAATTGATACGTCATCATTTTAGAACCAGGGGTTTCGATTTACCGGCAAACGTACATACATGACGCATAACATATATGTGGAATTTGACGTGGAAAACATGATGTAATAACCCGTTCCAGGTGTGGGCTCCGATTCGATTTTTTCTTCTTGTTTAAGGTTTTAGTGGTCCATTTATTAAGTGCATCACAGCTCATTCATTTGTACGGAACATTTGATATGTTTCATTTTGATACAACCGACATGGGAAATGAGGATGTGATTAGTGGACATTAGGTGCAACGATTTTTAAATTAATTAGTTGTTTACTTAAAGAGAGAGAGGGACAACAGGAAAAATGGGGAAGGGTCCCTTCCCTTTCAAGCGCATTACTACTGAGTACGATGCAAGATTTCTAACAACTTCACTAACTTTGTAAGACTAATGAAAGAAGATTTCAGAGTTGAATTCTAATGGTACAAAACTGTTCTCTACGCCCAGTGAGAATTCCAAAGACATATAAATAGACAACTGAGAAGCAGCAAATACCAGTTTCACATTACATTTTCAGTGTGATGAGCTTTGTCAGTAAACTAAACAGCCCAACATCTAAGCAGTAACTAACTCAGATGAACTTCTAGACTCTAACCATGACTTGACCGCAACTTTTGTTGTTAAAACCAGCCTGCCTTCTCTGAGGCCTCATGGAATGGAGCATTCAATTCCTTCAAATGCGACTCAAATACACTCGCCAGACCTTTGTCTGAATACTTATGTTTCCCATGTCCACTATTAATTCCAAGCAACGGCAGAAGCTTGGAATTAACGGCGTCGTCGGTGTAACCAACATCAGCACACATAGCTAAAAGGGTGTTATAGAGAATTACATTTAACTCCAGTCCCTTTCCCTTAAAAGAGTTGCATAGGTTACCCAATTTGTTGAAAGCCCCTTGCTGATCATCTCTCGGTAAATTTTCTTGGCCTGCCAAGGCCTCCTAGCTCTTCCCATAGCATCCAACAAAGTGTTATAAATAACAAAGTTTGGCTTAGCCCCTATAGCTTTCATTTCCTCATAAACATTCAAGCACCCATCAAAACTCCCCGATTGCCTGTGAATTTTGATCAATGTAGAAAACGTCACTGGATCAATGCGCCACTTCTCAGTCCTGGCCCGGTCATACAAACTGAAAGCCATTTCAACCTTGCCGGCACGTCCATAGGCGTGAATATAGCCGAATAGGTAACATCATCCGGATTACACCCAAAACCGGGCATCTTCTCAAACCACTCCACAGCCTTATCAGGCAAAGAACACATCCTAGAGCAACTAATCATAGTCGAAAAGGTAACATTACCGGGTTTAACACCTCTCTGGAGTATTTCGTCGAACAGCTTCTCTGCTCTCTCCATATCCTTACCCTTCCTACACACTTTCAAAGTCACATTATACAAATCACCTCCCGCTTCGGTTTCAACCTCTGCTGAAAGTAGTTAAGCGCAAGCAAAGCATTTTCCGGATCGTTCATGTTATTCAGAACCACCACAGCGTCTTGTTCCAAAATATTATCCCCTAAACCTTTTAAAGCTTCGAAAACATCACCTTCAATCGGAGTGCAAGAGTTCAAATACTCAGCTACTTTCACCAAAAAAGCGTACCTGGAATCGTAGGACTTGTGCCGCAGCTGTGAAGCTCTGGGGCTGCTGGGATTGACCCAGATATAGCTTTTCGACAAAGACCCGGAATTTCCATCTGGGCTCTGAATATTTCCAATTCCTGGAGCTTTGGAGTTCTGGGGTTCTTCTGCAACTGGGTCTTGCAAAGAAATATTTGCAGAGAGGTTCTTGACTGAAATTGCAGTGAAGGAAAACTGAGTCTGTGGGTGTTAATTGCAGAGCTTCGGAGTCGGAAATCAGTTGGGGAAGAAGAAGAATGGAGAGAGCGGGAGGGAGTTTGGGGGTTGCGGAAGAGAAAAGAGGGTGAAGAGCACAGGTGACAAGCCATTTTCCTCGTGGGGGATTATGAAAGGTGCTTTTCTTTTGCTTTGCATTCACAGAGGCAAATTTGTCAGCATACAGCGTGGACAAATATCTTTTTGAACTTGTATTGGGCCTGGAAGTGATTTTACGGGTTCGGAAGATGTTGGAGGCCCAACTTGAATTTCCAAGAGCTTTACGATTAGATAAAAAGTTGATTAAAATAGGCATTGTTTTGTATTAAGGAAAATGTTATGATTAAGCTTTTTCATAGCAGTTTTATCATCGTTTTGTAGGTCCGAATGTTCAAAAGCTTACGTGTAGGTAAGATGAGTTTAATATAACGAAATCACAAACGATAACAAAATTGTCAGTGTTAGCTCACAAATTTTTTGAAAATGCAACAATTGATGTTATATAATGTGTTTAGAAGCATTCTTATCGTAATAGAAAATCAAGAATAAAATCATCTCCACCGTCCAAATCTCCATAATGTCCCGTAAGAATTTTAAAATTCTTACTGTTTGAAAAACTTGACACAAATATAAGTTATATATAATTATTAAAAAAAAATCTCAAAATCGACAAAAAATCGTAAATATTAGCTCACAAATTTTGAGATAAAAATTAAATTAATTATTGAGCATAAGAATACGTTGCAGATACAGAAAAATGTTACGAGCCGTTAGGAAATGGTGGGTTTTGTAGAAACGGTATCAGCAGCCGGAATACAAACATGGTGTTGGATTATAGACATGGGAGGCAGATTGTCTACCCTCCCAAAACTATCCCCTTCCCATTCCCTCATCGCGGTCACGGTTAAGTCACGTCAATATTTTATATCATTTTATATTTTTGTCTTATTATCTTTATAAAAAAAATTAATATAAAATGTTGACGTGCCTTAACCGTAACTGCACAACACATGAGGGGATGAGAAGGGAATGATTTTGGAAGGGCAGACAATCTACCTCCTTAGACATGTGGGGTTTTAGCTTTTGCTTATTTTTGTATAAACATATCAATCAATTCTCGAACAAACAAAAGGAGAATGGAATGAAAAGAAAGTAGGCCCAAGAGTAGTTCTTCCTTCTGGGAACACATTAGTACACACGTATCTAGGCAGTTGCTGCTGCTGCCGCTCTCTCTCTCATTTAGTGAAAGTTAACTAGAGTTAGATGAAATGACACTTGTCAATTGATTAGGTGTATGGTGATTATACACCATAGTTTATGGTGGTGAGCAAAAATGCTCCTATTTAGTTTACAAAATTTTGTCTACAAATTTTGTTTGTGTTAATAGAATTCATGTTACGTTTACTAAATGAGAAAGATAAGCGAAAAATGCAAATGAGGAAGGTAGCTAGATTCTTCTATTCACACCTCTTCAATTCCACTCTTGACCAATCGCTTATTAGTAGTTGATGAAAATCAACTTGTGAAATAGGAAATAACTAATAAGAACGCATGTGCACTGTGCAGGACAAAGAAGGGAATGTGGAATGGAAACTTCTATTGCTTTGAAAATTGTAGCAGGCACCAACTTCATCATCATCATCTTCATCTTCGTCTTCTTTATCTCTATAGTCTATATTATTCTCTTTCTCTTTCTCTTTCTCTCTATAGTCTATATTAATGATTGTGACTTGACAATCACCAAGATCAACAACCAACTTTATTATTCACTTAACAATATATGACCCTCCCTCCTATAATATTAATATCAACAAACAAACACTGCTAAAATATTATCCTGACATTGAAGAAGGTGTCACGGTTCAACAAGATGATCGATGATTTACATGACTGTGCAAGCTGAGGGATTTTCTTCACAATACCCCCTGCTGCTACCGCCGTAATTGCCATACACAGGCCTCCCATAGTAACCATCATACTGGATGTATGGGGCTGGCCCCCCGCCATAACCACTGTGGCACGGCCCACCTGCATGCCCCTGGTAACAATCCATACAACACGATCGGACAGGCGGTGGGTACCATGGCACACAAGGAACCGGCTGCATAGGAGGAGGAGAAGGCTTCACTGGCTCCGTCGGTGGTTTAGACTTCTCAATCTCCTTGGGTTTCTCTGGCGGTTTAGGTTTTTCGGGCTCTTTGGGTTTCTCAACCGGCGGTGGCTTGGGTTTCTCAACCGGCGGTGGCTTGGGCTTCTCTGGCTCTTTGATCTCGATGCTTTTTATGGCACCTCCACCTTTGCAGCAAATCTTGTCCCTTATCTTTTCTGGACTACAACATACCACTTTGATCACCACTTGGTTTTGCTTCTCGTCGTATATCTGGTCTCGTATTTCTCTTGTTCACAAACACACATTAATTTACTCAGTCTACATTTAATCTAAATTAATCTTAATTTCCCATAAAAGAAGAACTTTAACTTTGATTTTTAATCAAATAATTATAGACAAATCAAAGAGAAGAGAGACTCACGAGGGAATTTAGAAAGAACTTTTTTGACCTTCATGTAGCATTTGTGACACTGAAGATCCACCTTCAGCACCATAATCGTAACCTGAATTACCCATATTAATATTAATAGAAAAAATATGTACATTAACCAAATATTGACAAGAATGAATCTTCAGAAAATATATAAATAAATAATACAGAAGATTGCTGTGCAAAAGTGTAGACAAAAAGAAGTGGAACAGTGCTGCTGGACAATCAGGGTTCTGACTGACTGACAGGGAAGAATCATGGCGAAGGTATGTGGCCAAATCAGTAACAAAGAGAGAGAGAAAGGCAAAAAACAACAAAATAGCAGAGAGGAGGGGACTTGGATTCTTATTAGGATATAAATAAAAGAATAGGAACCACAAAACTTAAACAAGAGCTTAAAGCCTTTTAGTTTTAGACATACAAATCATCATTTTGGTTGTCTGCTTATCCTCGGAAGAAGAAAAAATAAAGAGAACACAAACTATACCAAATATTGCGTACCTTTTCCTTTTCCCCCATTGCAGTGAGTAGTGGATGCTCTCAGGCTCGGATCTGGACTATAACTTCTCAACTAAAATGATTGAATGGGATGACTGCTCTCACGAAACCGACTTTTATAATTATATATACATATTTATACAAAAATATATAAAATAGGAATACAATTTGGTGGAACAAAGCAAAGGAAAAGAGAAGGAGAGCAATATTTGATTGAAGCGGTTTATTAAAAAAAAATAACGACAAATTGCAGTGAAGGAAAACTGAGTCTGTATGTGGAAGAAGAAGAAAGGAGAGAGCGGGAGGGAGTTCGAGAGAAAAGTAAGTTGTAGAGAGAAAAATGTTACAAGCCGTTAGGAAATGATGTGTTTTGTGGAAACGGAATCAGCCGGAGTTGGATTAGACACGTGGGGTTTTGGCTTTTGCTTATTTTTGTATAAACATATCAATCAATTCTCTAACAAACAAAAGGATAATGGAATCAACAGCACGCCTAGGGGTAGTTCTTTCTGGGAACACAGTATTACACACGTATATAGGTTGCTGCTGCTGCTGCTGTCTCTCTTATCGACATTTGGAGGGGGCGATGGATCAAGGATTTGTTTTGTTTAGTGTAAGGAAACTAAATTTGTAAATAAAATTGAAATTAAATTATGTGTCATTAATATGAAATTAATACATTTATAAATACTTAAGTAATAATCCAACCATCAAACTTTCATGTTATTTAGTTTACAAAATTTTATCTACAAATTTAATCTCCCTACTTGCTCTTTAGTTCATGGTAGAATCTAACGATATGGGGACTGAAAATAATGATATAGTTGAGCATTGTTAGACCAGGAATGGTAGCTAAATTTCATTCTTTAGTTTACTTATATGACCCTTGGGAAGCCCAAGGTTTGCTTGTGGGTGGGAAATTTACGTGAATTGGGAACCAACTAGTGTAACTCATATAAATCCCGGGAAGCCAAGAGATTGCTTTTGGGTGGGTTTTTGTTTTTGGTAAAGAAAGAAAAAAAGTAGTAGTTTAGATTAGAACACGGTGGTAGGAGAGAAAAAACGTTAGCTTTTGGGAATAAAGGTAAATATAGAAAAATAATAATGAGCTTTTAAAAAGAAATAAAAATTTTATTTGTGTTAGTAGAATTCATGTTACGCTTAATAAATGAAAACGATAAGTGAAAAATGCAAATGAGGAAGGTAGCTAGATTCTTCTATTCACACCTCCTCAATTCCACTCTTGACCAATCGCTTATTAGTAGTTGATGAAAATCAACTTGCGAAATAGAAAATAACTAATAAAAACGCATGTGCACCGTGCAAGACATAAAAAGGAATGTGGAATGGAAACTTTAATTGCATTGAAAAATGTTGTAGGCACCGACTTCATCTTCATCTTCATGATGAGATGTATCTCTCTCTATAGTCTATATTAATGATATAATGAACAGATTAACGTGATTGTGACTTGACAACCACCAAGATCAACAACCAACTTTATTATTGTGGGTGCAAAAATTAAGGCTCAAGGAATGAGCCACTACCTAAATTTGGGAGAGTGGAGCTAGAATAAAGGAGCATGATCAAACACTTCCATGGAATATGGAACATGGAGAACTAGGGGGAAGTGGAACTTGAGGCCCAAGTATTTTATGTCTATAAAGGAACTAGAATCCCACGAGAACAAGGGAGAAAAAAAGGGAAGTGTCAGATAGCTTTACAATGTCTTGCAATTATTTTGAACAATGACTGACTTGAGCGTCAGAGTGTTTTCTTGCAGGTCCTCCCACTTTCATTGTTGGCAAGCGAAGATGGTGTCCAAGGCTTCTCAACGTGTTCAAGATTACTTGTTGGTGGAGAATCGAAGTATCCGAAATTTTCCGCTCCAACAATTATTCACTCAACAATATATGGCCCTCCTATGATATTAATATCAAACAACAAACACTGCTAAAATATTATCCCAAGATTGAAGAAGGTGTCGCGGTCCAACAAGATGAGCGATGATTTACATGACCGTGCAAGCTGAGGGATTTTCTTCACAATACCCCCTGCTGCCACCGCCGTAACTGTCATACACAGGCCTCCCATAGTAACCATCATATTGGATGTACGGGGCTGGCCCCCCGCCATAACCACTGTGGCACGGCCCACCTGCATGCCCCTGGTAACAATCTGTACAACACATTCGGACAGGTGGTGGGTACCCTGGCACATAAGGAACCGGCTGAGGCGGCTTGCCATCATCTTTTGCAGGCTTTTCTTCTTTTTTAGGGTCGTGGACGACAACTTTAGGCTTGCCGTCATCTTTTGCAGGCTTAGGTTTTTCGGGCTCTTTAGGCTTAGGCTTGGCGTCATCTTTAGGCTTGGGCTTGGGCTTCTCGGGCTCTTTGATCTCGATGCTTTTGATGGCGCTCCCACCTTTGAAGCAAATCTTGTCCATTATCTTTTCTGGACTGCAACATACCACTTTGATCACCACCTGGTTTTGCTTCTCGTCGTATATCTGGTCTCGTATTTCTCTTGTTCACAAACACACATTAATTTACTCAGTTTACATTTAATCTAAGTTAATCTTATTTTCCCAAAAAGAAAGAACTTTAACTTTGGTTTTTCATCAAATAACTATAGACGAATCAAGGAGAAGAGAGACTCACGTGGGAATTTACAAAGAACTTTTTTGACCTTCTTGTAGCATTTGTGACACTGAAGATCCACCTTCAGCACCATAATCGTAACCTGAATTACCCATATTAATATTAATAGAAAAAATATGTATATTAACCAAATATTGACAAGAATGAATAATATATAAATAAATAATACAGAAGATTGTTGTTGTGCAAAAGTGTAGACAAAAAGAAGTGGAACAGTGCTGCTGGACAATCAGGGTTCTGACTGACAGGGAAGAATCATGGTGAAGGTATGTGGCAAAATCAGTAACAGAGAGAGAGAGAGAGAGAGAGAGGGGCAAAAAACGACAAAATAGCACAGAGGAGAGGACTTGGATTCTTATTAGGATGTAAATCAACCACAAAACTTAAACAACAAGAGCTTAGAGCCTTTTAGTTTTAGCCATACAAATCATCATTTGGGTTATCTGCTTATCCCTGGAAGAAGAGAATGAAGAGAGAACACAAACTATACCAAATATTACGTACCTTTTCCTTTTCCCCCATTGCAGTGAGTAGTGGATGCTCTCAGGCTCAGATTTGGACGAGAACTTCTCAACTACAATGATTGAATGGGACGACTGCTCTCACGAAACCGACTTTTATAATTATATATACATATGGAATACAATTCGGTGAAACAAAGCAGAGAGAGAAGAGAGAGAAGAGAGAGAGAGAGAGAGAGAGAGAGAAGGAGAGAACAATATTTGATTAAAGTGGTTTATTAAAAAAATTATGACAAATTGCTTGTTGAGAAAGAGTGAAAATGAGAGAGAGAGAGAGAGAGAGAGAGAGAGAGAGCACAATTGTTCGTACATAGGGCCAATGGGCTGCGAACACGCTGATATTGGAAGGTTGATTTTATGCTATGGTGGACAAAAGTTTCATTGCAGCGGTAATACGGATAATACACGATGTATAAGTGATGAAATTTTTTATTTTTTTAGCACAAAAAGCTCATCATTTTTATATTAACACGTAATGTATTACTCTGTATTTCGAATACACGATCTCTTGCTATAATAATTGAGGGTTGTCGTTATACGAAGTGACTTTCTGGTGATCGCTAAAAGTTGCAATTTCTTGCATATGCATGTGCTGGCTTTGATTCACCCACCTCACCTTCCATACTTTTCAACTTCCTGCTAATATTATTTTAAGTAAATGATTAATTATGAGTGCATTATCAAAATAAAATTACATCCTAAAGTCAATTATAATTATTAAAGTTCACAGAGAGTTTGGTGGAGAGGAGAGCTGCCAGTATTATTTCAAGATCGTCAAATTAATGGAGAAACTATATTGTAAGGTCGATAGTTTGGTCAAGTGCAATTATGGATCATGCACCCCCACATGGCACATGGAAATCCCTCCAGTTGTCCCTACATCTTAAGTAACAGGTGCCACCCATCTTTGACTAGCTACTTGAAGTTTGGTTTGTGAAGAAACATCTAGTAATTAGCAATGTACTGGACATAGAATGGATGATCAAAATTCAAAATGCGTGGGCTCCAGATGACAAAAGTGTGGCTGAGGTTCAAATGTCCCAATTTTAAAGAGGTGGGTTGGCTGACACGATAGTGGTTGATCAATCCGATTTGATATTTTCTTCTTGTTTAAGGTTTTAGTGGTCTTTTTATTAAGTGCATCACAGCTCATTCATTTGCACGTAAGACTTGATATGTTTCGTTTTGATACAACCGACATGGGAAATGATGATGAGATTAGTGGACATTAGGTGCAACGATATTTAAATTAATTAGTTGTTTACTTAATTATCTTTTTGGTGCAATGAGGTTTAAGTAGTGCACTGCACACCCTAACAATGGTCAACAGTAGTGTGCTGGTGTATCATGTTGCCTGGCTAGCTACTTATTCATATTTTGTGGTTGCGAACTTGCTTCTGGGATTGTGGCAACACTACAAATGGTGAATTCTTCAGGCAACGTGCATGTGTGCCGATCAATTTAGGGTTCGATGATGTACGTGCTACGAATACCGGTTCAATTAATCTTTTTTACTTTATACAAGACTAACGTGTGTTGTCTTGTTATTTGATCGATTAAAAATTATTATCGTTGTCTAATATATATTTGTGACCTCAGCCTACCAAGAAATATGATTTAATAATAATAGTTTTGTTGTCCTTTTTTTTTTTGTTTTTTTTGAAAACTAGTTTTGTTGTCCTTTGTCTCTCTTGATTTGATTCTATACATTACAAATCGATTTCACTTTCCTGCCAGCTTCCTGCTTCGGCATGCATACAATACTGCCAAGCTTTGCATTTTGGACATATCGAATGTTTTTTAACTCAACTTTTGTCTTTGAATAACGTTGTTTTGTGGATGCAAGGGATCGGTGGTTAGAGATCTCGTCTTCATCGCTGTCGTGCAAATGGTACATACGTAATACAAAGATTAGGCAGAGGTAACTTTGCGTAATTTCTGGTGCCGCTCTATGCTGTGCGCAGGTGTGCGCATCGCCTGCGCATAAAGTCTTGGAGATGAAATCCCAGCCTTCCACCTCTAAGGCCTTAAAACCAACGGATGTGATGAGTGTTAAATCCCTTGTAGGCAACCCGTGCGCAGGGGAGAAATTCTGCCGACACTGTTTTCTCACCCTGATCGAACGGACTTAGCAGCTTCAATATACCCACCACAGGCCTAAGTTTGTAGATAAAAATCACCACGAAGAATTTGGGCCGATTCTGAATTATCGAAGCCCAAACTTAAAAGAGATTTTAAAATGGATTTGAGATTTTTCGTCACCAGACTTCACCCATCAAAGTTGGCAACGAAGACAGTACACACCCACCCACGCCCACCTAGAAATCCCTTAATCTTAACGCACAAAACCCTTTGGAAAATTGACCCTTTCCTTTGAGAAAAACATTTTGATAAGCTTCTTGGCCCAGAAAATGATAAAACCATGCAACCAATAACCATATTTTCTTGTCTTAGGCACTGTACAATACAAGGGATGAATCAGCAGTGTCTATACATAACACATGAAAGTTAACATATTCCCGCTCTTCTATCTCATTCGTAGAACAGATGTAAACGCTTATATTTGACTTTTAATAAATTTCTCTTCCCATTGAGTACAGAAACATAAAGAGTGAGGTTCTTTACATTTTGATCCCTTTAAAATCTGAATGGTGTTGTTGTGTCCCATAATTGATCCCATTTGAAAAGAAGTAGTTGATATTGCAATTCAATTCAGCAGCTCAAGGAAAAAGTTTCATAGAGAGCAAAAATATCCACTCCACAGCCTTCTCAGGCAAAGAACACATCCCAGAGCAACTAATCATAGTCGAAAAGGTAACATTATCGGGTTTAACACCTCTCTGGAGTATTTCGTCGAACAGAGGCAAATTTGTCCGAATACCGAGTGAATCTTCCGAACCCGGGGCGGTTTCAAAGTCACAGAGGCAAATTTGTCCGCCTAGTGGACAAATATCTTTTTGAACTTGTATCGGGCCTGGAAGTGATTTTACGGGTTCGGAAGATGTTCGAAGCCCAACTTGAATTTCCAAGAGATTTACGATTAGATAAAAACTTGATTAAAATAGGCATTGTTTTGTATTAAGGAAAATGTTATGATTAAGCTTTTTCATAGCAGTTTCATCATCGTTTTGTAGGTCCAAATGTTCAAAAGCTTACGTGTAGGAAAGACGAGTTTAATATAAAGAAATCACAAGCGATAACAAAATTATGAGTGTTAGCTCACAAATTTTGTAGAAAATGCAACAATTGATGTCACATAAGGTGTTCAGAAGCATTCTTATCGTAATAGAAAATCAAGAATAAAATCACATTCCCCGCCCAAATCTCCATAATGTCCCATAAGAATTTTAAGATTCTTACAGTTTGAAAAATTTGACATGAATATAGGTTATATATAGTTCTAAAAAAAAATCTCAAAAGCGACAAAAAACCATAAATATCAGCTCACAAGTTTTGAGAAAAAAAAATTAATTTAATTATTGAGCATAAGAAAATGTTGTAGAGAGAAAAATGTTACAAGCCGTTAGGAAATGATGGGTTTTGTGGAAACGGAATCAGCTGGAGTTGGATTAGACACGTGGGGTTTTGACTTTTGCTTATTTTTTGTATAAACATATCAATCAATTCTCGAACAAACAAAAGGATAATGGAATAAACAGCACGCCTAGGAGTAGTTCTTTCTGGGAACACATTATTACACACGTATCTAGGTTGCTGATGCTGCTGCTGTCTCTCTTGTCGACATTTGGAGGGGGCGAGGGATCAAGGATTTGTTTAGTTTAGTGTAAGGGAAACTAAATTTGTAAATAAAATTTACAAATTAAATGATGTGTTATTAATAGGAAATTAATACATTTATAAATACTTAAGTAATAATGCAATCATCAACTTTCATGTTATTTAATTTAAAAAATTTTGTCCACAAATTTAATCATCCTAGTTACTCTTTAGTTTATGGTAAAATCTAACGATGTGAGGACTGAAAATAATGATATAGTTGAGCACTGTTAGACGAGGAATGGTAGGTAAATTTCATTCCTTAGTTTACTTATCTGACCCTTGGGAGGCCAAAGGTTTGCTTGTGGGTGGGAAATTTACGTGAATTGGGAACCAACTAGTGTAACTCATATAAGTTCCGGGAAGCCAAGATATTGCTTTTGGGTGGGTTTTTGTTTTTGGTAAAGAAAGAAAAAAAGTAGTAGTTTAGATTAGAACACGCTGGTAGGAGAGAAAAAAGGTTAGCTTTTGGAAATAAAGGTAAATTTAGAAAAATAATAATGAGTATTTAAAAAGAAATAAAAATTTTGTTTGTGTTAATAGAATTCATGTTACGCTTAATAAATGAGAAAGATAAGTGAAAAATGGAAATGAGGAAGGTAGCTACATTCTTCTATTCACACCACCTCAATTCCACTCTTGATCAATCGCTTATTAGTAGTTGATGAAAATCAACTTGTGAAAAAGGAAATAACTAATAAGAACGCATGTGCACCGTGCAGAACAAAGAAAGGAACGTGGAATGGAAACTTTAATTGCATTGAAAATTGTAGCAGGCACCGACTTCATCTTCATCTTCATCTTCATGAAGAGATGTATATCTCTCTCTATAGTCTATATTAATGATATAATGAATAGATTAACGTGATTGTGACTTGACCACCATCAAGATCAACAACAAACTTTATTATTCACTTAACAATATATGAGCTTCCTATAATATATATCAACCAACAAACACTGCTAAAATACTATCCCGAGATTGAAGAAGGTGTCACGGTCTGACAAGATGATCGATGATTTACATGACCGTGCAAGCTGAGGGATTTTCTTCACAATACCCCCTGCTGCCACCGCCGTAACTGTCATACACAGGCCTCCCATAGTAACCATCATATTGGATATACGGTGCTGGCCCCCCGCCATAACCACTGTGGCACGGCCCACCTGCATGCTCCTGGTAATAATCCATACAAGACGCTCGGACAGGCGGTGGGTACCCTGGCACACAAGGAACCGGCTGAGGCGGTGGCAGTGGCGGTTCTTGTATAAGCTTGCCGTCATCTTTTGCAGGTTTTTCTTCTTTTTTAGGCGTGTGGACGACCTCTCTAGGCTTGTCGTCATCTTTTGCAGGCTTAGGTTTTTCGGGCTCTTTGGGTTTATCAGCCGGTTTAGCTTTTTCGGCCTCTTTGGGTTTCTCAACCGACGGTGGCTTGGGCTTCTCTGGCTGTTTGATCTCGATGCTTTTTATGGCACCTCCACCTTTGCAGCAAATCTTGTCCCTTATCTTTTCTGGACTACAACATACCACTTTGATCACCACTTGGTTTTGCTTCTCGTCGTATATCTGGTCTCGTATTTCTCTTGTTCACAAACACACATTAATTTACTAAGTTTACATTTAAGCTAAATTAATCTTATTTTCCCAAAAAGAAAGAACTTTAACTTTGGTTTTTCATCAAATAACTATAGACGAATTAAGGAGAAGAGAGACTCACGTGGGAATTTACAAAGAACTTTTTTGACCTTCTTGTAACATTTGTGACACTGAAGATCCACCTTCAGAACCATAGTCGTAACCTGGATTACCCATTTTTAATATTAATAGAAAAAAAATATGTACATTAACCAAAGATTGACAAGAATGAATCTTCAGAAAATATATAAATATACAGAAGATTGTCGTGCAAAAGTGTAGACAAAAAGAAGTGGAACAGTGCTGCTGGACAATCAGGGTTCTGACTGACTGACAGGGAAGAATCATGGCGAAGGTATGTGGCCAAATCGGTAACAAAACTATATGGATAATAAAATAATGATATTTCTATAAGTATTGGATGAACTTATAGTAAATCCACCATTTGTTAATTAGGTATACCATTTTCATAAGTATTACTACCATAAAATCAAAAAAGAAAAAACACACAGTTAATAAAAAAAAATATAAAAAAGGGCCTAGGAGCCTAGGTGCCGTCTAGGCCCGCCTAACTTCCATCCGATTTTTCCAAACGTTCTAGCCCAAAATCGGAACGGGGCACCACCGCCGATTTTTAGAACAGTGCCGATAAGGTAATACTATCGGATTGGATATCCAGTAATCCAACAAATCGGATATGGATTTTGTAGCGAAAGATCCATCGCGGTTGAATATTTTTCTTTTCGGGTCAGATATCAGATATAACGTGCTCCACACATTTTGTGCGTAAAATTTTGAGATTTTATGGAGCAAATGAGGAGAGAAATGTGAGTTAATTTGATTTTCATTTATTGATTTTTTTTGTTTTTTTGACGGAGAGATGAGAGAGGGGAAGGGAAACTTAGGATTTAGAGACAGGTGGGGTGGGACAGAGAGAGAAACCCTCACCGAGGAGGAGAGAAAAACTTATGTGCAAAGTCCACTTTTGATAAAGCCTTTCAGTTTTAGCCATAGAAATCATCAATTGGGTTATCTGCTTATCCTTGGAAGAAGAAAATGAAGAGAACACAAACTATACCAAATATTACGTACCTTCTTTTCCCCCATTGCAGTGAGTAGTGGATGCTCTCAGGCTTGGATCTGGACGAGAACTTCTCAACTAAAATGATTGAATGGTACGACTGCGAAACCGACTTTTATAATTATATATACATATTTATACAAAAATATATAAAAATAGGAATACAATTCGGTGAAACAAAGCAGAGAGAGAGAGAGAGAGAGAGAGAGAGAGAGAGGAGAGAGCAATATTTGATTAAAGTGGCTTATTAAAAAAAATTATGACAAATTGCTTGTTAAGAAGGAGTGAGAGACAGAGAGAGCGCAATTGTTCGTACATAGGGCCAATGGGCTGCGAACACGCTGATATTGGAAGGTTGATTTCATGCTATGGTGGACAAAAGTTTCTTTGTTGCGATAATACAGATAGTACATCATATGTAAATGATGAAATTTTTTTTAACACAAATAGCTCATCATTTTTATAATAACGTGTGATGTATTACTCTATATTCTAAATACACTGAAAGATTGAGGGTTGTCGTTATACGAAGTGACTTTCTGATGATCGCTAAAAGTTGCAATTTCTTGCATATGCATGTGCTGGCTTTGATTCACCCACCTCACCTTCCATACTTTTCTTCAACTTCCTGCTAATATTATTTTAAGTAAATGATTAATTATGAGTCCAGTATCAAAATAAAATTACATCCTAAGTTAATTATAATTATTAAAGTTCACATAGAGTTTGGTGGAGAGGAGAGCTGCCAATATTATTTCAAGATCGTCAAATTAATGGAGAAACTATATTGTAAGGTCGATAGTTTGGTCAAGTGCAATTATGGATCATGCACCCCCACATGGCACATGGAAATTCCTCCAGTTGTCCCTACATCTTAAGTAACAGGTGCCACCCGTCTTTGACTAGCTACTTGAAGTTTGGTTTGTTAATCCAAACCGGTGAAGAAACATCTGGTAATTAGCAATGTTCTGGACAGAGAATGGATGATCAAAATTCAAAAAGCGTGGGCTCCAGTTGACAAAAGTGTGGCTGACGTTCAAATGTCCCAATTTTATAGAGGCGGGTTGGCTGACACGATAGTGGTTCATCAATCCGATTTGGTCTTTTCTTCTGTCCTTTTATTAAGGGCATCACAGCTCACTCATTTGTACGTAAGACTTGATATGTTTCGTTTTGATACAACCGACATGGGAAATGATGATGAGATTAGTGGACATTAGGTGCAAAGATATTTAAATTAATTAGTTGTTTACTTAATTATCTTTTTGGTGCTATGAGGTTTCAAGACTAGAAAGTAGTGCACTACACACCCCAACAATGGTCAACAGTAGTGTGCTGGTGTATCATGTTGCCTGGCTAGCTACTTATTCATATTTTGTGGTTGCGAACTTGCTTCTGGGATTGTGGCAACACTACAAATGGTGAATTCTTCAGGCAACGTGCATGTGTGCCGATCAATTTAGGGTTCGATGATGTACGTGCTACGAATACCGGTTCAATTAATCTTTTTTACTTTATACAAGACTAACGTGTGTTGTCTTGTTATTTGATCGATTAAAAATTATTATCGTTGTCTAATATATATTTGTGACGTCAGCCTACCAAGAAATATGATTTAATAATAATAGTTTTGTTGTCCTTTTTTTTTTTTGTTTTTTTTGAAAACTAGTTTTGTTGTCCTTTGTCTCTCTTGATTTGATTCTATACATTACAAATCGATTTCACTTTCCTGCCAGCTTCCTGCTTCGGCATGCATACAATACGGCCAAGCTTTGCATTTTGGACATATCGAATGTTTTTTAACTCAACTTTTGTCTTTGAATAACGTTGTTTTGTGGATGCAAGGGATCGGTGGTTAGAGATCTCGTCTTCATCGCTGTCGTGCAAATGGTACATACGTAATACAAAGATTAGGCAGAGGTAATTTTGCGTAATTTCTGGTGCCGCTCTATGCTGTGCGCAGGTGTGCGCATCGCCTGCGCATAACGTCTTGGAGATGAAATCCCAGCCTTCCACCTCTAAGGCATTAAAACCAACGGATGTGATGAGTGTTAAATCCCTTGTACGCAACCCATGCGCGGGGAGAAATTCTGCCGACACTGTTTTCTCACCATGATCGAATGGACTTAGCAGCTTCAATATACCCACCACAGGCCTAAGTTTGTAGATAAAAATCACCACGAAGAATTTGGGTCGATTCTGAAATATCGAAGCCCAAACTTAAAAGAGATTTTAAAATGGATTTGAGATTTTTCGTCACCAGACTTCACCCATCAAAGTTGGCAACGAATACAGTACACCCACCCACGCCCACCTAGAAATCCCTTAATCTTAAGGCACAAAACCCTTTGGAAAATTGACCCTTTGAGAAAAACATTTTGATAAGCTTCCTGGCTCAGAAAATGATAAAACCATGCAACCAATAACCATATTTTCTTGTCTTATTGCACTGTACAAGGGATGAATCAGCAGTGTCTATACATAACACATGAAAGTTAACATATTCCCGCTCTTCTATCTCATTCGTAGAACAGATGTAAACGTTTCTATTTGACTTTTAATAGATTTCTCTTCCCATTGAGTACAGAAACATAAAGAGTGAGGTTCTTTACATTTTGATCCCGTTAAAATCTGAATGGTATTGTTGTGTCCCATATATTGATCCCATTTGAAAAGAAGAAGTTGATATTGCAATTCAATTCAGCAGCTGAAGGAAAAAGTTTCATAAAGAGCAAAAATATATTTCCCGACACGAGTCCAACTCAAACCCCAAAGTTCAATAACTGAGTGAGCCTACCAAAGTTTAAAGTCTCGCCTACTATCACAGATATCATATATGAGAAGTAGATGAGGAAGTTATTTCGGGCTTCTGTGTAGTCAGGGTTTCGGCTTAATGACCTTTTAAATTTAGTTTTCTGTTAGCACATTTCATCTATCAAGTTGCAAAGGACCACTTTCCAATATATGAATTGCATGTGTCGTGGAATCATCACAAGCTTTTGCTTTCAGGATTCTAATTAGATATCCGAATTACCTTTTGATCCATATAAAGCTCAGCTGCTTTGCCCTTCCCTTCTTTCTTCTTTCCCCTTCCTTGTTTTATATCTGTATGTATATATATATTGTGTGAGTTGAGTCGTGAGTGCTACTTTGATCAGCTGGTTAGTCTTGATGAAATTGAGGTTCCACCATAAAACCAATTGGTAATATGGGGAGTAGCCCAATACCATGTAAGCACATAGCAAATCTTGTCCCTCACCAATGTGGGACAACTCTCAACACGCCCCTGCACGTGTGACGGATTTTCAAGCCTACACGTGGACAACCTTGCTCTGATACCATGATGAAATTGAGGTTCCACCATAAAATCAATTGGCAATATGGGGAGTAGCCCAAGATCATATAAGCACATAGCAAACCTTGTCCCTCACCAATGTGGGACAACTCTCAACAAGTCTAATACCGGCTTTGGTTTTGTTTTTTGTAAATAGGCAGCTGTTAGGGTTTGTAAACAGACTTTGGCAAACAAACGATTTCCCAACTGTTAGTTTGCATGTTTAAGTGGATTATATACTGAATCACTGATACAAAAGTATTCTAACTTGTATTTATTCATTTCATTCATATAGAATTGGTTAAATACAGTGAGTGCATGGGATATATTCTTTGATGATTGATTGGGTGCCAAGTGCCAACTTGGTTACATGAAGACAGGCCTTCCCTCTCCAAATACCAATCACCTTTTCTTTTCTTTTTTCTTCTGGTTAATTTATTGCTACGTGCATATTTTTTGATCGAATACTCCTAATTTCATGGAGAAATACATGACGATAATGTTTATCATCACAAATCACAAGAGACGCGGAAGGACATACAAAGAGTCGCAGATGCTGATGGCCTTCCATGCGATAGGTCCCGCTGGATTCCACCACCTCTTTCCAGATGCCGATGGCCTTCCCGGGTTCCCACTTCCCAGCCCGACCCTGATCTTGTTCTGGGCTTTTAGTCCACATGATAATCACTTGGGTGCTTGGAATCCAAAACCCTGGGGACCGCTTGGGCTCCATCTTATATTTCTGGCTAGTTATACACACAAATATACAGAACCTACCAAGTGAGTGAGAAAGAGAAGAGCTGTCAGCTGTGACAACCTTATTTTCCTCCTCCACATAATCGTTTTTCTTATTCTTTATCTTTTTCTTGTGCTGATCGATCGAGAGAACATCATGCTTTTTTCTCTTGTCTTTCTTCAATATAATCTAGTCATCTTTCGAAACGTAATAATCAATCTCAATTATTCATCTAAAACTCCTATTTTCTCGTGAAAGCAGAGAAAAACTAAGTTGATTCCTAAACAGTGAATATATTTCATTTAGTGTGCGTTAAACTCCAATAAATGTGTATGTATATCATTGGTAAGTGATATTGCCATATACCCTAGTTTTTCATCAGCCCTCTCAATGCAATTCACAAGCTTGCAAAGTTCTTCCTTTGATGTTTGAGTCATTACATTCAGGAGACGACCACAGAAACGCTCATTTGGTGTTGTACCCAATTCTAGGAGTTGATTGAATATCTTGACAACGTCATCAGTGCGTTTTGCCTTACCGTAGCATTGGATGAGTGATGTCAAAATAAAGATATTTGGCTCAAATCCAGCTTCCAACATCTCATTCAATGTTGCTTCTGCCTCTATGACTTTCTCGCTACAGGAATATATGGTAATCATGGACGAAAAAAAGTCCAACTGTCAGGCTTCAGTGTTTCAGAACTCTTCATTTCTTCAAAAATCTCAACGGCTTCAAAAATCTCTTAAGAAACATTAAGAGCATCATCACAGTAACGAGCTCTACCATAGGCCCTTAAAAGAGTTGCATAGCTCCTTGCTGATCATCTCTCGGTAAATTTTCTTGGCCTGCCAAGGCTCCTAGCTCTTCCCATAGCATCCAACAAAATGTTATAAATAACCAAGTTTGGCTTAGCCCCTATAGCTTTCATTTCCTCATGAACATTCAAGCACCCATCAAAATTCCCCAATTGCCCGTGAATTTTGATCAACGTAGAAAACGTCACTGGATCAATGCGCTACTTCTCAGTCCTGGCCCGGTCATACAAACTGAAAGCCATTTCAACCTTACCGGCACGTCCATAGGCGTCAATCATAGCCGAATAGGTAACATCATCCGGATTACACCCAAAACCGGGCATCTTCTCAAACCACTCCACAGCCTTATCAGGCAATGAACACATCCCAGAGCAACTAATCATAGTCGAAAAGGTAACATTATCGGGGTTAAAACCTCTCTGGAGTATTTCGTCGAACAGATTCTCTGCTCTCTCCATATCCTTACCCTTCCTACACACTTTCAAAGTCACATTATACAAAATTACCTCCCGCTTCGGTTTCAACCTCTGCTGAAAGTAGTTAAGCGCAAGCAAAGCATTTTCCGGATTGTTCATGCTATTCAGAACCGCCACAGCGTTTTGTTCCAAAATATTATCCCCTAGACCTTTTAAAGCTTCGAAAACATCACTTTCAATCGGAGTGCAAGAGTTCAAATACTCAGCTACTTTCACCAAAGAAGCGTACCTGGAATCGTAGGACTTGTGCCGCAGCTGTGAAGCTCTGGGGCTGCTGGGATTGAACCAGATATAGCTTTTCGACAAAGACCCGGAATTTCCATCTGGGCTCTGAATGTTTCCAATTTCTGGAGCTTTGGAGTTCTGGGCTTCTTCTGCAACTGGGTCTTGCAAAGAAACATGGTGTATTTGCAGAGAGGTTCTTGACTGAAATTGCAGTGAAGGAAAACTGAGTCAGTGGGTGTTAGTTGCAGAGCTTAGGAGTCAGTGGGTGTTCATGAATGTACTAATAACCCTATTCCCCGCAATGTACTGGAGAGAGAATGGATGATCAAAATTCAAAGAGCGTGGGCTCCAGATGACAGAAGTTAACATTCCCGCTCAGAAACTGATAAAACCATGCAACCAATAACCATATTTTATTGTCTTAGTGCACTGTAAGGGATTAATCATCAGTGTCCATACATAACACATGCAAGTTCATATATTTCGGCTCATCTATTTGTAGAAGAGATGTAAACGTTTTTATTCGATTTTTAATACATTTCTCTTCCCATTGAGTAGAGAAACATAAAGAGAGAGGTTCTTTACATTTTGATCCCGTTAAAATCTGATTGGTGTTGTTGTGTCCCATATATTGGTCCCATTTGAAAAGGAGAAGTCGATTTGCAATTCAATTCAGCAGCTGAAGGGAAAATGTATCATAGAGAGCAAAAATATCTTTCCGGACACGAGTCCAAATCAAACCCCCAAGTTCAATAAGCTGTGTGCTAGTGGTGGCTAAGCTAGGCAACTAGGCAACTGAGTGAGCCTACCATTGTGTACAGTCTCGCCTACTATCACAGATATCATATATGAGAAGTAGATGAGGAAGTTATTTTGGGATTCTGTGTAGTCAGGGTTTCGGCTTAATGCTCTTTTAAATTTCGTTTTCTGTTGGCACATTTCATCTATCAAGTTGCAAAGGACCACTTTCCAATAGATGAAATGCATGTGTCGTGGAATTATCACAAGCTTTTGCTTTCAGGATTCTAATATCAGATATCCGAATCACCTTTGATCCATATAAAGCTCAGCTGCTTTCGCCATCCCTTCTTTCTTCTTTCCCCTTCCTTGTTTTCATATCTGTATGTGTATATGTGTGTGTGTGTGTGTAGCATATAACTAAACTCATTTGGGCTATATGTTCGTGTGAATCACATAATGCCATAAATTTAGAAATTTTTAATTAGTTGGTAATTGTGTGAGTTGAGTCTTGAGTGCTACTTTGGTCAGCTGATTAGTCTAATACGTGCTTTGGTTTTGTTTTTGGTAAATAGGCAGCTGTTAGGGTTTGCAAACAGACTTTGGCAAACAAATGATTTCCCAACTGTTAGTTTGCATGTTTAAATGGATTATATACTGAATCACAGATACAAAAGTATTCTAACTTGTATTTGTCCATTTAATTCATATAGAATTTGGTTAAATACAGTGAGTGCATGGGATTCTTTGATGATTGATTGGGTGCCAAGTGTCAACTTGGTGACATGAAGACAGGCCTTCCCTCTCCAAGTTCCAATCACCTTTTCATTTTTTTCTTCTGGTTAATTTATTACTACTTGCATAATTTTTGATCGAATACTCCTAATTTCATGAAGAAATAGAGGACGATAATATTTATCATCACAGTTTACAAGAGACACCGAAAGACATGCAAAGAGTCACTGATGCTGATGGCCTTCCCGGGTTCCCACTTCCCAGCCCGACCCTGATCTTGATCTGGGCTTTTAGTCCACATGATAATCACTTCGGTGCTTGGAATCCAAAACCCTGGGGACCGCTTGGGATCCATCTTATATTTCTGGCTAGCAATACACACAAATATACAGCACCTACCAAGTGAGTGAGAAAGAGAGGAGCTGTCAGCTGTGACAGCCTTATTTTCCTCCTCCACACAATCGTTTTTCTTGTTCTTTTATCTTTTTCTTGTGCTGATTGATCGAGAGAACATAATGCTTTTTACTTTTTTGTCTTTCTTCAATATAATCTAGTCATCTTTCAAAACATAATAATCAATCTCAATTATTCATCTAAAACTCCTATTTTCTCATGAAAGCAGAGAAAAACTAAGTTGATTCCTGAATAGTGAAGACATTTTATATAGCGTGCGTTAAACTCCAATAAATGTGTATGTATATCATTGGTAAGTGATTTTGCACTCTCTTTATTTTTCCTCACATTTCATTCTCTAGAATTTAGATTGAATTCAAAGGATAATAAAACAATTATACGAGCGTGTGAAAATTATCTAAGTCCAATTATTGTTGACTACGTAAAGGCAGAGAGACAAACTAAGTTGATTATTGGCTGTCAATTGATTCGGAAAACTTTTGGTTTGATTGCAAAACTGAAGTTGGTGATGTAGGTGGAGAACCTTGTCAGGAGTCGAGAGCTTTTAGACTATTTTTAACAGGAGTCGAGAGCTTTTAGACTGTCTTTAACTATTGGAAAAAAATTTAAAATTCTTAATTAGGAAAATTTAGACCAACTCCAATGGGGGCTAAATGCCAAATTACCCCCCAAATTACCCCCTCCCCAAAACCTCTCCAATGCATGCCAAATTATTGGGCTAAATGCCAAATAATTTTTTTGGGCCAAATTCCCCCAGCGTGAGTGGACTCGCTGGCCCAAAGGCCAGTCTCGGCCCGCTCAATCGCGTACGCGCCCCACGCGGAGGGTTTGCAATCTGTTCCTGACAGGGTGGGCCCTGCTGTCAGCGGGCAGTCGGCCACCCGATAAGACCCCAACGACTATTTTTTCAATCCAACGGCCTTTTTTCACGGACCGTTGGTAGATCCAACGGTCCATATTCAAATTTGATATTTTTTAAATATGTTATTTTAAATACATTGAATCCAACGGCTGAAGGACACTTAAGTTTTAGACCAAAATTACTCTCCCTCTTTCCTTTCTGGGGTGTGGGGAAGGAAGCAGAAGGACACTTAAGTGAAGTGAGAAATCCACGTGTCTGACGTGGATTTGTTTAATGCTGACTCAGCTTCTCACAAGTTGCGCCTGTTTTCCTTCGAAATGACCTGCATGGTCCTTTATAGTTCTGTTGGTACTAAAGGCAGGGTAGGGACAAAAATCATTTTACCCAGAGAAAAGGTGAAAAGATGGTAACGAAACAAGAGTGAAGGGATTCTCTTTTCGTTAAAGTCCCTACCCTGCCCTTAATACCTACAGTACCATGAATGACCATGCAGGTCATTTCGAAGGAAAACAGGGGAAATTTGTGGGAGAAAGATTCTCTCCTCTTTTCTGTTTGACGGTCACAATTAAACTAAGTTAACATTTTATATTAATTTTTGCAGAAAGAGAAAGACGAGAATAAGACTGAAAGAATGGAAAATGATGGAAAGATGAGCCAAAAAAATCATAATCCTAATTGGTGAAAAGCTGAGTCAGCATTAAACGAATCCACGTCAGACACGTAGAATTCTCACTTTACTTAATTGTCCTTCTGCGTCCTTCCCCACACCCCTAGAAAGGAGAGAGGGAAGAGAGCGACCAAGAGCTAGAGGAAAGGAGTGAGATAAAAAATAAATAAAAGAGAGTGAATATATATACTCTCTCTACTCTTTCATCACTATTTGTTTCCAGATTGCACAACGTACTTAAATCCATCTTCATTCAAACTTCTGAAGAAAAGTGCTTTCAGAATCAGCCAAAAAAATGGGCGAAGTAAGCATTTGGCCGACACTTTCGTTTTATTTACTAGCTTTCTGTATATGTTTATGTTGCTTGAACAGGGTTGTGTATTTTCAGATCTTGGTCTAGTATTTCAAACAATGTTCAATATTCTTCTTGTTGGTTTCTTGTGTATTTATACCTTAATTTGTTGGGGTAGAACAAGGATTAGCTTCATGTATATATTAAGTGGCATTTATAAGTTTTCCTGATTGATTTTTGTATTGATATATTTTGTGTGGAAACATATTAAAGGAGAAGAAAGAGGAAGAGAAGAAGGAGGAAAGCAAAGATGAAAAGAAAGAAGAAGAGAAAAAGGAAGAAAAGAAAGAAGAGCCTCCGGAGATTGTACTCAAGGTTGATATGCATTGTGAAGCTTGCGGAAGGAAAGTTGCTCGAGCCTTGAAGGGTTTTGAAGGTAAACTTGTTATTTTCCTTATTATTAATATTATAACTCCGTCCTTAATTTTTGAGTTCTGAGTTCTGACCACCTCTCCCTCATCAGTTTTATTAATTGTATAAGAATAAAACAAATTGAGCTATGCAGACACATAAAATTGAGTTTAAAAGTGCTTTTTATTTAGAGCAGTGCATGTCATTGTTATCACGTTTTTCTTGAAGAAAATACTTTTAAAGTGTATTTCTTTTCGTTCATATTTAATCACAAAGCAATTAAAAGGGTAGGAGAGGGGGTTAATTAGTGTAAGTAATTTGAGTTTTGAGTATTTGAATGTAATTAATCTGTGGTGGACGGTGGGTGCACTGCAGGAGTGGAGGATGTAACGACAGACAGCAAGGCGAGTAAGGTGGTGGTGAAAGGGAAGGCGGCAGACCCCATAAAGGTCTGCGAAAGATTACAAAAGAAAAGCGGCAAAAAAGTGGAGCTCATTTCACCTTTGCCCAAACCTCTCGAGGAGAAGAAGGAGGAAGAACAAGTTAAAGAAGCCGACAAGGAAGAGAAAAAAGAGGAGGTAATTATTTCAAAACCTACTTTCACAGTTTCACTCACTCTATTTTTATTTATTTATTTTTTTCACGCACCGGGTCTGCACTCACCATAAGATTATCATTAATATAAAGGACACTAATGAAAATGGTTTAAAAGTTTTGAGTTTTAACAATAATGAATAAAATAAAGGGTAAATTGAATAATACCAGAATCGAATTTTTAATGTAAAAATGTGATTTTTCGTTAAAGTGGACAGTACGGAAGGTTTAAAAGCTTTTCGTTAAAATTTTCTTAATATAATTACTAATGAGACATTAACATAATCATATATATTTTAAACTAACCCTCCGCGGCTTTACTCACGCTACCAGGAGTGTCTCCCATGCCAGTCTCTACTACTTTTGAGCCTTGTGTTTTCTCCTCATACTGATTACAAAGCAACTTAAGTTTAAGTTGAACTAATTAATTATTGAGAATGTTAAAAGACACCTTCTCAAAATGAGATTTTTTATAGGAAAAGGGATCCTATCTGGATCCTTTCCATCAGTTCACTCATCCGGACCATTAAGATTTCTAACGTCTACAAATAGGGAGCATTTTTTAAATGTTATAATAATTTTAGTCGTTATATTAAATTTCAATAGCTCGGTTGAGTGGACTTGATGGAAGGGATCCAGAGAGGATCCCTTACCTTTCTATACTGTCACCCTCTTTGTCACCTTGTGTTTTTTGTATAATGTTTCATATTGTTGGCACAAAAATTGTGCTAAGAACATGAGGTAGCGAAGAGTTGCTTTTAAAAAGTTGCATGTCTATTCATTTTTTTTAGGATAAGGATGCTCACCGGATCATTTATTAAGGATTTTAGGAATCCTACATTTTATTAGTTTACAATACATGTACTGTTCGGTAAACTTTAGTTAGTTACTGTGGAAACAGATCCTTTCGGGATCCCTTCTACCAAATTCTACTCAATTATCTAATCCGGACCATCGAAATTTGGTCTAATGGTTAAAATTATTATAACTTTTAAAATGGTTTTCTGTTTGTATTTGGTAGATCATATTTTAAAGACCCGGATTGATTGATTGGGTGAATTTAGTATAAGAGATTTCAGCGAATCTCTTTCTTTGCGTCTAATTTTAAATAAAAAAAATTTATAAACGGATATAATGTTTGTGAGGATCCGGATGAGATTCAAATTATAAGGTATGGTTCTATGCATGGAGGGATGGGGTCGGCCAATCACAGTTCCCTAGCTAAAGCTAAAATAGTGAATATCGTGAGTGCTGTGTTTTAGTACTGACATGAAAGTTACCATTCAAAGTCAGGAAAAGGACAACCCCACCTCCTCTCCACAATCCACATGCACATATCACGAGACCACCACTCACCCTTAGGAGAAAGATTTACAATGCATGTAACGCTGTGACGACATTTGCGTCAATAATTCAATTATGTTTTCCAAGTCTTTTGAAATGGCTTTATAGTATTTTGCACGACATTTCACCGGTCATGTACGTAATATGAAAGTTGTTTTTCCAGAGCTGTTGAAGGTTGGGGAAATTAAAACCAAAAAAAAAGTATATGCTTATGTCCTTAAATTTGAGCGTGCTGTTTATGTATTTGATCAAAATCCTATACGCATGTATTTTCACGTCACTAAATATGTTTTGTTCTCGAAACTACCCTAAAAGGGTATACAAACCTTATCAAACTAATAAAAAAGGAAAATGATCCTCGTCGGATTCTTTTCTGGGAATTTGGGGATTTCGTGATCATGATTGTTCATTGTACATCATGCAGTTAGAAATCATTTAAAATTTAAAATTGAATATAAATAGTTCCTAATGAAAATTGATTGTACGATAAACGGTCATGATCACGAGATTCTCAAAATCCTCAGAAAAAGGATCATGTTCATAAAAAAGGACACTAACCTTATCAGACTCTCCAAGCTGTATGTTGTATACTTACAAACATAGGATACAGTGCAATTGGTAAGGTACATGCTGCAACACCAATTTAATGAAATGTATTGTTAAGTACATGCACATAATTATTATATTTGGAGGCCCATGCCTTTAAATATGCCCTGCTATTAACTCTTTAGGCTATGTATGATATAACAAATAAAATAAAAGAAATATGTGCTCCTCCACTCCCACAAGGGCCACACAGAATCAATACACATCTTCATACTGCATGTGCAATATGTAGCATGCCATTGTCATGGAGGACGCTGGTTGTCCTGTGCTTATACTGTGTTGCGTGTTGGTATGTAATGAACCCCACTTTTTCACGTTGGAGTTTGTTGGCATCACATGTCCACCTTCGCTCCTGTCCCTGATTGACATTGGAACCTTGGACCTTGGACTCTAGTAGATCAACTTTACCAATGAAATAAACAAATCTACGGCTACAGAGGAAAACGTAGTTAGGGCATCTCCGATGCATGGACTCAAATTTTAAGTCTATATATATAGGAATTGCTTAAAGGGAGGGATCCCCATTTTTTTAAAAAAATGGGGACACGCTCCACACCGTTAGATTTAACTTTAATGAAATTGTGTGGTTGAGATTGTGTGGCTTGTGTTTTAATCTTAACCACACAATTTCATTAAAGCTAATCTAACGGTGGGGAGCGTGTCCCCATTTTTAAAAAAAATGGGGATCCCTCTCCTTAAGCAACATGTATATATATATATATATTTGGGCCCCTTGAAAGTGAGGGATGTACGTATTTTGATTTTCTACTTCAATTGAAGGACTCAAATTCTAAGGCTCATTTTTTTAGTTTTAAGATTTGAGTTTTTGCATTGAACGAGAAAACAATAAACTTATAACTCACATTTTGAGCTTTGATAATTGGGATATCTGCATTAGAGATGGTTGGAATCAAAACTCAAATCCTTTTTTTTTTTTTAGTTGAATGCAATTTTTCCTTGTTAAAATAGGCTCCACCAAGGACCCAAATCTGATATTGAGACTCAAATTTGAGTCTCACTTTCCTCAGAACCTAAATATGAGTTCATGTTCGTTGGAGATGTTTTGCCTTAGATCTCAAATATGAGATTTGAGTTCTTGCATAGGAGATAATGCTGAACCATTTAGTAAAACCCGATCTTCTGCTAAAGAATCAATTATTTGATGCAGATATATATTCATATTATTCACAATTGTATCTCTGACAATGTGACAAATTATTTATACAATTCAACGATCTCTTGTCAGCCTCCTGCTGTTGTTACAGTGGTATTGCAAGTTCGAATGCACTGCGAAGCCTGCGCCCAAGTTCTACAGAAGCGAATTCGAAAGATCCAAGGTACTTGTATCATCATACATCATTCATTATAATCTTTTCATTTTCCAAGCCCATGATATTTGTTTTAGTTCAATATATAAGTCTTCTTTACCGCAGGCATTACGCATAGGATATATATGTTGAGATTGAATCCCATATTGATGAGAGGAGAGATCTTGCATGGACTTATAAGAGGTTGGGTTACTCCCCATATTTCCAATTGGTTTTGGTTTTATGGTGGAACCTCAACTTTTTTCAATATATAGATACATAACAAATGGTTGTATTCAAATGAAAAAAATGGATCACTCATTGTGTTCCTTACATGTTATGGATTTAATCTGGGGTATGCATGGATTTTAAGGGCCGTCTAAATTGTTGAATCGTATTTTCTATTTGTGCCCACATCAACATAAAAGATTTTTCAGGGTGCTTTTTAAACATTGTAGGTGTAGAGTCAGTGGAAACAGACGTAGGCAACAACAAGGTTGTAGTAAAAGGCGTGATGGACCCGGCGAAGCTTGCGGAGGATGTGTATAAAAAAACCAGGAAGCAGGTTTCTGTTGTGAAGGAGGATGAGAAGAAAGAAGAAAAGAAAGAAGACGAGAACAAGAAGGAAGGAGAGAAGAAAGAAGGGGAGGAAGACAAGCAGGGAGAGGACAATAAGGTCGACATCAAGCGAAGTGATTATTGGCCAACAAAGTACTACTCGGAATATTCATCGTATCCCCACCCTCAGATTTTCAGCGATGAAAACCCAAATGCATGCTCTGTTATGTGACTTATATGTGCAGGCAGTAAGACGCCTTCATGCATGCCTGTATACATATTGCAACTTAAGAAATGTTATTCTTACCACATTTTTCATATCACATTTGTACCACTGTTCTAATAAAGATGTGATCCATATGTCTTGGTGACTCTATCTTTATTAGAGAGAGTATCAATATAATATGGAAAACGTGATAAGTGTAATATCAATTACCAATTTTCTACGTATATGTAGTAATTAATACGACTATTGATGATTGCAACTTATATATTAATTAATAGTGTATGCATGCCATCTTGAGCATCAATCCTATGTATGTAAGTTTACGTTGGTCGAAGTTTGGATTATTTAGTCTTGTAATTATGAGTTACTTAACCTAATTGTGAATTTTGGGGTGTGTACTCAAGTGAGATACAAGTCATTAAGGAGCCTCTTTTATTTAATTTTGTATGAACACAAGTACGTTGAATAACCGCGATCGCATGGATTAATCTAATAAGATTAAATAAATTTATTATTTCATTAATCATGCATGTTAATATGATTATTTATATTGGTGTCACTATGTTACGCTTTCGTACACTTGTATTAAAGTGACACACAACGCAACACTAAAACCACACTGCATTCTTCAAAGGTGGAATGAACTGATGGTTCTTTCTCTATAGTTAGTTCCACTAAACTCATATCGTGGCAATAGTTGTCCGGAAAATTGCTTGAAAGGGTAATTTTATTTTTTCTTCGTTCTTGTCTGAGGCTTTTCAGCACGTCCCATTTCTTTTGGATTTCCTTATTCATTTTTTACCTTTTTTCTGTTTTCTTTTCAAAGAAAAAAAGTTAAAATTTCAAGTTTTTTTTTACGCACAATTTGGTCTTGGGCCAAAATCCAAACAAACAGGTCTCCCTTGAGTTTAGTCAATGAGGGATTCAGAAGGAACCCACAACGCCGTGGACGGAGCGAAGTTCAGCGTCATGGGCTGCGACTATTGGCTCAGGTATAAGGTGGCGAGAGTCATCATCATCGCGATTCAAACCTCTGAAATGAGAGGCGGTGCAATTTCTAGCACGGTCGCACGGTGGGTGTCTAGAGAAATTCCGACTAGAGTTCGAGCAAAATTCTTTTGCAAACTGAAAAGTGAAATCTTGGTTAATATTTTCAGTTTTTTAAGAAAAAAAAACTCAAGGTTTATGTAATTTTTATTTTTAAGAAAGCTAAAAGTAGTTACTAAACAAACTAAAAATTGAAAACAAAATGGTTAACAAACCATTCTAAATCAACCACGAAAGCCAATCCACATTCTGGCGGGTGTCCTAAAGTGACAAAGGTCAACATTTGAGAACCTCATATTTCAATTTCATAAAGCGGAAAAATTAGGACACAAAAATATCAAGGTACTGATAAAATACCTAGTTTACCTCCAAACCTTGTTCTCGTCAATTCTGCCTTTAGGTATAACAAGGCACTGAAAAAAATATTAAGGTATTAATTTTTTGGTTTCTTTCCCTCTATATAATTTTTGCCATTTTTTAGTTTTTTAAAATAAAATATTCCTTTTAGATAATCAAACAATTTTTTTAATTCATTTTCATGTTAGATAAACACCTAACACTCTCAATCATCCATACAACTATCCATATGATCCACCCTGTCTAGTTTACCGTCATAAACAGTATGAGATGAAGTGGTTCTTATGGAGTTATCATAAGAAAACTCAATTTGACAATTGGTCGTCCTAGAACTAGTGGTAATATACCTAACCTTCAAATGGACTTTCTGCAAAAAAGAAAGGAAAATAAAAACATTTACAAAACTATATCCTTAAATTAGTGAAAAATATGGAAATAAATTCATGAAGCAAGAGATTGAGAGGCAATGTGTTGCGTGAAGGGAGAACCAATGAGACAGATATGAGGCATTCCTCTAACATAATAATGAAAATGAATTAAAAAAAATTGTTTGATTATCCAATAGTAATATTGTATTTTGACAAAAATTATAGAGAAAGAAAAAAACCAAAAAGTTAATGCCTTGATATTTTTCAGTGCTTTGTTATACCCAGACTCGGAATTGACGAGAACAAGGTTTGGAGGTAAACTTGGTGCCGGTTCTGGTTGCCTTCGGAGGGACAGAGGGTGATGAAGAGAATGAAGAGTATGGGATGGAATTTTGGGCAATAAACGGGGTTGGATTAGGGGTTGTGTGTAGTTTTAGAAACAAAGTGGCTACGATAGTAGCAAGGACCCTTCCTTTTCGCCATTTCCGCCTCTTTGTTTTCTGTCCTTTGTTTGATCAAGATCCCGCCCCATCTTTTTCTCTGTTTCTGTTTTCCTGTTTTCCTGTTTTTTGGGTTTGTTTGAAGGAGAATGAGGGTGTGTTTCCAGGAGAGGTGGGTCGTGGGGAAGGGAGGGTTGCACGGGCAGCTTCGACGGGAAATTGGCGGATGAACAAACATAGAGTGAGTAATATATGTTGTCCGATCTTTCAGTGGCCAAGATCTGTTAGCTGCAACTGACAGAATGACTCGTATGGAATCGGAGCCTCCGGAGGTATGGCGGCTTGTGCTGTGCCATATATTTAAAAATGTTAAACAATTACTGACATACGACTCACATTTACTTTTACATTTGAGTCCCCTATTGGGTGGGAGGGTTTTCCTTTCTGGGTTTGGGGTTCACGGGAATTCGTTTCCAGGTGAGGTAGGTTGTGGCTGCGCGGGGGGTGGGGGGCGACGGGTGGGGGGGGGCGGGGAAGGTTTGTGTTTTCTTTCTGGGGAGGGGGGTGTTCACGGGGTGGGGGTTTTCGTACGTTTTTTTTGGGTAAATTACATAGTAGTTCTTCAGGTTTGAAGTCTATTACAATTCCATACAACATCTTTAAAACATTTCACTTTCATACATTACTTATCATTTTATTTCAATTTCATACAACTGTTACATTTTCCATCCACTGATCCGTTAAGTGCTGACGTGGCTGCCACATTTGTGCCACGTGGTAAAAAAAAATTAAATTTTTTTTTTCTTAAAATCTAACCTTCCAAAAAACGAAAAAAAAAAAAAAAAAAAGCCTGAAATATAACCCATCCCCGTTAACCCCCCCTCCCCGAAACGCATCTCCCCGTACCCCCCCCCCCCCCACACAAAAACCCAGATGTTCATCTTCTTCCCCTGCAACCCAGAAAAAAAAAAAAAAAAAAAACCTTCAGTTCGTCTTCCCCACCCCTCCTCTTCCTTTTTCTCCTCTCTTCTCCCCCATCTTCATCTTCTTCCCACATCTTCATCTTCTTTCCTTTGCAACCCGGAAAAAAAAAAAAAAAAAAACCTTCAGTTCATCTTTCCCCCTCCTCTTCCCCTCTCTTCTCCTCCATCTTCATCTTCTTCCCTCGACCAACCCCACCTACAACCCAGAAAAAGAAAAAAAAAACCCAGCAATGAGAAGAAAAGAAAAAAAAAAAAAAAAAAAACCCTTCAGTTCAGTTCATCTTTCCCCCTCATCTTCCCCTCTCTTATCCCCTATCTTCATCTTCTTCCCCCCCCCCCCCCCACCATCCCACCTGCAACCCAGAAAAAAACAAAAAACAAACCAGATCTCACGAATCTAGCAGATTTAAGGTGGGGGGGGGGGGGGGGGGGGGGGGCGGGGGTTTGTAGAGGAACAACCCAGAAAAAAAAAAAAAAAAAAAAAAAAAATCCAGGGGTGTGTAGAGGAAGTCGCCGATGGAGACCCAGCAGGTGGGTGGGGGGTGTGTGGAGGAACAACCTAGAAAAAAAACAAAAAGAAACCCAGGGGTGTGTAGAGGAAGACCCAGCGAGGGAAGAGGGCGGGGGGACGCGTGGGGTAGCGAGGACGCGGGAAGGGGGGTGGGAGCGCGGGGGGGGGGAGGGGGGCGCTGGGGTGTTTTGTTTCTGGGTTCTTTCTGGTTTTCAGGTAGGGGGTTAACGGGGATGGGTTATATTTCAGTTTTAATTTTTTTTTTTTTTGGAAGTTTAGATTTAAAAAAAAAATAAAAAAAAAAATTATTTTGCCACGTGGCACACATTTGGCAGCCACGTCAGCACTTAACGGATCAGTGGATGGAAAATGTAACGGTTGTATGAAATTGAAATAAAATGATAAGTAATGTATGAAAGTGAAATGTTTTAAAGATGTTGTATGGGGTTGTAATAGACCTCAAACCTGAGGGGCTACTATGTAATTTACCCTTTTTTTTTGTTAATTTAGAAAATTTAGGTTTAAAAAAAAAAAAAAAAAATTATTGTTTTTGCCACGTGGCACATATTTGGCAGCCACGTTAGCGTTTAACGGATCAATGGATGGAAAATGTAACAGATGTATTATTTTGAAATAAAATAGTACGTGAGATATGAAAGTGAAATGTTTGAAAGATGTTGTATGAGATTGTAATTAATCTTAAATCAAAGGGGTTACTATGTAATTTACCCAACAAAATTTAAGTGGACAAATCCAAATAATTTTGGATCCCAATGAATGATTGAAAAAGCAAATACACACAAGTTGAACAAAAAAAAAAAGAAAAGCCATATGAGAGTTGTAATCATATGCACAACAAATCCAAAGATATTAATACAGTCGACTATTTATAATTTGAAAAGAAAAAAATAATAAAATTAAATCCTGAAATTAGCACCAGCCAAATTTGATACAATAAATCCACGTAATTTTGGATCCCATTGAAGGATGGATATGGAGTTGAGATCTGAACTGAAGGACACTCATCGAGCGATTTGATGGATAAAAAGAAATTTGAACTTGTGACTGTGGAGCCAAAAATAATCACAAGGCGACACGTGGACTTTCGGATTAAGAAGACAAGAATGCCCTTGAGGGGTATCAGAAATCCTACGCGCGAGCAGCCGGTAATTATCGTCAGTCAAGTCAAAAGCACCCATGAGAGGTAAACAAATCCGAATTATTTCATCCATCCACATTTAAAGCAATTATCTCATAAATCCACCAATTATCCCACATAAATGGAGATAATTGGCAAATTAATGGAATTATTCCTCATTAATTGGCCAATTAACTTAGCCTTTAAATCCAAAATTCACCCTAAATGGCCGGTCCTCCCTTCTCCAAAGGGGGCCGGCCACTTCACCCTTTTTTTTCCCATATTTCCTTCCTCTTTTCTCCTTTTTAAGCCTATTATTCAATTACTCCTTATGACCTTTTTTCATAAATACAAATCCATTCCCTATTTGGTTTAATGAGCCAATAAATAGGCTAATTAAACCTAGATCTCCCACAAAAACCCTAGATAGGCCGGCCACCCCTCATCTCCTATAAATACTACCCCATTTTCTCACAAAACCTAATTCCAATCCTTTGGCAAAAACACTCTAAACACTTTTTCTCTCTAATTCTAACTTTGGCATCGGAGGTTCTTCGGCAAAAGCCCCCCCCATTCACCGTGGGCGCGTGAGGCTTTTGGCCTTAACCTAAGGTGTTGATTGTTTTGTAGGTGCAAAATCGTCCAATACCAAAGGGGAGAAAATTTGCATCTACAGTGACGACATGAGCGGAAAAAAAAATGAGAGAGAGATTGATTTTGGGGTTGGTTTGTAGGTTTTGCTAATAAAGAGAATGGAATTAAGGAAGAGAAATTTGAGGAGGCGCTGCAGCTGCACAGCTTGCAAATAATGGAGGGAGATTCTCTCCCAATTTTTTCTTCTTCTTCTATTCTTTCTTGCTTGAACAGTTACGGTTAAATCATATTAATATTTTATATTGATTTTTTTATTAAAATAAAAAACAAAATGTAAGATCAACGGAAAAGAAAAAATCATACTCCGTAAACAATAGAAAAAAAGTACTAATGAAATCTTCAGAACGCAATCTACCCTACTCACCCTAGCCCCTCTTTAGATACTAACCGAGGGCAAAACCGTCCGTACACCGTTAATAAACAGTTACCATCCGCTGAGTTTTAGTAAAGAAATAATATCGTATAGCCCTGGTGGAAGACAACACACCGCCAAATTAATACGACTATTAATTATTGCAACTTAAATATTAATCAATAGCGTATGCATGCCATCTTGGGCATCATCAATCCTATATTTGTAATTTACGTTGGTCGAGGTTTGGATTATGTAGTCATGTAATAGTTACTTAAACTAATTGTGAATTTTTGTGTGTCAGTGGCAACAACAAAACCATCACCGGCCGCAGGAATTGGAAGAGAAAGAGAAAGGAGCGGTACCTGGGGCTGGAGATGGGGACGGGGCAGGGGCTGAGGACAGCCGTCTTCGGTGTTGCAGAAAATGAAGGGAATCGAGCAAGACGGGTGATTTGGGTGTGGAAGTAATATGAACTAACATGGACAAAGATGGTGTGGTTGGGATCGAAGTTAGGGCTTTTAGGGTTTGGATACAATTCGAAAAAAACATAGGATTGTGAAGAAGACAACGAATACCTAGTAAGAGGAGTGGCTATAGGAGCCATTGCCTATGCCATTTCCAATTCCATGCAAAGTATGTCGTATCAAAACCCCATTAGTCCTCGCCATCGCCATGTTCTCTCCTGATCACTCGACACTCGATTCCTTCTGTTTTTTCTTGAACTAATGTGCTTCTCTAAATTACACTTACACACCTCTTTCTCCCAAAAAGTCGATAGATTTTTTTACGCTCAATTTGTCTATAATTGTAGTTTGGGCGATCTTTGTGGCAGCGGTGATGCGCTCGGGGTCTGACACACCCTACCTCAATATTCAGAGATTACCCCAAGTCGAAGCATGTTGATTAACACTTAAAAGGTGACGCAGTTATATTATAAAAATATTGTGTAAAATGTGAAAGTAAATTAAAACTGAAACCTAAAATTAATTAATAAGAGTGTTCACTGCAGTAAACGTAAGAATATTATCATTATAGGGTAATATTAGAGAGACTAAATTTTTTAAACTAACTTTGCAAACTAAATGATATGGTTGTAAGTTATTGGATTATTAACTAAGTGTCGATTAACATGTTTGTCTCTTGTTGATGACATATCATGTGGTTTACAAATTTGGTTGTAGATGATTGGATTATCCTAAGTAGGATAATGCTACACATTACAATTTACAAATATATTCTCACATGAAACAGGCTGGTTTAATGAGACAAGATGAAAATTGGACATCGGGAAGAACCAAAGAATGAAAGCTTACGTTATATTGGATCTGTCTTGCAAAATAACTAATAATTAGATGATGATCTCAACCATAGAATACAAGCTGATAAATCGCATGTTGTTTGATTGTCATATGCCACTAAAGCTAAAGGAACAATTTTATAGGACGGCAATAAGGCCATCAATTCTTTATGATACAAAATGTGGGGTAGTCAAAAAGCAACACCTACAAAACTGAGTATCCTAAAATGCAAATACTTCGTTAGATGTGTAGGCACACAAAAAATTATAGTATTACGAACAAGGATATTCGAGGTAAAGTAGGAGTGACCGCAATTGAAGATAAGATGAGAGAAAATCGGCCAAGGTGGTTTGGACATATGAACCGAAGACCAACAAATACTCCGATTAGATGTGACTTTGAGAAACGAATAGCCAGGAAAAAAGGGATAGGAGAAGACTTAAGAAGACTTGGAAATCAACTTAAAGAAATACTTAAAACTAATGAAAGATATGGTGTAAAACCCAATGCAGTAGCGTTTTATGATCCATATAAGTAATACACGTTATAAACTTGTTGAGACTTTGTTAATCTGTAAAAGCTAAAAGTCTAAGTTTCAAGTTATTTTGATTCAATCAAATGAACCCTACATTACATATTGAGAATCTTGATATTAAGTTAGAAATTGACTTCAAATCAAATGAACAGAGTGCTCTGTTATTCCTTCTGTTCTTATATATAACGCACGTCCAGAAGATAACAAGCCGTACCCATTGCAACTAATTGCAATGGAATGCTGTCCTGTAAAACCTTTTGACTTTTGACTCGTGACTTGTGAGTAGGTTCATAAGTCACCGCGTGTGACCTCGTTTTGCTAAATGTTAAAAGTGCCTGCTTAATTTTTTCACTTTCAATTTTGGATGAAGGGTAAGGAATTGAGAGATTTTTCGGTATGACAGAAATATGAGATGATATATTATGTGTTATTATACAAATAGTGAGATATATATGTTAAAAAATTAATAACTTAAAAAATAAAATTTTCTATCGTTTATATAAAAGCACGTGATATAATTAATACTTGTGTTCTAATCGTAATAAAGGTGAGTGCCGAATGAACCTCAACTGCTGATTTTGGTCAGCACTAATGGCGTGTTTACGAAGTCGCGGTCCACTTGTGACTGGGATCTTCCACTCTTTGAGATTCCCGTCTTTGTAAAGCAACGGTTCGGAGTCTTCCGTCTGTAGTACGCCCTCCTGGCTGAAAATTATTGGGGGTCCCAGATCGACTTGGTCTTTGCAAAACTCTACTGCAGGCCCCGCCATGACCACCACCCACCACGTATGAATGAAAGGGAAGGCTATTTTATGCATGGGGAATGGATCATCTTCCATTCTTCTTTCCAATGTTTCAAGCTAGCCTTCTATTGTGAAGCTCCCGAGAAATTTTTGATTAGGATGGAAATACTGATGGTATATCACGTATTTTTATATAAGTGATGAAAAATTTTATTTTTCAAATTATTAATTTTTTAATTCATATATCTCATCATTTGTATAATAATATTAATAATTGGTATATCATCTTGTGTACCGATCACACTGAAAAATCTCTTAAACCTCCCAACCAAAAGCAGCAACTACTAAATAAAACGTAACAGAAGGGTATTATGTCTTAGACTCTTAGTTGTAAGAAAGTTTTGAACGATTGGACTGTGTGTGTCTAGTCTTTTCATATACATACAAATTAATCTCTTTCACCTTTATATGTATCATGTCTCATCTACTAACTCGTGACCCGTCCAACTCAATGTGTTTGATACCTCACGGAACACCCTCTCCTACTTCTTCACATCTAACCCCCTTAGTCCTCATATTTTTACTTTTAATTAATATTCATTTACAAGCTAGTGAGCTAACATATATAGTTGTTACTCAAGCCAACTAAGTGATCCAAAATAGTAAGAGCGTATTGAGCTATGCATTGTGTTGTGTCATCTTCTTAATTGTAATATGATTTCTACGCTGAGAAATAACACGACTCATTTGATTGAATACACCATTTTGCCTCTTGTACAAGTATAACTAGTTTCTTTCCAAAGGGAGATTAGTCAATATTTGTATAGACACAATATATACTTGTAGTCACGACAATGTATCTACTACCTAGTTCGCACACAAATTCGAATATTATATGTATTTGCTCATTTACCCTCATCATTTTTTTATTATTATATATAGCAGCTTGGAATATTGTTTAGAAAAAATAACAACTAAAATTTAAAGTTATATATTATTTTATAGGGGTTTTTTAACATTAGTCCTTGCAAAAGATTAAAATTAAAAAAAAAAACCTGATGCTAGATTACATATTCAATTTAATCCCTTCAAATGTATTTTTATCAAAATTTATATTCAATTTTTGTTATTTAATGTGTATTTTTATTTAATCTCTCTACATTAAATTTTAATTTTATTAATATGAAAATATTTAGTTCTTTAATTATAAATGAACATAAATGAGAAAATATTAAAAGAAATTTGTGATACAAAAATATATAAATACGTAAGTGTAGAGAAATGACTGTGTCGAAATATATAAAATTGACTTTTTTGTACCGAAATATTTGTACTTACATGATTGTATCGAAATATATTATAATAAACCAAAATCTATGTACAGAAATTGATTATATTGAATTAATGTACCTAAATGTTAATATCGAAATGTATGTACCGAAATATAGTATATTGAATTAATATACGTAAAAGTCAATACTCAAATGAAAGGTATTAGATTCTAATATCGTGGATGGCGAATTCGATACCAAATTAAGTTTTCCATTATGTGGCTTAGCCGAACCCCCCCTCGCCTTAGTGTAAAATATATCGTTGTACTAGAAAAAATAAACTCAAATGTGTGTACCAAAATGTACGTACCGAAATGCATGTATATGTTTGTATCGATTAATTAATATACTTATATGTTTGTATCGATGGATATACTGAAATATTCAAATGTATTAATGTACCTAAATGAAGAACATACAAAATTGTTATCGGACTATATATTATAAGATAAAATAAAATTAGTTGCCTAAATGTAGACATTAAAATATATTATGATAAATGAAATAAAAATTTAAATTTAAATGTAATTAATACATTAAAATAGGAATCAAAAGATAAATAAAACATCAAAATATAACTAATAAATGAGATGATTAAATGTATTAGGGACTAAAATAAGATTTTAATCTTACACAAAGTTATAGTCTAAAACTCATATTTTTTAAAAATTAAAATGAAATTTTCTATATTTTATATATACCAAGTATAAATAGTAAGTATTAATTATTTGGATTTCATGTCAGCAGAGGTAGAGCACATAATCGTAACACGTCAGGTACTACTATGCCTTTGTGGGCCCGGTGTCCACATGGAAGGTACTATGTGAACTCAATTCTGACATATAATGTATAAAGCCAAGGTGGCTTTTGGGAGATCAAATTTTCTGCACCCAAAATGGATGTGGCCTCTCTGTGGCCCCAATAAGTATTTGACACGTATTCATTATCTTAATTTTTCTTAATTTTGTTGTCATAAATTTAATATGTGTCAAACACTTATTGGGGCCACAGAGAGGCCACACCCATTTTGGGTGCAGATGATTTGATCTCGGCGTTTGGTCGGCACAAGACCATCTTGTGCAAGACGTTCGAGTACACGTGGTAACGTTGCAGTGACAACCAAGTGTTACTATCTCACACATACACTATAATTATAAGGAAGCAAATTGTGAGCATCCTCATGATCCACAAACACGAACCGTTGAATTTTGATCGAACGATTATAATTATTATAACTTTTAAAAGGATCCCCTGTTTGTAACTATTGGATCAAAATCCAACGATCCGTATTAGTAGATCAAGATCCTTACCATTTGCTCAGGAGGGATTCAATTCCTAATTACAATATGTTGAATTATACATAAATATATTTAATATGCACTTTAATGTCAGCCAATTTTTTCGTGTTACTAAAGGTATACTTAGCTACTCAATGTTTCAAAGAAAGTCCTTTATAATTTTTATAAGAAATTAAATATGTGATACAATATTTTGGTGAATAGTGTCTTGGATGCTTTCAAGTTCAAAACTTTCTTTTTTCTAAATTACGGTAATAGTTTTGAGTTCTCTTCCTTAATAAATTTAAAAAATACATTTAGTTTGTTATGGTAAATAGATAGATTAGTTGTTTATTTATACATTTTTAATGATTAACGATCTCGTATTTTACAAAAATAAAATTTCCATTGAAATTTACAGTATATACATATCTAATTACAATTAGAAAGTTTTGTCAATCAATCACAAATTATTTCAAGTTTGAAGTATCGTTGGATTAATGTGACAACTAGGGATGACAATTCTAATCATTAAAACCGTGGATAACCGCCCGAATGAATTGGATTTGGGTATGAATATTCGGGTATATTTTGGATATGGGGAAAAACAGTGAATAATATCTAGTTATGATTTTGGATATGGTTATAGGGGTCCACAATCCATATCCGTCCCCGAATTCAAATTGAATTATATATAATATAATAATATTTATATATAATTATATATATATATATATAATTGTTAATTAATATATATATATATATATATGATTCACTGAATTCATTAGCTTGAGAATACAAAAGTTGAATTGTGTGAGTTGCATTGTGGGCAAGTTAAAAATTTTGATATGAATAAAAACACATGAGAATCCATACCAATAGTACTTATGGGAGATATCAAAGATCAGCCAACATTATCAATGTTTAGCTTTAATTTTTATTCTCCACAAGATCCATTCATTAAAATATTTTTTACATCAAATATTTAATGACGAAAATAATATTTACTAAATTATCATGCGTCAATTGAATGAATATATTTTTTGTGTTGATGAAGATGGATATAACCGCTAATCGATGGAGAATCCGTTACCCGGTGAGTATAGTTATGGATAATACCTGATAATTAATTGGCGGTTATGAATATGATTAATTTTAATGGTTATAAATATTGATATAACATTTCTATCTCCAAATTCAATTGTTGCCATCCCTAATGACAACTCATCAAAATGTATTGGCTGGCGGACACCCGCGTCAATGCACTATTTGACTAAAAAAATTCTAACGCCGAAGGATGGTCCAACATTTTGCCACGAGGATGCCATTATATTTGTCTTCGAACTAGAACAAACACGATGACAAAACAAGTAATTATCCCGAGAAAGATCCTGCGAGGAACTTAATCTTGGGGATATGGAAGATTTCGTGATCATGTTCGTTTATCATACATCTTATGGTTAGAAATTATTTTAAATTTAAAAATTTAAAATAAATATAAATAGTACTTAACAAAAAATGATCGCACAAAGTACGATAAACAAACACGATCACAAGATTCTCAGATCACCAGAAAAAAGATCCGTCGAGGATCCTTTCCCTTATCTTGCAAGACTTTTATGTGGGTCCTTTCGAACCCATGTGGTAAGAACGATACATTTAAGTGGGCCCACAAGTGTTGTAAAATAAAATAGGATAAATTACATAATATCCTATTATGTTTAAGGTCTATTACATCATACCTCACGTACTATTTTATTTCAAAATAATACATTCGTTACATTTTTCATCCATTGATATATTAAGCGTTGATGTGGCTGCCAAATGTGTGCCACGTGGTAAAAATAATATATTTTTTTAAACCTGAATCTTCTAAAAATAAAATAAAATATCAAAAGCTGAAAGAAAACCCCCACCCCCGCGAACCCCCCAAACCAAAAACCCAGAAAGAAAACTCGCCACGCACGCACACCCCCTGCGACCCTCCCTCCTTCCCTCCCTCCCTCCCTCACGACCATGGACCAAAATATCGATAATATCGCCGATATATCGGCGATATTATCGCTTTTTCGGGGCAACGATATTTTTTTAACTATCCAAAGGGTTTTCGTGACAATATCGCGATATTATCGATAATATCGCGATATTTTCGAAATATCGGGATATTTTTTGAAAAGGTCTTTTCGGAGAAGAACGCCGGAGCTTCTACAGCTCCGGCCGACTGTAAAACAACACCATAGTCACCACCACGCTGCTGCTCCGCATCGCTTCTGCTATCCGCACCCAGTTCGAAACACCGCTGCATCTCGTCGGAGAAAGACGATCTGTTTGAAATTGCACCCGCACCTGCAGATCTGCATCATCGCTCCTGCTGTTTCACGTTTTCCTAGAACCTTCACCACCCCATCACCATCTGCACCCCACAATCAACCTGCCCTTCTCGCACTAGACCTCCCGCACAGCCAGATCGACCCAGCGATCCAAGGTCTTGTAGATGCCGCCAAGAAGAAGAAACATATCTCTCTCACACAGAAAGTTTCAGATGAAGATCTGAGAAGAGAGAGGGGGAGAAGGATGGACGGAGAGACTGAGGGAGCGGAGAAAAGATGCTGCTGAGGGAGAAGAAGGATGGACGGAGCGGCGACTGAGGGAGAGAGAAGGAAGGATCCAGCGAAAGAGGGAGAGAAGGAAGGATCCAGAGATTTCTGTGGTCTGCGTGCGAATCTAAGGGTATGCGTGCGTGGATGTTGCGTGTGCGTGTGTGGATGTTGCGTGATTTGCCACGTAACTTGCGTTTGTGTGTTTTTACTTTTTATTTTGTAGACCCAATTCCATGATTCAGTCAACAAATGAACTAATTCATTATATATAAATTGTAATGTATAAAGTGTAAAATATAAATTGTAACTTGCGTGTGTGTGTTCTTAGTATCATGCAATGTATAAAGTGTAAAATATTGTACTAATTTATTATATATAAATGATTTTGATGTGTTTAAACTTCTTTCATTAATTACTACATATTTTCTACACTCACAATATTTGCCAGCTCGCTATATAATCAACTTAAATCAGTTAAATCCATCATGCAATGCATTTCCTTCCAATTTTTTGTAATAAACTAATAGATAATTGACTAAATAAACATCCTGCAAAGTTTCAATAAAAATTTCCAAGTTTTTCTTACAATTTCCGTGGTTTCCATATAATTTTTATCGATATCGATATTATCCCGATATTTCCATCGATATTTCCGTGTTTTCGGACTACCGATATTTCCGATATTACCGATATTTAATACCTTGCTCACGACCCACCTCACCTAGAAACCCACATCCCTCCCTCCCCTCCCACCCTCTTCCCTCCTCTACACACCCCCCACTCCACACCCATTCCTCCCACCTCACGAACCTGGCGATGGCTGCGTAGACGGGATCTGGGTTTTTTTTTTTTTTTTTTTGGGTTGCAGGTAGGGGAGTCGGGGGAAGAAGATGAAGATGGGGAGGAGGGGGAAAGACGAACTAAATGGTTTTTTTATTTTATTTTATTTGGGTTGCAGGAGAAGAAGATGAAGATGGGGAGGATGAGGAGGGGTGAGGAAGACGAACTGAAGGGTTTTTTAATTTAATTTAATTTAATTTTTATTTAGAAGATTCAGGTTTTTGAAAAAAAATTTATTATTTTTGCCACGTGGCACACATTTGGCAGTCACGTCAGCGCTTAACAGATCAATTGATGAAAAATGTAACAGAGGTATTATTTTGAAATAAAATAGTACGTGAGGTATGAAAGTGAAATGTTTTAAAGATTTTGTATGAGGTTGTACTAGACCTTAAACCTGAGGGGTTACTATGTAATTTATCCAATAAAATAAAATTCATTATGATCGGAACACGGGTGGCATACCACGTGTTTTTATATAAGTAAAGAGAAATTTTATTTTTTAATACACATATCGATCACATTGGAAAAAAATAAATAAAATTACATAAAATTGACTTTAATTACGGTTATTTTATTCAAAATACCATACGAAAGAACACAGAATCTTAAAACGAGTTCAATAATATTTAAGGACACAAATGTCATAAAAGAAGACAGAATCTTGTAACCATCTATTATCTATCTTCTGGCTTATGAAAAATGAGTGCATTAACTACTTCTTGGTCTTACTCTCGACACTTCAAATTCCAAGCAACCACCACAAAAACAGACAGACACATACTTAGTCCACTCTGAAACAGAGAACAGAGGGGGGGGAGAGAGCTTTCAACTTTGTTTCAATGGCGTCCAAGAACCAAAGCGACCCAGAGAAGGCGCCTAACGGCACTAAAGGCACTAACGGCGCCGGCGACGATTACCCACATCACGATTTTCCAGAATCGGACGGTCACGAGCGATGCGAAATAGAAGAGGTGGCGCTGGTGGTGCCGGAGACGGACGACCCGACGATGCCGGTGATGACGTTCAGGGCGTGGTTCTTGGGGCTGACGTCGTGCACTCTCCTAATCTTCCTTAACACCTTCTTCAGCTTCCGCACTCAGCCGCTGGCAATCTCCGCCATCCTCATGCAGATTATTACGCTGCCCATCGGAAAGTTCATGGCCTCCGCCCTCCCCCGCCGCGAGCACAGCCTCCGGGGGTGGCGGTTCAGCCTCAACCCCGGGCCCTTCAACATAAAGGAGCATGTTATTATTACCATCTTTGCGAATTGTGGGATTTCTTACGGTGGGGGTGATGCCTACTCGATTGGTGCCATCACCATTATGAAGGCCTATTACAAGCAGAGCTTGAGTTTTATCCTTAGCCTCGTTATCGTCCTTACCACTCAGGTTCCACGACCACTATTCTATTTGTCAATATTTATTCTTTATATTTTATTATCGCTTTCTGAATTTTATATTTGTAGGGTAGAGATTTTGGAAAATTATGATTTTTCCTCGCATAGATTATAGGAAATTTGAACGAAAAGTTTCGGTACTGTTTACTTTAACGAAAAACCACATTTTTACATTAAAAAATCAATTATAATACTATTTATTTTACCCTTTATTTTGTCCTTATCATTAAACTCAAAGTTTTCAAATTATTTTCATTAGTCAGCTTAGATTATAGTCTAATGACTACTTGTGCTTCATAGAGAATGGATAATATTTGTATCCACCCTATTCATCTTTGCCATTAGCGTATTTTCAACTTATGAAAATTTTAATCATCATTTTAAAATCGTCTCTATAAGACTCAATTACATAAAATTATTTAGTTGTCTATATGTATAAAATATATAGCCTTTTAAATTCAGAAAAAGTTCATTACTTGATCTAAAAAGGAAAAAGAAATTATGTTTGTGGGCAGAGGCTAGAAAAGAAAATCAAGAAGCCAAATTGTTGGACTTTTTCTCCAATTTGATGTGATTTTACTTTGAATTAATGTTGTGAATAAAGTTTAATTTCTGGGTTTTGGTGATTTGTTGCAGATGATTGGGTATGGATGGGCTGGGATTCTCAGGAGGTACTTGGTCGACCCGGTGGACATGTGGTGGCCTTCCAACATTGCTCAGGTTTCTCTGTTTAGGTAAAGGCTTGGTTTTTGTCATGTGTCGTTCCTTAATCAATGTTCCCTTCGGTTGTTGTTGAGAATAAAAATTCAAGATAAAGTTGAATTCTTTGGTCCTCAGTGAACCAGGATAACTAAGCTCACTGGTGAAAACTCAAAACAACATAGTATTCATTCCTCCATTTCTTAGCCAACCAAAGGAAGTGTAATAATTTCAGTGAAATCATAAGCCATGTGTTGTTGCATGTTCAATGGTTGAGATTCCTGAGAACAACGTTTCTTCATGCTCTGTCTCTTGACAGATTGGGAATAATATTCGTCTCGACTTAAAACGCCACAATTGAAAATCTATAATAAATAAGGTCAAGTGTAAGATGAATGACTTTCTTAAATTGTGAATGTTGCTTTGATGGGGAATTTTCTTGTAGGGAAAGCAAAACTTTTGCTGTAAAAGTACTCTTTTAATGGGCACAAAGTAGAGAATTGGAATAAGTGTTGTTACTGGTTTAGTAAAACAATTTTGATCACATCAATAACTTTGTTGCTGTTTCTGTTTTGCTGTTGTGTAACTTACCCACAGAGCACTCCATGAAAAAGAACATAAAGCGAAAGGCCTTACCCGGATGCAGTTTTTTCTCATTGCCATGACAGCAAGCTTTCTCTACTATGCACTCCCCGGCTATCTCTTCCCCATCTTGACGTTCTTCTCATGGGTCTGCTGGGCTTGGCCACACAGTATCACAGCTCAGCAGATCGGATCAAGTTACAATGGACTTGGTGTTGGTGCCTTCAACTTCGATTGGGCTGGGATTTGTGCTTATCACGGCAGCCCCCTCGTCACGCCATGGACTTCCATTCTCAACGTTGGGGTTGGATTTGTCATCTTCATCTACATCATTGTCCCTCTTTGTTACTGGAAGTTTAACACTTTCGATGCTCAAAAGTTCCCTATATTTTCCGACAAGCTGTTCACTTCTACTGGGCATAAATACGAAACTACCAAGATCTTAACACCCCAGTTTGATCTTAATATTGATGCCTATAATAGTTACGGCAAGCTTTATCTTAGTCCCCTTTTCGCTTTGTCCATTGGATCGGGATTTGCAAGATTTTCAGCAACCCTAGTTCATGTGGCACTGTTTCACGGAAGGTACTTTCAATTCTTAAATGACATAGCTTCTCTTAGTGTCTACACAACGTTAGCATCTGCACAGCACTTACATAAAAATATATTTGACTAAACTGACAAAGTGATCCTTTATTCCTTTTCATAGAGCTATTTTGAAGCAAAGCAAATCGGCAATGAAGAACGCGAAAATGGATATCCATGAGAAATTGATGAAAAATTACAAACAAGTGCCTGAGTGGTGGTTCCTTGTTTTGTTAGCTGTGAGCGTCGTCCTGTCCTTGGTGATGTCTTTTGTATGGAAAGAAACTGTGCAGCTGCCATGGTGGGGTTTGTTGTTTGCCTTTGTCTTGTCTTTCATCGTTACCCTCCCTGTTGGAGTCATTCAAGCTACCACTAACCAAGTAATTTTTCGATTTCTTGAATGTTCCCCACCTTTGTTCTGGCATGTACTAACAAACTGTGAAATATCATTCTAACCTCTCTAACTATTGGTGTGGCTTCTGTGCAGCAACCTGGATTTGATATCATAGCACAATTCATGATTGGGTATATTCTACCAGGAAAACCAATTGCAAACTTGCTTTTCAAAATCTATGGACGAATCAGCACTGTCCACGCTCTTTCTTTCCTGTCTGACCTCAAACTTGGGCACTATATGAAGATTCCACCTCGGTGCATGTACACTGCACAGGTATTTGATTCAGCACGGAAACCTATGCTTAACCTTTCTGTTTTTGTTCCTAAAGGTGATTATTCCCGGTTTGACACTTTAAACTGACATTTCACGATGTTTGTTCCCAGCTGGTGGGAACTCTAGTTGCCGGTATTGTGAACCTTGCAGTTGCATGGTGGATGCTGGAAAACATCGAGAACATATGCGATGTTGAATCCCACAATCCAAACAGCCCGTGGACTTGTCCTAAATACAGAGTCACCTTCGATGCTTCTGTTATATGGGGTCTGATTGGACCAAGGCGACTGTTTGGACCCGGAGGATTGTATAGGAACTTGGTGTGGCTATTCCTTGTTGGAGCTTTGTTGCCGTTTCCAGTTTGTTCAATGAGCAAAATCTTCCCAGACAAGAAATGGATTCCGTTGATCAACATGCCAGTCATCCTTTATGGCTTTGCTGGGATGCCGCCTGCAAGACCCACTAACATAGCAAGCTGGCTTATCACCGGAGGTATCTTCAACTACTTCGTGTTCAAATACCACAAGCGTTGGTGGCAGAAATACAACTATGTCCTGTCTGCCGCTTTGGATGCGGGGACAGCTTTCATGGGTGTCCTCCTATTCTTCGCCTTGCAGAATCCGAAGCACGAATTGAAATGGTGGGGGACTGAACTCGATCATTGTCCTCTGGCGACATGCCCCATTGCACCAGGTATTCACGTTGAAGGATGTCCAGTTTTTAAATAGTCATGAAATGGTGGAACAACGAGATATTTGAAGAATAAAAGCTGAGGAGGGCTATCGTCGTAGTTATGGAGGAAGGGAAGATGGTGTGCTCTTAGCAAATGGGAGGATTTCAGGGTTGGGAGTTGTTCTAGTTTTTAATGCTTTACAGTATAACCGGAAATGTATCATTCAGATGAAATGTATGGGTGTTCTTGTTAATTATCTTAGAATCAATTTAATATGAATGAATGGGTATAATTTTACGTTTCTCTGCTGGATCCCATTCTTCAATTTTTTAATTTTTTTCCATCTATTTGGAAGGTTTTTTGAGCAGAATCTATATAGAAGGTTTTAAACCTGTGTTTAAAATATGGGACATTATTAATTTCTAAGTTTTGGCATCTTCGTAGCGTATCAGGTGGTGCATGTAAGTTTCTCTCCAAGTGGATAACAAGAAATGGATGTTAACTTGCAAATGAATTAGACACAGAAAACTTATCCCTTCGACCATCGCAGGTTTGGGAAATAGGGATCAGACAAATTAGAGAAAATGCAGATAGGGCGAACGGTTGTCAACAAAGTTCATTCTTTCACCTATTTTTCTTGAACAACAACTGAAGAGAAACAAACAGCCAATAAGTGCATGAATGCAAAAGCGAATGGATAAATGGTCATTAAGCAATGGAATTGTGTGAAAATACAATCTTGAAGTTTCACCTGACAAATCCTTCCTGAACATAAACCGACGCCATGGAAATGGCATTTGACTTTGAAATTGATATAAAACTAACTACATAATGGGAACCGTGGAGTCCAGACAAACACTTTGTGTGTGTGTTTTTTTTTTTATCTCTGCAAGGACTTGTAGAGAACCACTGTAACATACTTCGCTATAAACCTCTCTGTTGTCCCGAGTGCCACCACAGATGGTCCACTGCCACCACAGATGGTCCACTCTTCCCTCTCTGTATGTAAAGATGATTCAGTACCACATGTTGAGGTCTCGACAAAGGAGGCGGCATCTCCATGTAAGATGAAGGTGCATTCAGCAGTGTCATTTGTAGGTGTGGAGGAACCAATGGGGGCTCCTTGGCGAAATCTTCAGATCCAAGCTGCAGGTTGTTGTAACTTGAGTCCGGCGACTGGGGAGGTTCAAAACCAGAAATGCTTCCGATGTCTTCTGGGACGTAATCCTGCAGAAGAATCCAACGATATCAATCAGCTTATAGGACTCACGCATCCAAGCCCAGTTTTCAAACAATTTCTGAACACTCGTACTTAAAACCGAAGGTCAAGACTCAGCAACCCACAAAAGAGAAAATAAGCGGCATTCTGTTGCATGTTACATGTATCCATTATGCCATTATAGAGAATTACAACTGACGGCACTAATTTAGAAAAATATATAAGAAAAGTATAACACAACATATTGATTAAAAATCCTCGTACAAATGTGCAATTTCAATAATCTCTCATACACACACATGAAAAAAAAGTGCTAAATTACATTAGTTGAATGTCATTTTAGTCTGATCCATAAACTCACGCTCTTTTCCAACGTTTAAACAATAACAAAATTATCATTTCGAGCACTTCTTTTTTAATCGCGGCATATAAATTTCTCATCATCTCCAAGTTTGACTAAAAGTAGAGCGGTGCACAGAAAGAAGTTTTAATCCGCTGTAATTTGATCCTTCTCTTATTAGTACTATATACAATAACTTTAACTGCCTACTCTCTATGTAATATTCAAACCAACACATGAAAGAACAGGATAATTACAGCTCACTGGAAAAGACAAAGACTACTCGAACAGGACATTATGAAGTATCATTTAGTTTTTTAACAGAGACCTCGTCTTCCCCGTCTCGATTGGGGTTGAATATAGGTTTCGGGAGGTTTTAACAATTTGGTAGGAGTCATACAAGATATAGGGAATCCCTGGTTTTTGTCTTGTATCAATGTGTTTCAAGTTAGAGGCTGACCCCAAGTCGAACCTGATCATCTTAATTGGGTTCGATGCAATTTTTCTCTTTTGCAGACAGCTTTGCACGGCTTAAAAACAGAAATTTGGATAGAGAGCTCTATGAACATAAATTAGATACGCAATGGAGGCGAAGAAGCAGTCTACCTAAAATGTAAACATGAATTTTACAGCTAAGCATGGTGAAGGTATTAAATACTGATGCTTTCAAAACACATAACAACACAATATTCTTACTGAAGAAATTAGACACTAAATGACGGACAACTTGAATGGTACATATAAAAGGAAAGCTTATAATATATGGACTAGGGGAACATCGGTTGCATGAATAAGAGAAATATCATCAACACAATATAACCGATATTCCCTAGTCCACACGGTCTACTATCATCATTGAATAGTTAACGGAAATCAAAATCATGAAAAGTAAGATTTACATAAACAGAATTATGTTCAGACTGGAACAAAAAACACAAACAGTATTAAGCTAAAAAAGGATACTTAAATGCTTTTACAAATTCGGATGAACACAGTTCCTGAATGACGATATTATAATAAACATCAAACAATCCCTTATTCAATACTACAAGGTTATACTACTTTCAGGTTGGGATTATAAACAGTTATGAGCGACTGGATACAGTGCAATTGGCATGGACCATTAGTGGTCCACGGGTACATGCTGCTACCCCAGTCTAATGAAATGTATTGTTAAATACATACACATATAATTTTTCAAAGCACGTACCTTTAGATATGCCCTGCTATAAGTCTTTAGGGTATGTATGATTTAACAAAGAAATATGTTCTCCTCCTCTCCCACAAAGAGCCCCAGAATCAATATTCAATACACATCTTCATACTGCAATATGTAGCATGCCATTGCCATGGAGGAGGCTGGTTGTCGTGTGTTTACTGTGTTGTGTATCAGTATGTAATGTACCCCACTTTGGGAGTTACGTTTGTTGGCATCACATGTCCCTCATTGACATTGGAACCTAGCAGATCAACTTTACCAACGAAATAAACAAATGTAAAATATATACATATATATATATATATTCAAGAAACCAAAGATGTACGTAGAAAGTCCACAAGTCTACGACTATGGTAGACAACCTAGTTAGAGCATCTTCGATGAAAATGACTCAAAATTAAACGTATTTTCTCATATTGAATGAACTTTTTCTTATTGGCATGAGTTCCACTAAAGTCTCAAATTGAAACCGAAATTTAGTCATTGCATCGAAGATAATGCAACCAATTAACAAAACCCGATCTTCTGCTAAAGAATCAATTATTTGATGCAGATATATATTCATAATACACACAATTGTATGTCTGACAAGTGACAAATGATTTATATAACTCAACATTAACAAAATAAAAAATTTGAAAAAAAAAGACATTATAAGTGTTTCAGAATGCTATTCTCTTGTATAAATCAAAAAGAGACATTAACATAGGTTTCTTTCTCTCTATAATTTTTGCCTTTTTTTGAAAATGAAATTTACAGAATCAAATAATTTTTAAATTCGTTTTCATTATTTGGTTAGATGAAGACTTCCAATCTGTCCCATTGATTCTCCCATTCACTGCAAGACACTGCCGAAAGTCTCATAGGTATATTACCACCAATTGTCTGACTGAGTTTTCTTATCGTAACCCAATAAGAACAACTCCATCTCATACTATTTATAATGGTAAGGATCATAATGTATTTTTCGTCCTACCAACTAGGATGGATCATAAGGATGGTTGAATAAAAGATTCAAAATATTTTTTTTTATGATCATTTCCTGAGGGTTTACTGTGATTTTTCTAGACCTAATGGCAGACTGTTGTGCACTGAGAGAGAGAGCACTGAATGACTATTTTGCTGAAAAAGAATTGCAAGAGTCTAGGAATAAACATGTCATCCATTCTACTATTATTCTTATTGTCAATGATATTGTTAGGATTGTCCGTGATTTTAAATCAAAAGGAAAATATTTTAACATTAGTGTCAATAGTTAGTATTGGACGAAAACCCGTGTAGTTATTATATTTCGTAGCTTAGGAGAAGACCCTGGTTCAGTGGATGATGATTTTGGCTTGGAGAAACACTGATGTCTCTTTTTGGAGGTTCCCTCCCTGATTGTTTGGTGGATTTCTTTATGTGCATTCGTGAAAAAAATGTAAGTTTTTGTATTTATAAGCGTTTTCTCCAAGCCAAAATCATCATCCAATAAGCCAGGGTCTCCTCCTAACCTAAGAAATATAACAATTACACAGGTTCCGTTCAATACTAACTATCGACATTAATGTTAAAATGTTTTCCTTTTGATTTAAAATCACATACAATCCTAATAATATCCCTGACAATAGGAATAATAGTAGAATGGATGACATGTTTATTCATACACTTATGCAATTCTTTTCCAGCAAAATAGTCATCGAGTGCTCACTCTTTCAGTGCACAACAGTCTGCCATTAGATCCAGAAAAGTTACAGTAAACACTTAGAAAATGATTATAAAGAAAAGATTTTGAATATTTTATCCAACATCCTTATGATTCATCCTGGTTGGTAGGACAAAAAATATATTGTGATCTTTACCGCTATAAAAAGTATGAGATGGAGTTGTTCTTATTAGGTTACCAAAAGAAAACACAATCAGACAATTGGTGGTAATATACCTAAGAGACTCCCGGCAGTGTCTTGCAGTGAAGGGGGAATCAATGGAACAGATTGGAAGTCTTCATCTAACAAAATAATGAAAACGAATTTAAAAATTATTTGATTCTGTAAAAGTAAATTTAATTTTCAAAAACACAAAAAAAAAATGACAAAAATGATAGGGAGAGAAAGAAACCAAAAAGTTAATACCTCTAAGTGCCTTGTTATACCCAGAAGCTAAACTTGGTGCTGGTTCTGGTTGCCTTCGGAGGCAGAGGGTTGTGTAGTTTTAGAAACACAGTGGCTACGATGGTGGATTACGGGCTGTGTAGTTTTAGAAACACAGTGGCTACGATGGTGGCCAGGACCGTTGCTATTTACCAGCAACCTCCACCTATAAAACCCTAAGGGTGTGTTTGTTTGCCCTCCTTAGCTCTCACTGGACCGTGGCAATTTGCAGAGATGGCCCTTCTTCGCCCCTCTCATCTACCATTTCTAAATCCAGATCCCGCAAAATAGGCAAAAAAATTAGGAAGAAAAGAGGACGAGGAAGATGAACGGAGGGAAATACGAAGAAAAAGATGGAGATGAAGAGGGAGATGGACGAATAAAAATTTGGAAGAAACAGAGGGAGAGGGACGGAGCAAAACCAGGAAGAAAAGGGGGAATTAGCGGAAAAGAATTGGGAATAAAGATGGGAGGTTTCTATGAAAAACCCTGGTAGTAATAAAATATTATTAAATATGTATTAAATAATATAAAATATTAAAAAGGCTTGTTTCTGGAGTTGGCCAGCCCCAAAGATATCAAACATCTAATGAAACCTACACGGTAGATTTGTAATCATCTAAACACCAAATAGATTAGCAAAGGCGATTATATAAAATGTGAAAGAGAAAGAAAAAAATTGTTTCTGGAATTGGCCAGCCCCAAAATATCAAACATCTAATGGAAACTTACATGGTAGATTCGTAAATCATCTAAACACCAAAGAGATTAGCAAAGTCGATTATATAAAATGTGAAAGAAAAAGAAAAAAATTGTTTATGGAATTGGCCAGCCCTAAATATCAAACATCAAACGAAAACCTACATGGTAGATTCGTAATCATCTAAACACCAAATAGATTAGTAGAGTCGAATATATAAAATGTGAAAGAGAAGATTAGCAAAGTCGATTATATAAAATGTGAAAGAAAAGAGAATAACATAAGTAAAACACATATACCACTTATACCTATATACAAATCCAAATAGTTTTGGATTTAATTGTAGGATTGAACAAATCCAAATAATTCTGGATCTAATTGAAGGATTGAACAAAACCAAATAATTTTGGATCTAATTGAAGGATTGAAAAATAAATGCATACAAATTGAACAAAAAATACATTGAACACCCGTATGAGAGTTGTAATCATATGCATAAAACACAACTACCTATAAACAAATCCAAATAATTTTGGATCTAATTGAAGGATTGAAAAAGCAAATGCATACAAATTGAACAAAAAAACATTGAAAAACCGTAACAAATACAAACAGATTAACACAGTCAATTACTTACAATTTGAAAAGAAAAGATAATAAAATTAAATCATGAAATTAGTACTAGCCAAATTTGATACAATAAATCCACATAATTTTGGATTTAATTGAATGATGGATATGGGGTTGAGATCTGAACTGAACCATGCATCCGGTGATTTGATAGATGAAAAATTTTAGACCACATGAAGGAAAGAACAAAAAATTGAGAGAGAGATTGAGTTTTATGAATGTGAGCTAAAAAAAAAAAAGATTGAGTTTGATGTATGAATGAGGATGGATGTAGTGTTTATATACACAAAAAAGAAAGGATGAGGTTCTGGCGTGGCACTATATGATTGGTTGAAAATCCTATCGAAATCTTAGCTAAATTATTGTAAACAGATAGTGACACGTGGTATGTCAAGATTGGTTGAAAAATCTAATCGGAAATCTACCCACAAAAGAGTACGTTCAGATAATGACACGTGGCCTGATAAGATTGGTTGAAAATCTGATCGAAATCTTGGCTAAATTATTGCAAACAGATACTAACACGTGGCACGTCGGGATTGGTTGAAAATCTTATCAGAAATCTATCCACAAAATAGTACTTTCGGATAATGACACGTGGCATGACAATATTGGTTAAAAATCCTATTCGACATTAAAACTAATTTTTTATTATCATTATTTTATAAAAAAATTAATAATATTTTAAATGGATGGCTGTTAGCGTATTTTGTACAGATGAAGATCGTTTGTGCTAGCGTATTTTTTAAACTTTGTGCCAGAGCATTTTTTAAAAAATAAATATGTACTTAGCCAATTTACTGTTCATAAGATGTATCAAGGTCTGCCGTCTATGCCCCGCCTGATAAACCAAAACCATCTACAACTCTCTTCCAAAAAAAAAAAAAACCATCTACAACTCCAAATCCGTCATCAAAAATGGCCTTTTGTAGTTGCTATTGGAAACCAATTCGGCAATTCGTATAACCCCACTTCACATCAGCCTTTCTTTTCCAATTGATTGGTGTTAGCGTTTAAATTTTTGAGGTCAACAAAAATCAATATAGTTGTTGAACAAGAAAAATAAATAAATAAATATACAAATAAAAAATGAAAAAGGGCACACATCAAAACCAGGGAAACAAAAAATAAAGTCCCATTATTTTTTGATTTGCACGACTGACACCAGCAGGGCTATAAAGCCTTCTCTTTTTTTTAGGTTTTTGAAAAAGTAAGAGGTTTTTATTGTTCTGACACCATCAGGGGCTATAAAGCCTTTCTTTTGGTTCTTTGAAAAAGTAAGAGGTAGAGAGGGTTGAGGGTGTCGCAGGGCACCCCTCCTCTTGTACCTCTGCAGAGATGGGAGAAATAATTGAAGGCGCAAGAGCAAAGCTTTCTATAAAATCGATAAAAGAAAAAATAGGCTACTCAGTTTTTCAAGAAGGTTTGCAAGGAAACAAATTTAAAGGGACTATGCAAAATAGAAGATACAAAATTTTCTTGTTTGGATACGTGTAGTGGACAAAAAATTGAAGAAAGCTGCATGTCAAAAATCAAAAAAATAATCCTACTGTTTTGTACGAAGACATCTGGCAAGCTTTCAAAAGCAAGGGGGTCACCACCAAGAGACACTTGCAACAAATAAAAAAAAAATGATGAATGAATAAAGATTGCAGAACGTTCATTCAAAACCAAACGAAAACAAAGAGAGTCTTATCTTACTATCCTTTCTGTTCTTCTCTATAAGAAAAATGGTATGGAGTTTGTACGGAAAAATTGATTAAGAAAAATTCAAGGGCTTGGGAAGATGCTATCTGAAATAACCAAAATAAGGGAATTTGAATCCCCTTCTCTGTTAACTAGCATGAGATAAACCCCTAAATAAAAAAATAATAAAAAAATAATAAAAAAAAAAAGAAGTTTGCAACAAAACAAACTTCTCAAAAGACAAGGAGGACTACCCACGTGAAAGTCCCAGACTTGGAAAACCCAAGTCGACAAGAAAAGAAAACAAAAAATAATAATATATATATATATATAACATTAAGGGCTACATTTAAGGGCTACCCTGGGCTGTAGCCCAAACAGCTTTTGGTAAAAAATAAAATTTTACATATAATTTTTATTGATTTTCGAATGTAGCCTATCATATATTTAGTCACCGATTCAAATTCTTTTGGTTTAATTATATAATACAGTTTACAAATCATCTATTTTTCTCATCACTTCTTGTACATGTATAAGTTTGAATTTATCTGAATAACGAAAGTTCTTTGCTCACCTTGTCAAAATTTTCTTAAGCTAGCTGATACTGTAAAAGATATAGTATCAAGTTTCTTTATTTATAAAAATTTAAATCTTTAAGCTAGCCCACCCGGTAAAAAATTTCTAGCTCCGTTATTGAAAACGTGGAAGCAAAACTCACCATTTTTTACAAAACGTGGAAGGTGGCACAGTGGTAGAAGGTTCTAAAAAACGCTAGGCGCTAGTCGAGCGGTGGGCTAGCGCCTAGCGCCTAGGCGGCTAGGCAGAGTCTAGGCGGGCGCCTAGGCGGATTTAGGTAAATTTCTTGTTTATCTTGTAAATAAATGCATATTGACACTTACAAAAAATTATACTTGTATGAAATCTATAGATAAAATACAAAAAAAGCATCCAACAAGTCCAAAATTTAAAAACACATTAAACATATATGTCATATAACTTAAGACATTTTTGAATGATTATATCTAATTTAAAAAAAATAAAAGTGAAAATCCCACGTAGTTGTTGTGTAGTTCATAGAAAAGAGAAAATTTTGATGTGAATATGGGAGGTTCAAAGTAATTTAAAAAAAGGAAAAATATTTTTTAGAGATCATATTAATTTATGTTTAATTTAAAGAGAAATAAAGGTGTTTATATGGTACACGTTCTGAAGAAGAGAGCCATACCAATTAATCTAAAAGCAAATCATATCCCTAGAAGTAATGTCATGACTTAAATGGTGTTGTGAGAAAAAGCATCAGAGATAGCAAATTTTAAGGGTGATGGGATGGATCTTTTTCTTTTGGTGAACGATGAGGATGGATCTATAGGCTTTAATATCTCTTTGGTTTATGCACCCATGCAAAGTCACATCAAAAGTCTTAAAGAATCCTCTAAAATATTGCTCAGATCATATTGGGCAAAGGATGCAGATTGCTTAGGGACTGACACCCCATCATAGCCTATGGCTTTTTTACAAAAAGCAAGCAACTTGATGCATGCTGTCAAAACTTGATTGGAGGTAAACTAAAAAATAATATTAAATAATAGAAGTGTGTTGAGTTAAAGCGGTGTGAAAGGAAGAGAGAGAAAATCATTTATCATCGTCTTCAACCTTTCGTCTTTGCCAAACCGTGAACCAGAAACCCATAAATGCTGATCTGCATTCTTGAAAACAGAACAAACTAAAATTTCTGGACCGCCTAGACCACTCAGTCGCCCGCCTAGGCCGCCCAGGCCATCTCGGCGGCCGCCTAATTCCTGTCCCGATTTTGCTCCCGATTTTGAGTTAATCCCTGCGGCCGGCCACTGCCCATAGCCTATGCGCCGCCTAGGCCGATTTTTAGAACACTAGTGGGAGAAGTTAAGAGAAAATGGTGGCCTCTATTCCCCCACGTAAAAACTCCAGAGCCTTCCTACCATGTCTATAAATAAGAACTAGTTGCAGTGGAGAGAAAAAGAAAAAAAAAGAGGAAGGAGACACTGCAAAAACACTACTACAATATTAGCTTTAAATGTCGTATTGATAATAGCAAAAAAAACACATATTACTGTTGAATATTAAGTAAAATCCGACAGAAAATGGGTGCATTGTCGAATATTCTAAGCGACAGAATTGCCAGCGTCAGGAAATGAAATTTCCGACAGAAAATCCGTTAAAACCGTCATAAATCTTGTCGGATATATCCAACAATACATACAGAACTATTGTCGGATATTAGGCTTTCATGTCATTCATAACCGCCAGAAACTTTAAAATACCGTCGGATTAACATCCCCTTTCTGTCGGTTAGAACCATTTAAAAAAATAAAATCAAATAATTTATGTGGGTCACAACCGACAGAAAAATATTAATAATTAAAAAAAAGAAATTTTTGGTTTTTTTTTTTAATTTGACAGAACGAATAAAAAAACAAAATATTCAATGAGTGAATAAAATAAACAAAGCTAGTGAAACATAATATGCATTCAAATATAAATTAACCTACAATAATATCTTTTGAATCTGCCATAACTCATAAAGTGGACGTTAAATATAAATTAGCATACGATAGTCATCTGAATCCGCCATATTACATAACTAGACAAAAAAACATTTATCCGAAGTAGATAAAGTGTCAAATATATCCGTAAGGAAAACCAACAAACTATTCAATAGAACCCGAGCCTTCTGTCGAACCTCCCTGAGCTCCAGAGCCTTCCACCGATCTTCCCTGTGATCCAAAGCCTTCTGCCAATCCTCCATTTGCTCCCAAATACCTCATCACATCCCCATCGAAACTACCCAGCAATCCGGAAAGCAAACCCGGGGATAATCCACCATTGAAAACACCTTGAGAAATATGTGTCACCAGGAGAAGCCATCTGAGGTCGATAAACTGGCAGTGGATATTGCGGTTGAAAAGGCATATGTTGCATGGGATATACAGGCGCAGGTGGCTGACTGGGGGCCGAATGCTGTGATGCCTGAGGGCTGTGGGGTGGCCGTTGCAGATGTTGTGGAAGCAGCAACATAAATAATTGTTGTTGCTGCATCAACATCTGCTGATTCATCGCCTGCTGCTGCGAGGTCTTTGATTTCTCAAGCTCAGCCGTTACCTCCGCCAACTTTCTGGAGGCTTCTTCCTCCCTCCTCCTCAATTCGTTGTTCTCAGCTACCACCTTGGCCAATGCATCATTCGATGATTTCCTGGAAGACCTACCACCTGAAGAGCGAGCATATGACACCATCTCTGGTATCACTCCATGCCCATAACCTATGACCCTATTTCAAGTCTCATAACCCATATGCTCAACATAAATCTGTGTTCTAGCCTCAGAAGTGTCCTCTTCTCCAAACTCCACAAATGATTGAATTTGACTCTCCATAGATGTCTTGCAATATAATATTCAAACAAAATAATACACGATTATTATAAAAAAATAACTAGGAATCATAAAAACAGATTCATCAATCCACACAAAAAAGATAAACAAGGTTCATAAAAACAGATTCTATGTTTAAATAATGGGAACTAACAAATGCAATATTTTTATTTAAATAATGTGTTAGAGCACAGATTCATCAATCCAAATAGAAAGATAAATATGATTTAAATACAACGAGTCATAATCTGAATAGAAGTTTAAATCATTTACCCCTCTCTGTTGTGAAGATTCATCTATCCAAGAGTCATCTTTTAGAGTATGGGTAGCTCGAAAGAAGGTGATGGGATCAGGCTCCTTCCCATGCTTGTTTTTCTTCAAATATATTAAAAGACAACAAATACATATTAACCCCAGATTATAAATACAAAAATAAAAAACACTACATATATTACAATATAGCAACACATACAAGTTCCTCGCGAACTCAAGCAAACGTTTTTGAACCAATTGTATGGTTCATCATTTTTAACTCACGATTACACTTGTTTTTCTCTGCCACCTCGTGAAAGGTCAAAAAAAAAAAAAAAAAAAAACTGATAAGGCAAACATATTTCAACACCAAATATCAAATCAGTACCTTTTTACCTTTGTTTTCGGATTATCCCAATACACTAACATCTCGACCCACTGACCACCATCCACACCAGGGGGAGGTTCTGAGCGCTCATGCTCTTGTCTTTTGGTGCAATACTCCGCCTTTAAACTATTACGGTATTCCTTGTAAGCATGATCCGTAACATGGAGAGTCATGTTGCGAATCAATGGAATTCTATCATGGTCTTCATCAAGAAAAATAATATTCCCCTATATTCATAAAAACAAACATGTTAGTACAGATCCGAAATATAATCTTTAAATATAGAAGTACAAACGAAAATATATACCTTAATTCTTTCCCACAAAACTTCCTTATCATCTTCAGGAACCAACCGCCAATCCCTCGTCAATGGAATAAGTCTTGGATCCTTAACCTCCGAGGCTATCAATTTCAAAAATTCAGCGGCATTTTCACTTACACATTTCCCCGTCGAATCAGATAGACAAATTTGTCTCTCTTTCCACTTCGGAATAGCAGCTCCGCGGGTCCTACGTTCACTCTGTTCCTCCATAGAAAAGGGAAGAGGAGTAAAAAAGGGTAGAAGTGAAAATGGGAAGGAGTAAAAACGGCTGGAAGAGAGAATGGGAAGGAGTGAAAATGGGAAGGACAAGTACGGGAAGGAATGAAAACGCCTGGAAGAGAAGAGGAACGGCTAAAAGTGAAAGTGAAAATGAGAAGAGGAACGGCTGAAGTAAAGCTCTCTGCATTCCTCGCCATACCCGTGAAGAACCATTAAACACCACTACATGTGCAGGGTCATCCATCGCCACAAGCTAAATCCTTGCATCATTCGTAGGTTCGATATCAAGTCACCACAACCATCGGATCAACAACTCTACCCATACAACCCCATATCAAATTAGAGTATTAAAAAATTGTATAAGAGATTGCAACCCTAAACTTTCATTAATACAAAATTTATTTTGTCACGTATTCTTTTTTCATTTGTTGCATAAATTTGTGTTTATAAATACATTGATCTATAACGATTTCCACATGTTGTGAGCAAAAGTTTGTTATATTGGCAGCAACCATATTCAAGATTTTTGGGATAACGAAGACCAAGTTAAAGATTTTCCGGTGAAATGGAGAGGAGACAGAAGCATTCGGAGAAGATTTTCCGGTTAGAGATTTTCCTCAATTCATATCTCATAATTGCCACATGTTCTCTCTTGAACTATTACTCTAGTTGAAATTGATCTCTTAAATATTTTTTTAGTGAATTAAATTATTTGAAATAAGCCAATTGATCGCTTGTTGGTAGATTTCATCCACTATTTCGTCAAGTTTAAAGGAAAATTAGTCTTTTTTTTTCATTATGATATGTGAAAACAAATAATATATAATGACAATGTTATGTTTTCTCATTATGCTATATGTTTTTGAATTATTATGTGTTCATGTGTCAAAATATTATTAGTGATTATAGCTGACAAGTAACAATTGATAATGAAATAACTAATTTGCTCTTGAATTTGACGAAATTGATTTCGCAATCTAATGACAAGGGGTTAATTGATTGATTTTAAATAATTCAGAGAGTTAATTTACCAAAAAAAAATTTTAGGAGGTTAATTTCAACTGGAGTGATCGTTCATGATGTCAAACCGCAATTTATCTTATTACAAAATAGTATGAGAGCCTCTCCATCGTCTTACTACTAGAGAAAGATACCCCCACCCCCAGCGCTGTCCTTATGCTGGTGGTTTGTTCATGTATATTTTTCAGGCCTGTATGTAGCCAGTGATGAGTGGTGACCAAAACAATGATGATCATAGATCTGAGATCCGTTTTCCCACTCGATCGATGCAGAATATATACATATATATGGAACATGCATGATAACTAACATATTGAAGTGCATGATAACCTGCTCAACTAGGGTTGCTATTTTACCTTCATTAGTTGAAAACATAACATTGAGAATACATTAGAATGTGAATACTAATTAACATAAAATCAAAAGTCAATATTAAGATCGAGAGACCTAAACTATTTAAATTATCAAGGCAAAACATTTTTATTGCACATGGAAAAACTATCTAGCTTTGAGTTCATCCACTGCTTTTTGAGTCCAAATTCTCTCATGATAGAATATGTATTTAACTAGAGCTTCTTGGTACTACGGTCTGGTGATATTTCTCTTCACTTGGAAGTGAGAGGTCTTAAGTTCGATCTCGTGGATTGCGAATTCAATACTAAATTAGACTATCTATTATGTGAGAGATCTCAGTGTAAACATATTGATATACTAAAAAAAAATGGAGCGACCGAGCAACCATGCTTTGCGTTGGGTTCAATTTGGGTGTTATTGGTGGCACGTAGCTTCGCAAGCTTCAAAATCACAAAAAGCTAGATTGCACAATCTATATATCTATATATATATATATATATAGGCTCAATTTATTATAACTGGATTACTGCCTCCCCATTAACGTCTATAGGACAAGGCAGACATAGATCATAGAATCATGCATGAGAGGATGTTAAGAGTATGATCGGTATGAAACTATGCTTAACCTTTTCTGTTTTTAATCCTAAAGGTGGTTATTCCCCCGTTTGACACTTGTGTTATTTTAAACTGACATTTCACGATGTTTGTTCCCTGCTGGTGGGAACTCTAGTTGCCGGTATTGTGAACCTCGCAGTTGCATTGTGGATGCTGGAAAACATCGAGAACATATGCGATGTTGAATCCCACAATCCAAACAGCCCGTGGACTCGTCCTAAATACAAAGTCACCTTCGATGCTTCTGTTATATGGGGTCTGATTGGACTAAGGCGACTGTTTGGACCCGAAGGATTGTATAGGAACTTGGTGTGGCTATTCCTTGTTGGAGCTTTCTTGCCCGTTCCAATTTTGGGTAATGAGCAAAATCTTCCCAGACAAGAAATGGATTCCCTTGATCAACATGCCAGTCATCACTTATGGCTTTGCAGGAATGCCGCCTGCAACTCCCACCAACATAGCAAGCTGGCTTATCACCGGAGGTATCTTCAACTACTTCGTGTTCAAATACCACGAGCGTTGGTGTCAGAAATACAACTATGTCCTGTCTGCAGCGTTGGATGCGGGGACAGCTTTCATGGGTGTTCTATTCTTCGCCTTGCAGAATCCGAAGCACCAATTGAAATAGTGAGGGACTGAACTCGATCATTGTCCTCTGGCGACATGCAGCATTGCACCAGTTATTCACGTTGAAGGATGTCCAGTTTTTTAAATAGCCATGAAATGGTGGAACAAAGAGATATTTGAAGAATAAAAGCTAAGGAGGACGGCTATCGTCTTAGTTATGGAGGAAGGGAAGATGGTGTGCTCTTAGCAAATGGGAGGATTTCAGGGCTGGGAGTTGTTCTAGTTTTTAATCCTTTACAATATAACCGGAAATGTATCATTCAGATGAAATGTATGGGTGTTCTTGTTAATTATCTTAGGATCAATTTAATATGAATGAATGGGTATAATTTTGCGTTTCTGTGCTGGATCCCATTCTTCAAATTTTTATTTTTTTTCCATCTATTTGGAAGGTTTTTTTAGCAGAATCTATTTAGAAGGTTTTAAACCTGTGTTTAAAATATGGGACATTTATCAATTTCTAAGTTTTGGCACCTTTGTAGCGTATCAAGTGGTGCATGTATGTCTCTCTTTAACTGGATAAATCAAGTGGTGCATGTAAGTCTTTCTTTAACTGGATAACAAGAAATGGATGTTAAATTGCAAATGAATTAGACACAGAAAATTTATCCCTTCGACCTTGGCAGGATGGGAAATGGGGATCGGACAAATTAGAGAAAATGCAGATAAGGCGACAACGGTTGTCAACAAAGTTCATTCTTTCACCTTTTTTTCTTGCACAACTGAAGAGAAACAAACGGCCAATAAGTGCAAGAATGCAAAAGCGGATGGATCAATGGTCATTAAGCAATGGAATTGTGTGAAAATACAATCTTGAAGTTTCACCTGACAAATCCTTCCTGAACATAAACCGACGCCATGGAAATGGCATTTGACTTTTAAATTGATATAAAACTAACTACATAATGGGAACCGTGGAGTCCAGACAGACACTCTGTGTGTGTGTGTGTGTTTTTTTTTTTTATCTCTGCAAGGACTTGTAGAGAACAACTGTAACATACTTCGCTATAAACCTCTCTGTTGTCCCGAGTGCCACCACAGATGGTCCACTCTTCCCTCTCTGCATGTAAAGATGATTGAGTACCACATGTTGAGGTCTCGACAAAGGAGGCGGCATCTCCATGTAAGATGAAGGTGCATTCAGCAGTGTCATTTGTAGGTGTGGAGGAACCAATGGGGGCTCCTTGGCGAAATCTTCAGATCCAAGCTGCAGGTTGTTGTAACTTGAGTCCGGCGACTGGGGAGGTTCAAAACCAGAAATGCTTCCGATGTCTTCTGGGACGTAATCCTGCACAAGAATCCAACAATATCAATCAGCTTATAGGACTCACGCATCCAAGCCCAGTTTTCAAACAATTTCTGAACACTCGTACTTAAAACCGAAGGTCAAGACTCAGGCAACCCACAAAAGAGAAAATAAGCGGCATTCTGTTGCATGTTACATGTATCCATTATGCCATTATAGAGAATTACAACTGACGGCACTAATTTAGAAAAATATATAAGATTAATTATACAAATGTGCAATTTCAATAATCTCTCATACACACACATATGAAAAAAAAGTGCTAAATTACATTAACTGAATGTCATTTTAGTCTGATCCATAAACTCACGCTCTTTTCCAGCATTTAAACAATAACAAAATTATCATTTGGAGCACTTCTTTTTTAATCGCGGCATATAAATTTCTCATTGTCTCCAAGTTTGACTAAAAGTAGAGCGGTGCACAGAAAGAAGTTTTAATCAGCTGTAATTTGATCCTTCTCTTATTAGTACTATATACAATAACTTTAACTGCCTGCTCTCTATGTAAAATCCAAACCAACACATGAAAGAAAAGGATAATTACAGCTCACTGGAAAAGCCAAAGACTACCTGAACAGGACTTTATGAAGTATCAGACCTCGTCTTCCCCGTCTCGATTGGGGTTGAATATAGGTTTCGGGAGGTTTTAACAATTTGGTAGGAGTCATACAAGATATAGGGAATCCCTGGTTTTTGTCTTGTATCAATGTGTTTCAAGTTAGAGGCTGACCCCAAGTCCAACCTGATCATCTTAATTGGGTTCAATGCAATTTTTCTCTTTTGCAGACAGCTTTGCACGGGCTTAAAAACAGAAATTTGGATAGAGAGCTTTATGAACATAAATTAGATACGCAATGGAGGCGAAAAAGCAGTCTACCTAAAATGTAAACATGAATTTTACAGCTAAGCATGGTGAAGGTATTAAATACTGATGCTTTCAAAACACATATATAAGAACACAATACTGTTACTGAAGAATGACTCTAAATGACGGACAACTTGAATGGTACATATAAAAGGAAAGCTTATATATATGGACTAGGGGAACATCGGTTGCATGAATAAGAGAAATATCATCAACACAATATAACCGATATTCCCTAGTCCACACGGTCTACTATCATCATTGAATAGTTAACGGAAATCAAAATCATGAAAAGTAAGATTTACATAAACAGAATTAAGTTCAGACTGGAACAAAAAACACAATCAGTATTAAGCTAAAAAAGGATACTTAAATGCTTTAACAAATTCGGATGAACACAGTTCCTGAATGACGATATTATAATAAACATCAAACAATCCCTTATTCAATACTACAAGAAGGTTATAGTACTTTCAGGTTGGGATTATAAACAATTATGAGCAACTGGATACAGTGCAATTGGGCATGGACCATTAGTGGTCCACGGGTACATGATGCAACCCCAGTCTAATGAAATGTATTGTTAAATACATACACATATAATTTTTCAAAGCACGTACCTTTAGATATGCCCTTGCTATAAGTCTTTAGGGTATGTATGATTTAACAAAGAAATAAAAGAAATATGTTCTCCTACTCTCCCGCAAAGAGCCCCAGAATCAATATACATCTTCATACTGCAATATGTAGCATGCCATTGCCATGGAGGAGACTGGTTGTCGTGTGTTTACTGTGTTGTGTATCAGTATGTAATGTACCCCACTTTGGGAGTTACGTTTGTTGGCATCACATGTTCCCCTTTACTCGTCCCTCATTGACATTGGAACCTAAGAATCAAATAATTTTTAAATTCGTTTTCATTATTTTGTTAGATGAAGACTTCCAATCTGTCCCATTGATTCTCCCCTTCACTGCAAGACACTGCCGAAAGTCTCACTCTCTTAGGTATATTACCACCAATTGTCTGATTGAGTTTTCTTATGGTAACCCCATAAGAACAACTTTATCTCATACTGTTTATAATGGTAAGGGTCGCAATGTATCTTTCGTCCTACCAACTAGGATGGATCATAAGGATGGTTGGATAAAAGATTCAAAATCTTTTCTTTATGATCATTTCCTGAGGGTTTACTGTGACTTTTCTAGACCTAATGGCAGACTGTTGTGCACTGAGAGAGTAAGCACTCAATGACTATTTTGCTAAAAAAGAATTGCAAGAGTTTAGGAATAAACATGTCATCCATTCTACTATTATTCTTATTGTCAACGATATTGTTAGGATTGTTTGTGATTTTAAATCAAAAGGAAAACATTTTAACATTAGTGTCGATAGTTAGTATTGGACGGGAACCCGTGTAGTTGTTATATTTCGTAGGTTAGGAGGAGACCCTGGTTCAGTGGATGATGATTTTGGCTTGGAGAAATGCTGATGTCTTTTTTTGGGGTTCCCTCCCTGATTGTTTGGTGGATTTCTTTATGTGCATTCGTGAAAAAAATGTAAGTTTTTGTATTTATGAAGTTTTTATTTACTTTTCATTTGAATTGTTAAAATTGTGTCTACTTAATCAGTATTTTTACCGGCCCTCTTGATTACTTGCTTCAAAACCAATATGCTCTTATGAGTTCCGAAGTTAGAGTTTGCTGAAGGTCCTATGTTGTTAGACGCATATTGGAGGGACCTAGTAGAAAGTCAAACATGAAGGAGCTATTTAGACATTGGAGAATTCGTGGAAAACGAACTCATAGAAGAAAAGTTGTCATTCCACAATGGCAGACTGCATTGCATTCCACAATGGAGAAAAGTTGTCGTTTTTAGAATGTTATTCTCTTGTATAAAGGAATGTAATGCAGTTCGCCATTTTGGAATGACAACTTTTCTCTTCCACGAATTCTCCGACGTCTATGTAGCTCCTTCATGTTTGACTTTCTATTAGGTCCCTACAATACGTGTTTAACAAACTTCGGAACTCATAAAAGCATATTGGTTTTGAAGTAAGTAATCAAGCGGGCGGTAAAAGTACTAATTAAGTAGACACAATTTTAACAATCCAAATTAAAAGTAAATAAAAACTTCATAAATACAAAAACTTAAATTTTTTTTCACGAATGCACGTAAAGAAATCTACCAAACAATCAGGGAGGGAACCTCCAAAAAGAGACATCAGCGTTTTCTCCAAGCCAAAATCATCATCCAACGAGCCAGGTCTCCTCCTAACCTACGAAATATAACAACTACACGTGTTCCCGTTCAATACTAACTATCGACAATAATGTTAAAATGTTTTCCTTTTGATTTAAAATCACAGACAATCCTAACAATATCCCTGACAATAGGAATAATAGTAGAATGGATGACATGTTTATTCCTAGACTCATGCAATTCTTTTCCAGCAAAATAGTCATTGAGTGCTCACTCTCTCAGTGTACAACAGTCTGCCATTAGGTCCAGAAATGTCACAGTAAACCCTTAGGAAATGATCATAAAGAAAAGATTTTCAATCTTTTATCCGACCATCCTTATGATCCATCCTAGTTGGTAGGACGAAAGATACATTGCGATCCTTACCATTATAAATAATATGAGATGGAGTTGTTCTTATTGGGTTACCATAAAAAAAACTCAATCAGACAATTGGTGGTAATATACCTAAAAGAGTGAGACTTTTGGCAGTGTCTTGCAGTGAAGGGGAGAATCAATGGGACAGATTGGAAGTCTTCGTCTAACAAAATAATGAAAATGAATTTAAAAATTATTTGATTCTGTAAAAGTAAATTTAACTTTCATAAACAAAACAAAAAATGACAAAAATTATAGGGAGAGAAAGAAACCAAAAAGTTAGTACCTTTAAGTGCCTTGTTATACCCAGAAGCTAAACTTGGTGCTGGTTCTGGTTGCCTTCGGAGGCAGACATGGACGGAGCCACAATAGGCTTAGAGGGGGCAGATGCCCCCACTCAGTTTTTTTTCTCTCACAAAGATTGATTGTACAGTTTTGCATCCCAATGACCAACCCTAATTAAAATGCAATTAAACTCTATATGTTAATTGGTACTATAAGGGAAATGCTAAGGAAATTCTTTTAAAAGTAGATCTCCCCAGGAACTCTCTGTCACATCATGTTTTTGGCCCAATTCCCATATCAACATTATAAAACATTGTGCCAAAACATGAGGTGATAGAGAGTCCATGGAGAATCCCACTTTAAGAGAGTTTCCTTAGCATTTATTTTGGTATCAATATGCTTGACTTCTCCAACAATGATTCCAAGTGTTTTGTATGAAAAACTTTATGGATTAATATATAAGTGTTTTATTCAGTAAAATTTTTAACTTTTTAATTGTGACTTTGTTGTTTAAGGTTGCCCCCATTCATACAAATCTCTGGCTTCGTCCCTGGAGGCAGAGGGTGCTGAAGAGAATGAAGAGTATGGGACGAAATTTTGGGCAATGAACGAGGTTGGATTACGGGTTTGTAGTTTTAGAAACAAAGTGACTATGATGGTGGCCAGGACCGTTGCTATTTACCAGCAACCTCCACATATAAAACCCTAAGGGTATTTTTGTTTGCCCTCCTTAGCTCTCACTGGAACGTGGCAATTTGCAGAGATTTTCCAACTCGATCATCAGCCACAGCAGCTGCAAAACAAAAACCAAATTGCAGCTGCAAAGAGCTCCGACGGTGGTGAAAACCTCTGATTGCTAAGCCAACTCCTCCCTGCTTCATCCCTCCTCGCTTTGCCCCTCCCATCTACTTATCCCTCGCAAGATTCGGAACCCAGTCCCATATACAAACTATGCCCTGCTTCGCCCCTCTCATCTACCATTTCCAAATCCAGATCCAGCAAAATACGAAGCAAAATAGGCAAAAAATTCTGCAATATTTCCACTTTCAAAATCAGATCAAAATCCAAAATTCTAAACAAAAAAATTAGGAAGAAAAGAGGAAGATGAACGGAGGGAAATACGAAGAAAAAGATGGAGATGAAGAGGGAGATGGACGAATAAAAATTTGGAAGAAACAGAAGGAGAGGCAGGGACGGAGCCACAGTAGGCCTAGAGGGGGCGGATGCCCCCACTCAAATTTGTGTGTGTGTGTGTGGGTGGGTGCAGAAAAATTGTACAATCTTGCATCTCAACGACCAACACTAATTAAAATAAAAATTAAACCCTATATGTTAATTGGTATCAAGGGAAATGATAAGGAGACTCTTCCAAAAATGGACCTCTCCATGGACTTTCCGTCACCTCATGTTTTTAGCACAATCCCTGTACTAACATTATTAAACATTGTGCCAAAAACACGAGGTGGCGGAGAGTCTATGAAAAGTCCCACTTTGAGAGTCTTCTTAGCATTTCTCTTAGTATCAATATGACTGACTTCGCCAACAATGATTTTAAGTGTTTTGTATGAAATACTGTATAGATTCATATATAAGTGTTTGTTTAGAAATTTTTTTAGCTTTTTAATTGTAACTTTGTTGTTTGAGGATGCCCCCATTGATACAAATCTCTGGCTTCGTCCCTAGGGAGAGGGATGGAGCAAAATCAGGAAGAAAATGGGAGCGGAAAAGAATTGGAAATAAAGATGGGAGGTTTCTACAATGAAAAACCCATACAAAGAACGTCGCAATTAACAGACATGAGTAGGAAATTGTGGATCAACAAAACCTGTAGGTTGTTTCATGTAGACTTCATCAGACAAAGAACCATGTAGAAATGCATTCTGAACGTCCAGTTAGCGTATTGGCCATGAAAATTGGACAGCAAGAGCAATAATCATGCGTATGGTAGAATAAGTCACAACGTGACTAAAAGTTTCATCATAATGTTGCTGATGAAAACCATTTGCCACAAGACGAGCCTTAAACCTATCAATAAACCCATCAGGCTTATGCTTGATACGAAAGACCCATTTATTGAGAAGGACGTTCATGGAAGAGTGATAGGGCACCAAGGACCATGTGCCAGCACACTGCAGAGCATTAAATTCATCAGCTATAGCAGTTCTCCATTCATGAAATTTATTAGCTTGTCTATAACATGTAGGTTCTAACAAGGGAGTGATGGTGGAGGTATGGGCATACTTAGGGGTTGGGTTTGTAGGTGCCAGCTTTGGCACGGGTGACCATGTTGTGGATTGATGGGAATCCTAAAGAAGCTAAGGGTACGGATTGAGGGGAGGGTAGCGGGATAGGTGGGGTTGGTTCTGAAGGTACATTGATAGATGAGGACAGTGGAGTTAATGGTTGTGGGGTAGAAACTAATGAGAGTAGGTTGGTTGTTGAGATAGAGTTTGAGTGGGTAAGGGAAGTGAGAGGTGGCGTAGGGATAGGCATAGGTGATGGTGAATTAAAAATTAATTCAGGTGTCCCTAGTGAAATATGACTATTATTATGCAGAGAGGAAGTGGCGGGAGTAACACTAGGAATATCATGAAATGGAAAACTATTTTCATCAGAAACAACATGTTTGGACATGAACACACGACCAGTGGATGGGTCAAGACACTGATACCCTAATTGGTTGTGTGAATAATCTAGAAAAATACATTTTTTGGAACGAAAATGTAATTTATTTGGCATATATGGACTTAAATGAGGAAAACAAGCACACCCAAAAACCTTTAAAAAATCATAGGATGGTTCTCTATGAAATAACTTTGTGTATGGAGAAATTGGCAGTATAGACAGAGATGAGTCAATATTATACTATATATTTTACCGTAATCTTAGTTATAATTTATTGGTTATTTTGGTAGAATTTTGATACCTTGTTATATATTTCCAATGTAAGACATTCAATTTCCTCTAGAGCAAAAAGTGATCAAACGGATGAATTTTGGAGTGATTCTAAGTGGAGGACGTTCGTGTGTTCCTTAGGTTGTTCGTGTCAAAATTCCAGATTTTTCAACCAAGCCGTTTGACCGTGGCGATGAAAAGAATGCCCAGCGCGCAGCTTTCCCAGATTGACGTTTTGGGTATTTTGGAGGTCAAGATGGCATATTTTGAGGAAGATTCCTTCTGAGTATTTGTAGGGACGTCTTCAGCTTTCAAAAGAGACCTTTTTGGGACCAAATCGGAGTTGATTTGGTCAGTCAAAAGTGTGATTTTCTGAGAAGTCCGAATTCCAGTTCAAATAGGAAACCTTTTGTTTTATGTTGTATTATTTTATTAGGTTTCCTAGTTTTATTCTAAGGCCTTTCTAGATAGGGTTTTATTTTCTAGTAGTATAAATAAGGCTTTTTAGTCATTAGGGTTTGAGGACGAAACATAGGGGGGACGCACATTGGGGACGCAACATTGAGAGGAGGACACACTATTTTGGAGGATTAAAGTTTATTTTCAAGGTGTTTTCTTTCCATGTTCTTAATAATATTTTGTTTTATGGTTGTTAGTAACTAGTTTCGTTTGCTAGGGCGAGGCCACGAGCCTTAGCAAGAATATGTAGTCGCTTTCTAATTTGCTTATGATATTATGCATGCAAGTTTTGAGTTATTAATCACTCTACTTTAAACTATCTAATTGTCTTGATGATTGGCCACCATTAGGATCTTTAGAAAAGTAATTTGATGTAATTTTGGCGGAGAGCTGTCCTTGAAATTGGCGCTGGCTTCTTGTGGTTATTATGTGTAACTACTTAGGATGGACGACACGTCTTAGGAGTTATATGATTTTCACAAAACTTAATGAGTCTTGCATGTTCATATTCGATATGGACGCCACGGACGGGTTGCATGTTAGATATACGTTCTATGTTGGGGGTTCCAAGTAGGGCATACTTTAGGAAAACCTAATCTTCAAAATATGCATGTGTAATTCATAAGTAATGGAAAAAACTACGTAGGATTGTTAAAGTGACGGCAGAACCCTAATGCTAAAATTTATTTTCAAAACTATTTTCTTTACTTTCTCAATTTATTTAATTGTTTTTAATTAAGTTCGTTTTTAATATTTTAGGTAATAAAATCAATCTCTTTCCAATTTCGTTTTTAAATAATTAACTAAGATTTGGTTTTAACATAGATTATTCATTCAATCTCTGTGGAAAACGACCTTGCTTGAGCTGCTCTACTACGACAACCTTGTACTCTTGCAAATATTTTTATGTGTTTTTATCCCTACTTTTGTAGGCGGTAAAATACCTATCAGACAGCTTTAGCCCAATAAGATTGAGGCATTGAGGCATGAGCAAGAAGAGTGAGACCAGTTTCAACCAAATGACGATGTTTTCGTTCTGCCAACATGTATATTGATGATGAATGCCATGTGTTTTCTAAATAATGTTTGAAAATTTTGTTTATATATTCGCCACCACCATCCGTTTGAATTTTTTGTTGAAATTTATTCTCCATTTCAGTTTTAAATTTAACAAATGTCGAGAACACATCAGATTTTAATTTTAATGGATATAGCCAGGTATAGCGTGAATAATCATCAATGAAGATCACGTAATATCGATATCCAGAATTTGACAAAGTTGGGGACTTCCATACATCCGAATGAATAAGTTGTAAAGGAAAATTTGAAATTGATGTTGACAATGAAAAGGGCAATTTCTTGCTTTTGCTCAAAGGGCATGAATGACATACATAATTAAAATGGTGCCTAGTAAGAGGCACTTTACTAGTTGAAACTAAATGCTTTAAAATAAAAGTGGATGGATGACCAAGCCTAGAGTGCCAAACACGATCATCGACTCGAACTCCCATGCATGCAAAAAGGCCATGCGTTTTATTTGAATTGAAACTGGAATATGGATAAACACCAGTGTTACTCCGGCCTGACAAAAGGGTCATCCCCGAGCGGATATCTTGAACACGGAAAAAAAGGTAGGATAAAGAACAAAGAAACAGTCATTGTCAGGAGAAAATTGGTGAATAGATAAAATGTTTTGGGAAACACCAGGGCAATATAAGGTATTGAAAAGGGTATAAGAACGAGTGGGAAAATGAATATAAGAGGTTCCTATTTTGGAAATTGTCAAACCTTGACCACCATGGACGCCATTTACATGATCTATGCCCGTGTACTTCTACGCATTTGTGAGTTGACCAGGATCATTTGTGATGCGGGTGTTGGCGCCGGAGTCCAGAAGCCAACTAGTGGGAGCAGTGGGCGCTGAAGAGACATGGCTAGACTGAGCAGCAAGAGCTGTCAGGCGAGCACTAGGAACGCGACCCTCATATGAAGTATTCATTCTGTTGTAGCAGTCAATCGCAGAATGCCCATTTCTGCGATAGATTTGGCATTTGAGTGGTGGACGATCCGAGGAAAGACCTGCACCGAGAAGACCATCATTGGGGCGGCCTTGATGAGAACCAACATGAGCATTGGGACGAGGAACACCACCACGAGGAGCACCAGTACATCCACCACCGCGCGCAAAGCCACAAGGGGAGTTATCTTGCGTCCACGATGAGCAGTCATGGCAGGAGCTGGTGTGTCGTCAGACAAGGTGAAGGTAAGATGGCGAGTTTCGACATTAAGCAACAATGCTTCCAAAGCTGCATAAGAGATAGAAGTTTCTCGAGCTTGGATGGATGCCACGGTATTCTCATACAATGGGCCAACATTATTCATTATTGTAGCAATTAAATTAGTGTCAGCCATAGAAGAACCAGATAAAACTAATTGATCAGCCAAAGTATTAATATTATCCAAAAAATCAGCAATACGAAGATCACCACGACGAAGATTGAGAAGTTCCCCATGAAGTTGAATAACACGGTTATGAGAGGAAGGTGCATACCTTTCCTGCAACGCCTTCCAGGCCTCGGCAGCACTTATGCACTTGACGACAACATGCATAACAGGAGGAGTAAGGGAACTAGTAAGCCAAGAAAGGACCATCTGGTCTTGCTGAATCCATGGCTCGAAAAGGGGATTGATGGTGTCTGTGAGGTGACCTTTATCATCCAGGAGAAAGGGAGGTGGACACTGAAAGGTGTCATCCACAAATGGCATGAGACTGCGGCTACGAAGTAACGAGACGAACTGTGCGCGCCACAAAGGATAATTATGACGATCAAGTTTGAGAGGAAGAAAAGCAGAAACATTGGTAAGAGCAGCAGAAGAAGCCACTGAAGGTGGAATAAAAAAAGGTGTCGTGAGACGGGAAAAAGATGATACCATAAAAGAATTTTGCTCGATAATCAGCTTTGTATTGATTTCTTGTTTATATAGATCTTTACAAGTGGAGTTTGAGTGAAGAACAAACTCTTCAAAACAAACCAAAAGATAATAACAGAAAATACAAATTTAAGATAATAACATACAATCTGTTTGAATTCAAAAATATTCAAAAAGCTAAGGATCAGATTTAGTTGACCCTTCTTCTTGTTAACGGATTCCATTATCTTCTGCTGTGATTGTTGTGGCGGGAACTGGTATTTTCAAACTTGGTTTATCAGCGACAACGGTTGTCAACAAAGTTCATTCTTTCACCTTTTTGTCTTGTACAACTGAAGAGAAACAAACAGCCAATAAGTGCAAGAATGCAAAAGCGGATGGATCAATGGTCATTAAGCAATGGAATTGTGTGAAAATACAATCTTGAAGTTTCACCTGACAAATCCTTCCTGAACATAAACCAACGCCATGGAAATGGCATTTGACTTTTAAATTGATATAAAACTAACTACATAATGGGAACCATGGAGTCCAGACAGACACTATGTGTGTGTGTGTGTTTTTATTTTTTTTTATCTCTGCAAGGACTTGTAGAGAGCCACTTTAACATACTTCGCTATAAACCTCTCTGTTGTCCCGAGTGCCACCACAGATGGTCCACTCTCCCTCTCTGCATGTAAAGATGATTGAGTACCACATGTTGAGGTCTCGACAAAGGAGGCGGCATCCATGTAAAATGAAGGTGCATTCAGCAGTGTCATTCGTAGGTGTGGAGGAACCAATGGGGGCTTCTTCGCGAAATCTTCAGATCCAAGCTGCAGGTTGTTATAACTTGAGTCCGGCGACTGGGGAGGTTCAAAACCAGAAATGCTTCCAACGTCTTCTGGGACGTAATCCTGCAGAAGAATCCAACAATATCAATCATCTTATAGGACTCACACTCACGCATCCAAGCCTAGTTTACAAACAATTTCTAAACACTCTTATGAAAAAGGCTTGAAAACTTTGAGTTTTAACGATAAGGACAAAATAAAGGATAAAATGAATAGTACCAAGATTGACTTTTTTAGTGTAAAAATGTGGTTTTTTATTAAAGTAAATAGTAATGAGAGTTTTCGTTAATGTTCCCTAAAACCAAAGGTCAAGACTCAGGCAACCCAAAAAAGAGAAAATAGGAGGCATTCTGTTGCATGTTACATGTATCCATTATGCCATTATAGAGAATTACAACTGACAAATATGTAAGAAAAGTTTAACACAACATATTGATTAAAAATCCTCATACAAATGTGCAATTTACATCAACTGAATGTCATTTTAGTCTGATCCATAAGCTCAAGTTCTTTTTCAACATTAAAAGAATAACAAAATTATCATTTCGAGACCTTCTTCTTTAATTGCGGCATATAAATTTCTCATCGTCTCCAAGTTTGACTAATAGTATAGCGGTGCTTTAATCAGCTGTAATTTGATCCTTCTCTTATTAGTACTATATACAATAACTTTAACTGCCTACTCTCTATGTAAAATCCAAACCAACACATGAAAGAAAAAGATAATTACAGCTCACTGGAAAAGACAAAGACTACCTGAACAGGACCTTATGAAGTATCATTTAGTTTTTTAACAGAGACCTAGTCTTCCCCGTCTCGATTGGGGTTGAATATAGGTTTAGGGAGGTTTTAACAATTTGGTAGGAGTCATACAAGACGTAAGGAATTCCTGGTTTTTGTCTTGTATTAATGTGTTTCAAGTTAGAGGTTGACCCCAAGTCCAACCTGATCTACTTAATTGGGCTCAATGCAAATTTTCTTTTTTGCAGGCCGCTTTGCGTTGGCTTAAAAACATAAATTTGGATAGAGAGTTTTATGAACACAAATTAGATACGCAATGAAGGCGAAAAAGCAGTCTACCTAAAATGCAAACATGAATTTAGTAGCTAAGCATGGTGCAGGTATTAAATACTGATGCTTTCAAAACACATATACAACAACATAATATTGTGAGTGAAGAAATTAGACTCTAAATGACGGACAACTTGAATGGTACATATAAAAGGAAAGCTTATATGTATCGACTATGGACTAGGGGAATATCGGTTGCATGAATACAAGAAATATCATCAACACAAAATAACTGATATTCCCTAGTCCACACGGTCTAGGGACAATAATATTTAAGGACACAAATGTCATAAAAGAAGACAGAATCTTGTAGCCATCTATTATCTATCTTCTATCTTATGAAATATGAGTGCATTAACTACTGCTTGGTCTTACTCTCGACACTTTAAATTCCAAGCAACCACCACAGAAACAGACAGGCACATACTTAGTCCATTCTGAAAGAGAGAACATAGGGGGAGAGAGAGCTTTCAACTTTGTTTCAATAGCATCCAAGAATCAAAGGGACCCAGAGAAGGCGCCTAACGACACTAAGGGAACTAAAAGCGGTCTACCAAAAATGTAAACATGAATTTAACAGCTAAGCATGGTGAAGGTATTAAATACTGATGCTTTCAAAACACATATATAACAACACGATATTGTCACTAAAGAAATTAAACTCAGACGACGGATAACTTGAATGGTACATATAAAAGGAAAGCTTATATGTATGGACTATGGACTAGGGGAATATCGGTTGCATGAATACGAGAAATATCATCAACACAATATAACCGATATTCCCTAGTCCACACGGTCAACTACCATCATCGAATAGTTAACGGAAATCAAAATCATGAAAAGTAGATTTACATAAATAGAATTAATTTCAGACTAGAACAAAAAATATAAATAGTATTAAACTAAAAAAGAATATCCAAATGCTTTAACAAATTCGGATGATTATAGTTCCTGAATGATGATATTATAATAAACATCAAACTATCCCTTATTCAATCCTACAAGAAGGTTATACTACTTTCAGGTTGGGATTATAAACAGTTATGAGTGATTGGATACAGTGCAATTGGGCATGGACCATTAGTGGGCCACGGGTACATGCTGCAACCCCAATCTAATGAAATGTATTGTTAAATACACACACATAATTTTTCAAGGCCCGTACCTATCGCTATGCACTGCTATAAGTATTTAGGGTATGTATGATTTAACAAAGAAATAAAAGAAATATGTTCTCCTGCACTCCCACAAATAGCCCCAGAATCAATACACATCTTCATAGTGCATGTGCAATAGGTAGCATGCCATTGCCATGGAGTAGGCTGGTTGTCGTGTGTTTGCTGTGTTGTGTATCAGTATGTAATGTACGGTACCCAACTTTCTCACTTTGGGAGTTACGTTTGTTGGCATCACATGGCCCCCTTTACTCTTGTCCCACATTGACATTGGAAGTTTGGAACCTTGGACCTTGGACCTTGGACCTTGGACCCTGGACCCTAGCAGATCAACTTTACCGACGAAATAAACAAATGTAAAATTAAAAAAAAAAAAAAAAAAAAAAAGAGGAAAAACCCAAGATGTATATAGAAAGTCCACAAGTCTAAGGCTACGGAAGACAACCTAGTTAGAGCATCTCCGATGCAAATGACTCAAACTTATTTTCTCATATTGAACGAACTTTTTGTTGTTGGCATGAGCTCCACAAAGGAGTCAATCCCATATTGAAACCGAAAATTGACTCTCACTTTTCAAATATGAGATTTGAGTCATTGCATCGGAGATAATGCAACCAATTAGTAAAACCCGATCTTCTGCTAAAGAATCAATTATTTGAGGCAGATGTATATTCATAATACACACAATTGTATGTCTGACAAGTGACAAATTGATTATATAACTCAACGATCTTTTGTTAGCCTCCTGCTGTTGTTACAGTGGTATTACAAGTCCGAATGCACTGCGAAGCGCGCGCCCAAGTTCTACAGAAGCGAATTCGAAGGATCCAAGGTACTTATATCATCATATAATCTTTCATTTTCGAAGCTCAGCCTCAGATATTTGTTTCAGTTCAATTTACAGGTCTTCTTCACCGCATGCATTATGCATAGCATTAGATACAGTACAAATAGTTATATTCTAGAAACAAGGGCCCAATAAGCCCAGCCCAAAGCTGTCAGAAGCAGCTCCTGGCCTACATGGGCAGAGACTACCAACGGCCGACAGAAAACACCCAAAAGAAGCAAAGAGCGAGAGGAGAGAATGGCGAAGAGGAATTTCGGGTTTTTGATGCGGCGGTTGCTGGGCAATAGCAACAACCCAGGTGCTGGTGTTGGCCTTCTCCTCCACCGTCGTATGCACGTTGTTTCTAATTCTACCATAACCCTACCCCAAGCCCTACCCTGTTCATCGATCATTCCATCCTATTCTCTTCATTCTCTCCAACACCGACGAAAACCAAATATATTCGAGTCAGAACCGGATTCGGATTCGTTGCCCAAAAAAAGAGGAAAAAAAGATTCGAATTCAGCCCCACCTCCACCTCCTCGTCTACCTCCATTTTCCAGTTGGTATTGGCAACCTCCTACAGTACCTCCACCTCCATATCCACCAAACACTGTCCTCTATAATAGTCAGTTTGGTTATGATAAGGCACTAAAAAAAATTCGAGGTATTAATTTTTATTCTATATTTTTTTCACTTGTAATTTATTTATTTATATATTTTTTCATATTTTGAAAATGAAGGACTAGTTGTGAATAAAATTTTCTAATTCATTTTCATTATTGACATAGATGAACGCCTTCCATCGGTTCTCTTCTTCACGGTCCATGGTTGCAAGAAAAGTAAGTCCAAGTCGTGATCCATGAATTTACTTTCATTTTTGTTGTTGCATTTGATCAGCATTATACGAATGGTCAGTTTTGTTTCTTTTTATTTTCCAAGTAACGAATTTACTTACTTGTTGGGCGGTGCAGCCTCTAAAGGGATACATCCATTCTTTCCTGAATTGTGTGAGCAGTTTAAACATATAACAATATATGTTTTTCCCCTGGTAGAGGTATGGTCTTGTGTTAAGTTTGATCTTCCTAAGTATTTTCTTTCGTTTGAGATTAAGGTCAAACACAGAAGAATAATGCCATTATTTCTTGTTATGCCTCTAAATCAGTAGACCTGACAGTTTACTGTTATTCTATCTTTGTAGTGTCGGATGATTTTCTCAATGCAGTTCTTGGGTCTTAAGTCGGTAAATGACTCAATCCTTTGTATTTTGTTTGAATGCAAATGTCTACTTATTACTTCATTTATGTTCTTTCTTGTGTTTGTTGTTTCTCAGAATTATTTAAATTTGGGTTGTGTATTTCTTACCAGTTGCCACATTGCAACTAAATAATTTAGAAAAATGTAAACGGGGAGTGAGTATGCAGTTTGTTGAATCCGAATGATATTGATATATACCCTCCTCCTTTCATCTGAAAAACGGGTTTATGCTTGGTGCCAATGTGCTTTTCAATTTGCTGCAGCCAACGTTCCAGTTCTATCTAAATGGGGAAAAGGTCGAAGAGATTTCCACTGGATCCATCAAGCGCGTGATAACGACTTTTGAAAATGTCTACAGGTGATTCTTTTCTTTGCTCTTTTGAATTTGCATATAAGATTTTGTGCATTTGTAACAGTTCAAGTCAAGTTTTCTCCAAATGTGATGTTTTTGTGTCTCTTTTTGTGATATACGGATGAATTACATGTTTCTTAATTGAACCTATTGTTGAATGCTCATCTGGTGTACTTGCAACTAAACGTTTCTGAAGTCCATCTGGGATGAAGAAAAGGAGAAGACGACAAGGACCTAAGGAAGTTAAGAATGAAGAAGAAGTTGATCCGTCTAAACTTAGCAAGGTACTTCCTAATAGGTTTCCTGCATCAGCATATCCCAAAGTGATGGAGGCGGTTGAGTCTTTACCTGAGGCAAATCCCTGGAGTGATTTGTGGTGGTTTGCCAAAGGACTATTTACATCTCATGAGAAGAGGGAGCGATTCTGTGAGTTGGAAGATGATCGGGCCAAGCTTGAATGGCTCCATTGCGAAATGGCCGAGTAATGTGCACTTAATAGTATGTTTGACTTAATGTCTGGAACAGATTTGATATGTTGAACTGTTATTTGGGTGATTAATTCTAGTAGTATGTGGATTCTGGTGTTCATCTATCTAATATACAGATGCTTATTTTTCAAAAAATAAAAAAAGTAAGCAGCAGTCCTCCATTGACGGTCTTCGTACAACAATATGAAGAAAGCTAGAAATAGGAGAAACTAGAGAGCGAACGAAATCGAAAGCTCCAGTTAGTATTTTTGTATTTCATCGGATCAACCAGAGAGCTATTTGTACCATTGAACCTACTCAAATAACATTGTCACTGCACAATTTTTATTTTTATATCCGTGGTGTTTATCATATTTTGTATGAATCAATGTACTTAGAGAGCATCTCTATGAGGCCACAAGCGGAATAGGAGGGCTTGCGAGCGGGGTTGAGAGTTGAGACCACAAGCGGGCCATAGTTAAGATGACAAATTACAAGAGTGGGGTAGGGAGAGTCGTGTCTGTATCCGTAGAGATGACCTAGTCCGGTTTCTCTTCCTCTGCGTGTCATTTTGAAACAAAGTGAAGACAAAAAATAAAATATATTTTTTTCCTGTCACCAATCATTGCTCACCACCGAGCCACCACACCTCCTCCAACTCTCTCCTCTCCAATACCCTTTTATAATGTCCCCTTTTTTACACTTACGTAAGTTTTCCAATTATTTTATTTTTTTATTATTTTATTTTTTTAACAAGTAAGTTTTCTAATCTTAGTCTAAATAATAGCATACGATGTTATTAAAATTAATGTGTACTGGATAAAAATTTTAGATTCATAACAAGTTATAGATATTGCTATGATTATTAGAATGTAATTTATCATTTTTTATAGAGAGTTTTAACGAAACACTCTGGTACCGTTCACTTTTAACCAAGGTTCTAAAAGTCGCTAGGCGCTAGTCGGGCGGTGGGTAGGGGCCTAGCACCTAGGCGGATTTATGTAAATTTATTATATATCTTGTAAATAAGTACTTATTTACACCTAAAAAAAACTATACTTGTATGGATAATAAAAAAATGATAAAATGCAAAAATAAAAGTAGAAGAATACACAAATTATATCATTAGTACTTTGATGAATTTGATGGAATAAGATACAAGTTCAAATGATACAAATCTTACTTTAGGAAAATTTTTCAAAGATGATATGAATTTATAGTGCATTTGAAGAGGAATAAAAGTGCCAAATATATGTTTAGAAATCATTTAGTCTTTGAAAACAAAATATTTAACCAAAAAAAGAAAGTATTTGATCAACAATTTAAAACAATTACATAAAAAAAATGGAGGGTGGGAAATGCATAGAAGTCATAGAGGTGGGGCACCATTCATTCATAACCTTCGGTGTGCTAGCTGTACCCACCTTTTTTTTTTATTATTTTATAGATGTGCCCTCCTTTGTATATGTATTCAAATAAACAGATGCCATTTTAATTGACAAGACCTGATAGTGTCATAGTGGTCACGTGGGGTGGGGTGAGAATCGAAGAGAGAGAAACCATTTCTCTCTTCTTCTTCCTCCTCTCGCCTTCTACGCTGAAACTCGAAACCCAAAACACAAACAGTGTTCTGCATTCCTCCGTCCTCAATTTGAAAACAGAAAATGGAAGTGAAACGCCAAGACCGCCTAGGCCATCCAGTTGCCCGCCTAGGCCGCCCAAGCGCCGTCCAGACCGCCTCGGCGCCCGCCTAATCCCTTCTTCGATTTTTCTTCCGACTATAGGTTAATCGGGGCGGCTGACCATCACCTAGCGCCTAGGCCGATTTTTAGAACACTGCTTTTAACGAAAAACCACATTTTTACCTTTACCTGACATTATTCACTATACCTTTAAAAATGGCTTCTCATTAAAAGGGAATTTTTTTAGACTTTTCATTAGTTTTCCTTTTTTTTGGGAGTTTTAACGAAACACTCCGGTACTATTCACTTTTAACGAAAAACCATATTTTTACCTTTACCTGACACTATTCACTATACTTTTAAAAAGGGTTTTTTGTTAAAAAGGAATTTTTTTTAGACTTTTCATTAGTTTTCCTTTTTTTAGGAGTTTTAACGAGGGTTTAGGTATATTGATCTGACCATGTGTGTTTGAGTTAGTTTGGATATATGCATATACATTAGCTTCATTAATTGAGATGATTTCCTTTTAACAATCCATGTGTGGAAATTAGAAGTATGGAACAATATACAACACCACAAACAAAACCTTATCCCATTAAATGGGGTTGGAGAAGTACGAAACAATATAACGTGAGAAAAATTATTATCCATTAATTTGGATAATGCTATAGTTCAACTTCAATTTTGGATGGTTCCAACCGGTTTCAGATAGTTCAACTACTAGGACCAACCGATGTTAAAATCCTGAATCCGCCACTGATCATAATGCACCAACATTTTTGCTTTGTGCATTGCAAATGATTTCTTGTGCCCATAACCGAACACGATGCTCCGAAACAGAAAATATGGATCTTGCATTGACGGATGCTAGGAATACTTGATTTTTTATTAGGTGAATAACAATACTGATTAAACAGGGGAAACACAAAATGGCAAACACAAACATATGATAAATATCCAACATTAATCAATCCTAGTACGACGATTATCTGAATTAGAGTACAATACAAGACCAAATTTAAACAAGCACAAAAGTCGGGAACCATAACGCGAACAGCATAATATAATGAGTTATCAAACTTTTAAGTACATCGCATCCGGTACAATCCAAGTCCAACTTAATCCTCAGCCGCGTCACTTAGTAGCCAAGCAATCTTATCATCTGTCACAACCTTCAGGCACATTGCTTTCTTCTCAGGGTTAGCTTTAAACAGCCCTTTTGCATACCACCGCAGATACTTTTCGTGACGCCACTGAGGGACAGATACAACAGCCTTCATTGCTTCATCAAATGAAGGTGCACTACCACTGCTATCAACCGCTTCAATAGGGCGATTACTATGTTCTCCACTGCTATCAACCGCTTCAATAGGGCGATTACTATGTTCTGATGATGTCGCACCTCTCCTCTGTGACAATTGCGCACCACCTCTCTGTTCTGCAAATGCCAAAGCACCTCCCACTTTCCCCCCTCCTAAAGCAACTACTTTGTCATTTTCGTTTTCGTCTGTCTTAGATTGTACGAAAAGTTGTTGATAAGTTCTCCTCTTCCTTTTCCCCTTACCCTTCCCAGATGAGCTCATAGGTTGAGTGGTTTCAACCTGGATGACGTGCCTTCCATTGAGATAAAAAATCAACGCAGGGAAATCACGTTCAAAGAAAAATTCACTTGAACCATAAAAACCAGAAACCTCAACCGGCAGTCACCAATACATGACTATATTCACAATTATGCAGCAACCTCATGCAAATGCAAAGTTATTTAGAAAGTAACTACCTGTACAGTTTTTCACAAATTTCCATCGCGAGGTCAGGAATCTCATCTGCCGTCCTATATTGATAAGGATTGGCAAAAATCTCATCTACCTTTTTCCCGTTTTGATAGAAATGGAATGTTGGCTGCAGCAAAATGGACACAAAATCACGAAAGCATTTTTAAAAAACAAAGGTTACATTACATACCGAACAATTATATCTATGAAATACGTATGCACATTTACAGGGTTTTCTTTAAAAATAAAAGAAAAGAAAAAAGAAGGCGATACGATCATTTACCGTAAACATAACATTCATTCCCAGTAAGTCGTCCTGTAAATAGACTATAAAATGTTACAACTACAATACAGTAATTCATTAACCTTAAGACCCATAACTAGATTCGGAAAAAGACGCACACCATGTTCCCAAACGATCCAACCATCTACAATATGACTAAAATAGTTCCCAAACGATCCAGGTTAACAGAGGTCAAGATTACAATAACATACCTCACCAGTATGCACATACTTGTATACTGTTACATGTGGGAATTCTTCCCTCATTTTTCGAACGGTTGGAGATCCAAAAAGAATGGCTGCAAAAAAAGAGTCCATATATAACTTGTGAAGGAGCAGTTTACAATAAATAAATTGATTCATGTATAAAAATTGCTCAATAGAACTTACAATCAACACGTATCTGCGAAGCAAAGTAGAAAACTGCTGGCAATAATCCATCTATCAAAATTAAAAAATAATAACAATTAAAAACTGCATATATAATATTACATGTGAGGAAAGAAAAAGAGAAAAACAGTTTGAAAATGAATACAAGAAAAATACAGGGATGGGTTTGGCATTCATTTCCTTGGCTACGTATAAACTGGAACCCTGTCGAGTGGACTGTGTGCAGCTGGAATCTGCGTATTTCCAGTTCATATATTGCGGCTAACCATGATGACTGCTAACTATGGTGATTTTTAGTTTTCTCTGACCAGTAGTTTTGGTGGATTTTTTTCCTTTTGTTACCTAAGGGAGAAGCCGAAGCAAAGTTAGGCCTACATAAGAAGAGCCTAGGCTTGGCTATAAGCACAGGGTGCCATCAGCCAGAATACTTAAAACATGATGGGGAGTAGTAACAAAGGACTAACCTCATGAAAATAGCAATATTAGCTTGCTCTACGAGCATTATCTTTACTATTAGAAAGTCAGAACCCTACTTTGGGGTCACAAGGCTTCAAAGCGGGTCATTCATTCTCCTTTCTTCGCCCTCTGTTAATTCTTTTGCTTCACCATGAAATATACTTTGTTTGGAGAGTATTTCATAGATAAAGGTGTTCATCTTGCGCCTTGCTCCTCTTCAGGTAATTTTTGTTATTTTCAAGTTTTCTACAGCTTCTATTGCAGTTAAATCGGCATGTCATTGTTTTAGTTTGTAACATGAATGGATGATGAAGAATAATGCAAATTCTGACCGGAACAAACGTGGGTTAGATTCTGAATTTGCAGGGAGCGGATGTGTCTGCTGTGGCTGCAGAAATCAAAAGCGAGTGAAAGGCAAAGGCCTTTCTCTCCCAAGCATCCATAGCCAACAATTGCAGCAAGAGTCAGGTATATCTCTCCTCTTGTTTTCTCTCTACAATTTTTCTCCCTCAATTTCTCCGAGAAAATTAGGGTTTTGGTTCGCACTCTTGGATTAGATCTGTAGATATTCCAATGCATCTCAGTTTTCTCTGATTTAATAGCATAATCTGGGTCCTGGTGTTCTAACTTTGCTTTCTTTGTATCAAGATTGTATTGTATCTTTCTTGGTTTTCTATATAACCCATCTGCAATTTTCTTAAAAGTTGGATGTATTTTGTGTGTATTTACTTATGAAATCCTATGGCGTTGCTATTTTTTGGGTTTGGCGTAAGAAGTTTAGGTTCCATCCGCTAGAAACTTGCATTACTGGATTATAATCGTAAAGGTTTTAATTAGGCCAACTCAAGCCTTTCTTTGAAAATATTTTCAGGGTCTTTGTTAAACGATGGCAATGTGAAACTAGGAAGCACATTTTTGTTTACTTAGTTGTAAGATAATCGAGAAGCCAAATATTATACTTATTCACCCAACCGAAAAGGTTGTGGAGGTTTTGATTTCTTGGAGAAAAACGAGGACTAAACCTGTGAGGACGCTTAACGGTTAGTAGCTAGGCCTTCTGAAATTTATGCATGAGTGGAATGGTTGTTTCGCATATTTTTCTTGAGATTTTTGGGGTGGTCTTTGAAGAGCTGAAGCCCTTTGAAGTTTTCACTATTAGCTTGCTCTATGAGCATTATACAAGGTTATGAGCATACAGATGACGATGATGCAGTAGAGAAATGATTACCTTGAACTTTTTGTATTGCTCTCTCCACTTGATCCTGTTTCCACAAGATGACGATGTCTGCGGGGCGTGGAAATTTAATTGCTATAAAAATACACAGCAGTCTCAGTGGCAACAACAAAATCATCATCAGGTCGCAGAAATTGGAAGAGAAAGAGAAAGGAGCGTTACCTGGGGCTGGGGACGGGGACGGGGACGGGGCGAGCGCCGAGGACAGCCGTCTTCGGTGTTGCAGAAAATGAAGGGAATCGAGCAAGACGGGCGATTTGGGTGTGGAAGTAATATGAATCGACATGGACAAAGATGGTGTGGTTGGGATCGAAGTTAGGGCTTTTAGGGTTTGGATACAAATTGGAAAAAACTTAGGATTGTGAAGACGACGAAGTACTTGGAAGGAGCCATAGGAGCCATAGGAGCCATTGCCTATGCCACTTCCAATTCCAAGCAAAGTCTGTCGTATAAAAACCCCACCATTCCTCGCCATGTTTATCTCTCGATCTCTCGACACTCGATTCGTTTTCTTTGAACTCGGCTTTAGAGCAATTCCACCAACCACTTTGTGCCAACACCCAGTCTATTTATCCACTCAAGTTAATATAATCTAATAAACAGTAATACGTCAAAACATTTTTAGTAAAAATGCGCTGGCATACGGTTCATCTAATATTATATTATTTTATTCATATCAATTAATATTTTATCATTTAATTTCTTTTTTCTTTTTTCTTCCTTTCTCTTGAAAGATCTAGATTTTTATTTCCTTCCCACTGCTTCCATTCCTTCTCCGGTCCTTTCTTCCTTTCTTTCTTCCAGCAGGATTGGCGGAGTGGAAATCGGGAAGAGGAAGAAGGGATTTGAGATGGGGTTTAGATGAAGAAGGCGTACGAGTGTATCGGATGGTGTTTAGATGAAGATACCTTGAAACAAGCTGATCATGTTTCTTTTATGTCGTAACGAATTTGTTACTTAATCTCTTATTCATTATCGACATAAATTAGAGACAATTGAAAAACATAGTGTCATTTTCCATCCTTCTGTTATATGGAGTCCAATTGGACCAATGCGATTGTTTGGACCCGGAAGATTATTATATAGGAACTTGGTTTCGCTATTTCTTGTTGGAGCTTTCTTGCCGGTTCCAAGTTGGATAAGAAGCAGAGTCAGAACCGGATTAGGATTCAGATTCGTTGCCCAAAAAAAGAGGAAAAAATGATTGGAATTCAGCCCCACCTCCTCCTCTACCTCCATTTTCCCGTTGGTATTGGCAACCTAGTACAGAACCTCCACCTCCATATCCACCAAACACTGTCCCCTTTAATACTGATTTTGGTTATGATAAGGCACTAAAAAAAATCCAAGGTATTAATTTTTTAGTTTCTTTCTGCACCAAACCTCCTTGAATAATTTGGAGTTTCTCTCTCTCTCTCTCTCTCTCTCTCTCTCTCTCTCTATATATATATATATATATATATAGATTTCACTTGTAATTTAATTATTATTATTATTATTTTATATTTTGAAAATGAAAGACTAGTTGTGAATAAACAAACAATTTTCTGATTCATTTTCATTATTGAGATTAGGGGTGGAAAAAAATACCGAATTTCCCAAACCAAACCGAAAATCCCGAAACGTTCGGTCCCTAATACCGAACCAAACCGAAATTTTCGGTATAGGAATCGGTGTCAAGTTTTCATTTTTTCAGTATTCCCAAATTGAACCAAAATAAAATATATATATATATATTATTTAATTTTTAAATATATTTTTTGGCGTGCTTATACTCTTACGAATATAATCACTGTGATCGAACCCGGCACCGACGATTCATGAACTTCGCAAGACTAGCAGCCTTGTCTTCAGGCTTTAGAACCTGAAGGCTGAGACGAGTTCCTTCCTCGGCAGCAGTCGCAAGATCGAAAAGTCAGCAGCGCGCCCAACGCGACATCAACCCATTTTACTCTCCGGCTGAGCTCGGCCAACGAGTTGGCACTCCTCGCATGCAATTGAAGGACGTAGTTAGCTCACTAGTTACTCGGCCTGAGCGCCACGTAGGCTTGGTAGGTTTTAGGGTCAACAAATACATAAAACAATTCAAATTCATATATTTTTTTTAGGACATTCATTCTCATATTTCATATTAATATGTAAATAGTTTAAATGCACCATTGATTCGGCTATATTTATACACACATTAATTTCGCCTCTTTGTGCATTCATCTCCATAATTTCATACATTAATGTCTTTTGATTTATTATTTTTAATTCTCAAAGTCATTAACTCTCCCATATAATTTGCATGTAATTAATTTTTATAAATCAAACATACAATAGGGGTATTTTCGACATCTGAAATATGTAAAATGTAAGTTGAATATAATTAATGAATTCACTTAGAGCAACTCCAGCCGTGTGGAGTGCTCGGGGGACAGGGGAGAGGAAAGGGCCTGAGGCCCGGTGGACTGTGCTCCAGTCGTGTGGAGCCCGAGTGAAGGTGGGAGCCTGAGCGAAGGGGGGGTGGGGAATCGACGGGCCTGTGGCCCGAGGGGTGTGACGTCGGCTGACGCCAGGCCTGGGTGCAGTCCAAGTCCGACAACGACGAGGACGAAGGCGGCAACGACGACGACGACGACGGCGAGGGAGACGACGACGATGAGGACGAAGCTGGGCTGACGATGACGACGACGATGGCGAGGGAGACGACGACGATGGCGACGACGGCGAGGGAGACGACGACGACGATGGCTGCTGTTGTTCGAGAGAAAGAAAGAGAGAGAGAGAGAGACCGGTCAATTTTAAAGAAAAATATTAATATTTTATGGATTGGGTGAGAAAAAAATATTATTTTATTACCAATTGCCAGGGGGAAGGGCTCCATGGGTGGAGATGCAAATGGCAATTACTGTTCATTAATGACAGTTACTATTCATTAAAGACAGTTATTGTTCAATAGGATTGATTGAATAGTGGATTGCCAGAGGGAGGACTCCATGGGTGGAGTTGCTCTTATGTGCACATTACTCGGAGAAACAAGGGATGAACAATAAATTATAGTACCAATTCAAATAAAGCGTTAGAAGAAAAAATAGAATAATTCAACCAAGAGAAATGTTAGCCAGACTCCTCAAACGCGAGTCAGGACTTTTCGGTCTCCACCCACGTGTAAGTTGGCTCATATTATTAAATGCAATTTTGGATCCCACAATTATTTCAATTAAGGAAAATAAAAGTTGCAATTTAATTTAGTTTTCTCTCTCTAGCTCAATCTTTCCTCATCCTTCTCGATAAAGCCGAGAGAACCTGAAATTTTTTGTTTGTTTACAATCAAACGACCTGCTATCATGCTCAAAAATTAACTTATCTTTGACCTTTTTCGGAAATAATAGGAAGTTGGTTTGATGGACGTTTTTTTTATATTTGATAGAAGGAGCCGAACAAACAGCAAAACCACATAACCGAAGAAAACACACGAAAGCCTACAAAGAGGCTAACACCAACAGGCTAAACAAAAACAACGCAACAAAGGGGATACAACAAAGACACTTTCACCAAATGAGAGCGTCACCCCAACCACAACCACACCGACCCTAATGCGAACATGGGAGACCGTCATTGTTCAAAACAAAGACCAACGAAGATGGGGGTCGATCAACCCATACAAAATCATTCATCTCCGTAAAACCAATCGACACAATTACATGCGCCGCCTCATTGGCTGATCTTGGCACCCAAGACCAGCGACAGTGCTGGAAAGCCCCCCCCCCCCCCAAGCAGCTTAACCCGAGTCAAGGTAGCGAAAGCCTCCCAACTGCTATAATCAAGAGACTGAGAAAGACAAGAAATAGTCTCCTGAGAGTCCGATTCAAAAATGACAGAGCTAATACCAAGAGAAGCACCAAATTCACAGCCGTGAAGCAAAGCTAGAGCTTCAACTGCAGCCGCAGAAGGAGCCCGGAGAGAGTAGCACGCAAGAACCACAAACCGCCCATCATAAGACCTCACAACCACCCCAGCAAAACCCTTTTGGGTATGTATGATTTAACAAAGAAATAAAAGAAATATGTTCTCCTCCTCTCCCACAAAGAGCCCCAGAATCAATATACATCTTCATACTGCAATATGTAGCATGTCATTGCCATGGAGGAGACTGGTTGTCGTGTGTTTACTGTGTTGTGCATCAGTATGTAATGTACCCCACTTTGGGAGTTACGTTTGTTGGCATCACATGTTCCCCTTTACTCGTCTGTCATTGACATTGGAACCTAGCAGATCAACTTGACCAACGAAATAAACAAATGTAAAATATATACATACATATATATATATATATATATATATATATATATATCTGTATTCAAGAAACCAAAGATGTACGTAGAAAGTCCACAAGTCTACGACTACAGAAGACAACCTAGTTAGAGCATCTCCGATGCAAATGACTTAAAATTAAACCTATTTTCTCATATTGAATGAACTTTTTCTTATTGGCATGAGTTCCACTAAGGACTCAAATCTCATATTGAAACCGAAATTTAACTCTCACTTTTCACAAAATCCAACTATGAATTTTAAGTCTTATATGTATTGGAGAGTTTTGCCTTATTTTGAACTCAAATGTGAGTTTTGAGTCATTGCATCGAAGATAATGCAACCAATTAATAAAACCCGATCTTCTGCTAAAAGAATCAATTATTTGATGCAGATTCATAATACACACAATTGTATGTCTGACAAGTGACAAATGATTTATATAACTCAACATTAACAAAATAAAAAAAAGACATTATACGTGTTTCAGAATGCTATTCTCTTGTATAAATCAAAAGGAGACATTAACATTGGTTTCTTTCTCTCTCTATAATTTTTGCTTTTTTTTGAAAATGAAATTTCCTTTTACAGAATCAAATAATTTTTAAATTCGTTTTCATTATTTTGTTAGATGAAGACTTCCAATCTGTCCCATTGATTCTCCCCTTCACTGCAAGACACTGCCGAAAGTCTCACTCTCTTAGGTAAATTACCACCAATTGTCTGATTGAGTTTTCTTATGGTAACCCCATAAGAACAACTTCATCTCATACTATTTATAATGGTAAGGGTCGCAATGTATCTTTCGTCCTACCAACTAGGATGGATCATAAGGATGGTTGGATAAAAGATTCAAAATCTTTTCTTTATGATCATTTCCTGTGACTTTTCTAGACCTAATGGCAGACTGTTGTGCACTGAGAAAGTGAGCACTCAATGACTATTTTGCTAAAAAAGAATTGCAAGAGTCTAAGAATAAACATGTCATCCATTCTACTATTATTCTTATTGTCAACGATATTGTTAAGATTGTTTGTGATTTTAAATCAAAAGGAAAACATTTTAACATTAGTGTCGATAGTTAGTATTGGACGGGATCCCGTGTAGTTGTTATATTTCGTATGTTAGGAGGAGACCCTGGCTCAGTGGATGATGATTTTGGCTTGGAGAAATGCTGATGTCTTTTTTTGGAGGTTCCCTCCCTGATTGTTTGGTGGATTTCTTTATGTGCATTCGTGAAAAAAAATGTAAGTTTTTGTATTTATGAAGTTTTTATTTACTTTTAATTTGAATTGTTAAAATTGTGTCTACTTAATCAGTATTTTTACAGCCCCCTTGATTACTTGCTTCAAAACCAATATGCTCTTATGAGTTATGAAGTGAGAGTTTGTTGAAGGTCCTATGTTGTTAGACACGTATTGGAGGGACCTAGTAGAAAGTCAAACATGAAGGAGCTATTTAGACATTGGAGAATTCGTGGAAAACGAACTCATAAAAGAAAAGTTGTCATTCCACAATGTCAGACTGCATTGCATTCCACAACGGAGAAAAGTTGTCGTTTTTAGAATGTTATTCTCTTGTATAAAGGAATGTAATGCAGTTCGCCATTTTGGAATGACAACTTTTCTCTTCCACGAATTCTCCGACGTCTATGTAGCTCCTTCATGTTTGACTTTCTATTAGGTCCCTGCAATACATGTTTAACAAACTTCGGAACTCATAAAAGTATATTGGTTTTGAAGCAAGTAATCAAGCGGGCGGTAAAAGTACTGATTAAGTAGACACAATTTTAACAATCCAAATTAAAAGTAAATAAAAACTTCATAAATACAAAAACTTAATTTTTTTTTTCACGAATGCATGTAAAGAAATCCACCAAACAATCAGGGAGGGAACCTCCAAAAAGAGACATCAGCGTTTTCTACAGGCCAAAATCTTCATCCAACGAGCTAGGGTCTCCTCCTAACCTACGAAATATAACAACTACACGTGTTCCCGTTCAATACTAACTATCGACAATAATGTTAAAATGTTTTACTTTTGATTTAAAATCACAGACAATCCTAACAATATCCCTGACAATAGGAATAATAGTATAATGGATGACATGTTTATTCCTAGACTCATGCAATTCTTTTCCAGCAAAATAGTCATTAAGTGCTCACTCTCTCAGTGTACAACAGTCTGCCATTAGGCCCAGAAAAGTCACAGTAAACCCTTAGGAAATGATCATAAAGAAAAGATTTTCAATCTTTTCTCCGACCATCCTTATGATCCATCCTAGTTGGTAGGACGAAAGATACATTGCGATCCTTACCATTATAAATAATATGAGATGGAGTTGTTCTCATTGGGTTACCATAAGAAAACTCAATCAGACAATTGGTGGTAATATACCTAAAAGAGTGAGACTTTTGGCAGTGTCTTGCAGTGAAGGGGAGAATCAATGGGACAGATTGGAAGTCTTCATCTAACAAAATAATGAAAACGAATTTAAAAATTATTTGATTCTGTAAAAGTAAATTTAATTTTCAAAAACAAAAAAAAATGACAAAAATTATAGGGAGAGAAAGAAACCAAAAAGTTAGTACCTTTAAGTGCCTTGTTATACCCAGAAGCTAAACTTGGTGCTGGTTCTGGTTGCATTCGGAGGCAGAGGGTGCTGAAGAGAATGAAGAGTATGGGACGAAATTTTGGGCAATGAACGAGGTTGGATTACGGGTTTTATAGTTTTAGAAACAAAGTGACTATGATGGTGGCCAGGACCGTTGCTATTTACCAGCAACCTCCACATATAGTGACTATGATGGTGGCCAGGACCGTTGCTATTTACCAGCAACCTCCACATATAAAACCCTAAGGGTATTTTTGTTTGCCCTCCTTAGCTCTCACTGGAACGTGGCAATTTGCAGAGATTTTCCAACTCGATCATCAGCCACAGCAACTGCAAAACAAAAACCAAATTGCAGCTGCAGAGAGCTCCGACGGTGGTGAAAACCTTGTAAGTTATATATCGAATAAGACTATGAATATTATATCACAATACCAAGTTAACCACTTACCTGATGACGACGACATGCTCGCTGGACTAGGGTTCTTCTGCAGCTCTCCTCTATCAGTATGCAAGGCCTCAAGAATGGGGTTTGAGTTTCTGTAAGCTTGCGTGTGCAGAGAGAGCGCAGGGACCCTAGCATATATATATATATATATATATATATATATATATATATATATATATATATATACACACCATATACAGTGGTAACCAACCAGGACTCTTTCCATTGAGTAATCCTGATTGATCTCAACTTTATCACCGTGAATATTCTTTATTCATATCAGCTAGAAAGACTTCTAGTAGTATCATGAGTGTTCAAGCTAATGAATCCTAATATACATGCTCCTTATCAGCTCACAAACATTGTCAATCTTGATCTCTAATATTCCCACGTGAATAACAAGTGCTAACCAAGTGTATAGCTCTCATCAGAACTTACAAACCTCTGACTGCTAAGCCAACTCCTCCCTGCTTCATCCCTACTCGCTTCGCCCCTCCCATCTACTTGTCCCTCGCAAGATTCGGAACCCAGTCCCAGATACAAACTATGCCCTGCTTCGCCCCTCTTATCTACCATTTCCAAATCCAGATCCCGCAAAATACGAAGCAAAATAGGCAGAAAAATTCTGCAATATTTCCACTTTTCAAAATCAGATCAAAATTCTAAACAAAAAAATTAAGAAGAAAAGAGGAAGATGAACGGAGGGAAATACGAAGAAAAAGATGGAGATGAAAAGGGAGATGGACGAATAAAAATTTGGAAGAAACAGAGGGAGAGGGACGAAGCAAAATCAGGAAGAAAATGGGGGATTAGCGGAAAAGAATTGGGAATAAAGATGGGAGGTTTCTACAACGAAAAACCCATACAAAGAACGTCGCCCTTAACAGACATGAGTAGGAAATTGTGGATCAACAAAACCTGTGGGTTGTTTCATATAGACTTCATCAGACAAAGAACCATGTAGAAATGCATTCTGAACGTCCAGTTGGCGTATTGGCCATGAAAATTGGACAGCAAGAGCAATAATCATGCGTATGGTAGAATGAGTCACAACAGAACTAAAAGTTAAGTTTCATCATAATGTTGCTGATGAAAACTATTTGCCACACGAGGAGCCTTAAACCTATCAATAGACCCATCAGGCTTATGCTTGATACGAAAGACCCATTTATTGGGAAGGACGTTCATGGAAGAGTGATAGGCTGCAGAGCATTAAATTCATCAGCTATGACAGTTCTCCATTCATGAAATTTATTAGCTTGTCTATAACATGTAGGTTCTTACAAGGGAGTGATGGTGGAGGTATGGGCATATTTAGGGGTTGGGTTTGTAGGTGCCAGCTTTGGCACGGGTGATCATGTTGTGGATTGATGGGAATCCTAAAGAAGCTAAGGGTACGGATTGAGGGGAGGGTAGTGGGATAGGAGGGGTAGGTTCTGAAGGTACGGATGAGGACAGTGGAGTTAACGGTTATGGGGTAGAAACTAATGAGGGTAGGTTGGTTGTTGAGATAGAGTCTGAGTGGGTAAGGGAAGTGAGAGGTGGCGTAGGGATAGGCAAAGGTGATGGTGAATTAAAAATTAATTCAGGTGTCCCAAGTGAAATAGGACTATTATTATGCAGAGAGGAAGTGGCGGGAGTAACACTAGGAATATCATGAAATGAAAAACTATTTTCATCAGAAACAACATGCTTGGACATGAACACACGACCAGTGGATGGGTCAAGACACCGATACCCTAAGAGCAACTCCACCCATGGAGCTCTCCCTCTTGGCAATTTATTAAACTGTTTTTTTTTTTTTAATTTCAAATCAGATTTTTTTTTTTGGGATCGGACGGCTGGTATTTAAAGGCATTTTGATCGAACGGACCGTGGGAAGCCATGTGGCTTCCCAACGGTCACCTGCACATCTGCGCGCGCGGGCCACGTTTTCTGATTTCCGGTCAAGCGACGTTCCCCCACTCGCGAGTGAGGGGCACGCGTTTGACACAAAAAAAAATAAAAAATTGGTTGGCCCTCGGGCCATAGGCCCGTCGATTCCCCACCCCCCGGCCCTCAGGCTCCCACCTTCACTCAAGCTCTACACGGCTGGAGCACAGTCCACCGGGCCTCAGGCCCTTTCCTCTCCCCTGTCCCGAGCACTCCACACGGCTGGAGTTGCTCTAATTGGTTGTGTGAATAACCTAGAAAAATACATTTTTTGGAACGAAAATGTAATTTATTTGGCATATATGGACGTAAATAAGGAAAACAAGCACACCCAAAAACCTTTAAAAAATCATAGGATGGTTCTCTATGAAATAACTTTGTGTATGGAGAAATTGGCAGTATAGACAGCCTTAGCCCAATAAGATTGAGGCATTGAGGCATGAGCAAGAAGAGTGAGACCAGTTTCAACCAAATGACGATGTTTTCGTTCTGCCATATTATTTTTTTCAGGATGATGAGGACATGTATATTGACGATGAATGCCATGTGTTTCTAAATAATGTTTGAAAATTTTGTTTATATATTCGCCACCACCATCCGTTTGAATTTTTTGTTGAAATTTATTCTCCATTTTAGTTTTAAATTTAACAAATGTCGAGAACACATCAGATTTTAATGTTAATGGGTATAGCCAGGTATAGCGTGAATAATCATCAATGAAGATCACGTAATATCGATATCCAGAATTTGACAAAGTTGGGGACGTCCGTACATCCGAATGAATAAGTTGTAAAGGAAAATTTGAAATTGATGTTGACAATGAAAAGGGCAATTTCTTGCTTTTGCCCAAAGGGCATGAATGACATACAGAATTAAAATGGTGCCTAGTAAGAGGCACTTTACTAGTTGAAACTAAATGCTTTAAAATAAAAGTGGTTGGATGACCAAGTCTAGAGTGCCAAACACGATCATCGACTCGAACTCCCATGCATGCAAAAAGGCCATGCGTTTTATTTGAATTGAAACTGGAATATGGATAAACACCAGTGTTACTCCGGCCTGACAAAATGGTCATCCCCGAGCGGATATCCTAAACATGGAAAAAAGGTAGGATAAAGAACAAACAAACAATCATTGTCAGAAGAAAATTGGTGAATAGATAAAATGTTTTGGGAAGCACCATGGCAATATAAGGTATTGAAAAGGGTATAAGAACGAGTGGGAGAATGAATATAAGAGGTTCCTATTTTGGAAATTGTCAAACCTAGACCACCATGGACGCCATTTACATGATCTATGCCCGTGTACTCCTACGCATTTGTGAGTTGACCAAGATCATTTGTGATGTGGGTGTTGGCGCCAAAGTCCAGAAGCCAACTAGTGGGAGCAGTGGGCGCTGAAGAGACATGGCTAGACTGAGCAGCAAGAGCTGTCAGGCGAGCACTAGGAACGCGACCCTCATATGAAGTATTCATTCTGTTGTAGCAGTCAATCGCAGAATGCCCATTTCTGCGATAGATTTGGCATTTGAGTGGTGGACGATATGAGGAAAGACCTGCACCGAGAAGACCATCATTGGGGCGGCCTTGATGAGAACCAACAGGAACATTGGGACGAGGAGCACCAGTACATCCACCACCGCGCGCAAAGCCACCAGGGGAGTTATCTTGCGTCCACGATGAGCAGTCATGGCAGGAGCTGGTGTGTCGTCAGACAAGGTGAAGGTAAGATGGCGAGTTTCGGCATTAAGCAACAGTGCTTCCAAAGCTGCATAAGAGATAGGAGTTTCTCGAGCTTGGATAGATGCCACGGTATTCTTATACAATGGGCCAACATTATTCATTATTGTAGCAATTAAATCAGTGTCAGCCATAGGAGAACCAGATAAAGTTAATTGATCAGCCAAAGTATTAATCTTATCCAAAAAATTAGCAATACGAAGATCACCACGACGAAGATTGAGAAGTTCCCCATGAAGTTGAATAACACGGTTATGAGAGGAAGGTGCATACCTTTCCTGCAACGCCTTCCAGGCCTCGGCAACACTTATGCACTTGACGACAACATGCATAATAGGAGGAGTAAGGGAACTGGTAAGCCAAGAAAGGACCATCTGGTCTTGCTGAATCCATGGCTCGAAAAGGGGATTGATGGTGTCTGTGAGGTGACCTTTATCATCCAGGAGAAAGGGAGGTGGACACTGAGAGGTGTCATCCACAAATGGCATGAGACTGCGGCTACGAAGTAACGGGACGAACTGTGCGCGCCACAAAGGATAATTATGACGATCAAGTTTGAGAGGAAGAAAAGCAGAAACATTGGTAAGATCAGCAGAAGAAGCAATTGAAGGTGGAATAAAAAAGGGTGTCGTGAGACGGGAAAAAGATGATACCATAAAAGAATTTTGCTGGATAATCAGCTTTGTATTGATTTCTTGTTTATATAGATCTTTACAAGTGGAGTTTGAGTGAAGAACAAACTCTTCAAAACAAACCAAAAGATAATAACAGAAAATACAAATTTAAGATAATAACATACAATATGTTTGAATTCAAAAATATTCAAACAGCTAAGGATCAGATTTAGTTGACCCTTCTTCTTGTTAACGGATTCCATTATCTTCTGCTGTGATTGTTGTGGCGGGAATTGGTATTTTCAAACTTGGCTTATCAGCGACAACGGTTGTCAACAAAGTTGATTCTTTCACCTTTTTTTCTTGTACAACTGAAGAGAAACAAACAGCCAATAAGTGCAAGAATGCAAAAGTGGATGGATCAATGGTCATTAAGCAATGGAATTGTGTGAAAATACAATCTTGAAGTTTCACCTGACAAATCCTTCTTGAACATAAACCAACGCCATGGAAATGGCATTTGACTTTTAAATTGATATAAACCAACTACATAATGGGAACCATGGAGTCCAGACAGACACTCTCCCTCTCTGCATGTAAAGATGATTGAGTACCACATGTTGAGGTCTCGACAAAGGAGGCGGCATCCATGTAAAATGAAGGTGCATTCAGCAGTGTCATTCGTAGGTGTGGAGGAACCAATGGGGGCTTCTTCGCGAAATCTTCAGATCCAAGCTGCAGGTTGTTATAACTTGAGTCCGACGACTGGGGAGGTTCAAAACCAGAAATGCTTCCAACGTCTTCTGGGACGTAATCCTGCAGAAGAATCCAACAATATCAATCAGCTTATAGGACTCACACTCACGCATCCAAGCCTAGTTTTCAAACAATTTCTAAACACTCTTATGAAAAAGGCTGGAAAACTTTGAGTTTTAACGACAAGGACAAAATAAATGAATAGTACCATGACTGACTTATTTAGCGTAAAAATGTGGTTTTTCGTTAAATTGAATAGTAATGAGAGTTTTCGTTAATGTTCCCTAAAACCAAAGGTCAAGACTCAGGCAACCCAAAAAAGAGAAAATAGGAGGCATTCTATTGCATGTTACATGTATCCATTATGCCATTATAGAGAATTACAACTGACAAATATATAAGAAAAGTTTAACACAACATATTGATTAAAAATCCTCATACAAATGTGCAATTTACATCAACTGAATGTCATTTTAGTCTGATCCATAAGCTCACGTTCTTTTTCAACATTAAAACAATAACAAAATTATCATTTCGAGACCTTCTTCTTTAATTGCGGCATATAAATTTCTCATCGTTTCCAAGTTTGACTAACAGTATAGCGGTGCTTTAATCAGCTGTAATTTGATCCTTCTCTTATTAGTACTATATACAATAACTTTAACTGCCTACTCTCTATGTAAAATCCAAACCAACACATGAAAGAAAAAGATAATTACAGCTCACTGGAAAAGACAAAGACTACCTGAACAGGACCTTATGAAGTATCATTTAGTTTTTTAACAGAGACCTCGTCTTCCCCGTCTCGATTGGGGTTGAATATAGGTTTCGGGAGGTTATAACAATTTGGTAGGAGTCATACAAGATATAGGGAATCCCTGGTTTTTGTCTTGTATCAATGTGTTTCAAGGAGGCTGACCCCAAGTCCAACCTGATCTATTTAATTGGGCTCAATGCAAATTTTCTCTTTCGCAGACAGCTTTGCACGGGCTTAAAAACAGAAATTTGGATAGAGAGCTTTACCTTTTATATATAAAGCCGGAGGCCGGTTTTGGTGTCACTGTGGCTTCGACAAAAATAATTGGACGCAAATGCTCCTCGGCCTAAAAAAGTTCAAAGCAGCAAAAAAGAATGCAAAAAATTTTCCAAGGGTAATTTTGTCATAAACTTATTTTTAAAGAACGAAATCGAAGGTTTAGTTACCATTCTCTTTTAAGAAAACTAACGAAGTGAGCTTAAAAATTTTGAATTTTAACAATAAGGACAAAATAAATGGTAAAATAAATAGTATTATGTTTAATTTTTTAGTATAAAAATATAACTTTTTGTTAAAATAAACAGTTCCGCTTACTTTTGTTAAAACTGCCATCTCTTTTCTGCTTCTTTCTTTCCGTCTCTCTCTCCCTCGAATCCGATTTCATCTCTTAAAAGCCTGGGTGTTCTGTTTCTTTGTGTTGTTTTCCGCAAACGAGTCGCGTCGTTTTAGGGCTGTTTCTTTCGTAGCCGTCTGCTCTCTCTTCTCTCTTCGCCTCTGTTGGTCTCAAAGTGGATATTTTTGAGGTGAGTTCTTCTAATCTTGCATCTACAACTTTTTTATGCAACTGTATGGATTGTGTTCTGCTCAAATTTAGATGTTAGAAGCTTTTAATTTTTTTGGTTTAATTTTAAATGGGTTGTTGCTGTCCGGATTTTCGTTTGATGACAGAGATGGGGTTTTTTGGGGAGAAACTTTTAATGCGTGAGTTTTTTCGATTTTAACCCAAATCATGTTATGGGTTGTGACGAGAGATTAAATTGGGTCTGGGGGTTTTGGTTTATTAAAAGAGATACGGAGTGATTTGCAAAAATGGAGTTTAGAGGAAGTGAGAAGCGGTAGAGAAGGGACACCAAAAAAATATGAGAAATATTTTTTTTTTCCGTGCCTTAATTTTTTAACCTTTTGTTATGTTTGAACATATCAAAAATGAAATATTTTTCTTTCCCTTAATTTTTTTAACCCAGATCAAGTTATGGGTTGTGAACACAGATTAAATTGGGTTTGGGGGTTTTGGTTTATTGAAAGAGATAGGGAGTCATTTACAGAAATGGAGGTTAGAAGGAGAGAGAAACCGTAGAGAAAAGGTGGAAGACTAAAAAAATATGAGAAATGATTTTTTTTTTTTTTTTTGCCTTAATTTTTTAACCCATATTATCTTATGGTTAGAGATTAAATTGCGTTTGGAGTTTTGGTTTATTAAAAGAGTTAGAGAGTGGATTGCAAAAATGGAGATTAGAGGAAGAGATAAATGGTGGAGAGAGGGTGGAAGACAAAACGGTTTGGTTCATTTTAGATTTCAATTTTTTTTGAAATTGATTTGAGAGACAGAGTTGTGTTGGTGGTGTCTTGCAAAGACTGTTGGGTTTCATTTTTGCAGTCTACTTGCTTATGGTTTGTGATTTAATTTTTGGGAGTTTTAACGAAAAGTCCACGGTACTGTTCACTTTAACGAAAAACCACATTTTTACACTAAAAAGTCAAACCTGGTACTATTCACTTTACCCTTTATTTTGTCCTTATCGTTAAAACTCAAAGTTTTCAAGCTCTTTTCGTTAGTTTTCCTTTAATTTTTTGCTTGGTTGGTTCTTTTTGGATGATCCACTTATGCAGGTGTGCTGGGCCTGGATAAATTTTAGAAACAAGGGCCCAATAAGCCCAGCCCAAAGCAGTCAGAAGCTGCTCCTGGCCTACATGGGTAGACCAATGGCTGACAGAAAACACCCAAAAGAAGAAGAGAACCAAAAGAAGCGAGGAGTGAGAGGCAGAGAATGGCGAAGAGGAATTTAGGGTTTTGATGCGGCAGTTGCTGAGCAATGGCAACAACCCAGGTGCTGGTGTTGGCGTTCTCCTCCACCGTCTTATGTTGTTTCTAATTCTACCCAAACCCTACCCTGTTGATCGATTATTCCATCCTATTCTCTTCATTCTCTCCAACACCGAGGATCTCTCGGACGAAAACCAAATATTTTGCTGTGAGTTTTCTGGATCTAAAGGCAGATTGTTGTGCACTGAGACAGTGAGACCTCAGTGACTATTTTGCTGAAAAATAATTGCATGAGTCTAGGAATAAACATGTCATTCATTCTACTGTTATTCCTATTGTCAGTCATCTTGTTAGGATTGTTTGTAATTTTATATCAAAAGGAAAATATTTTAACATTAGTTTCGATAATTTGTATTAGATGTTAATCATGTAATTGTTATATTTCATAGGTTAGGAGGAGATCCTGGTTCATTGGATGATGATTTTGGCTTGGAGAAAATGCTGATGTCTCTTTTTGGAGTTTCCCTCCCTGATTTTCTGGTGGATTTCTTTACGTGCCTTCGTGAAAAAAAATGGAAGTTTTTGTATTTTTAAAGTTTTTATTTACTTTTCATTTGTATTGTAAAAATTGTGTCTACTTAATTGCTACTATTATTTAATACAACTCGCTTGACTACTTGCTTCAAAACCACTATGCTCCTATGAGTTTTGAAATGAGAGTTTGTTGAAGGTTCTATGTTGTTAGACACGTATTGGAGGGACTAGTAGAAAGTCAAACATTAAGGAGCTACATAAACATTGGAGAATTCGTGGAAGACGAACTCATAGGAGAAAAGTTATCATTGTATAATGGTAGACTGCATTACATTCCACGATGGAGAAAAGTTGTCGTTTTCAGAATGCTATTCTCTTGTATAAAGGAATGGAATGTAGTTCGCTATTGTGGAATGACAACTTTTCTCCTATAAGTTTGTCGTTGTCATTCCACGAATTCTCCAACGTCTACGTAACTCCTTTTTGTTTGACGTTCTACTAGATCCCACCAATACATGTCTACATAGGACCTCTAGCAAACTCTTACTTCGGAACTCATAAGAGCATAGTGGTTTTGAAGCAAGTAATCAAGCGGAATGTATTAAATAATAGTAATGATTAAATAGACACAATTTTAACCTTTCAAATGAAAAGTAAATAAAACTTGAAAAATACAAAAACTTACATTTTTTCCACGAATGCACGTAAAGAAATCCGCCAGACAATCAGAGAGGGAACCTCCAAAAAGAGACCTCAACGTTTTCTCCAAGCCAAAATCATCATCCACTGAACGAGGGTCTCTTCCTAACCTACGAAATATAACAACTACTTGGGTTCCCGTCTAATACAAATTATCGACACTAATGTTAAAATGTTTTCTTTTTGATTTAAAATCACAAACAATCCTAACAAGATCTCTGACAATAGGAATAATAGTAGAATGGATGACATGTTTATTTCTAGGCTCATGCAATTCTTTTCCAGCAAAATAATCACTGAGTACTCACTCTCTCAGAAACAGGCTGCCCTTAGGTCCAGAAAAGAAGTCACAGTAAACTTGCTTTTCAAAATCTATGGACGAATCAGCACCGTCCATGCTCTTTCCTTCCCGTCTGATATGAAGACTCCACCTCGGTGCATGTACACTGCTCAGGTATTTGATTCAGCACAGAAAGCTATGCTTAACCTTTTCTGTTTTTGTTCCTAAAGGTGGTTATTCCCCTGTTTGACACTTGTGTTATTTTGAACTGATATTTCACGATGTTTGTTCCCAGCTGGTGGGAACTCTAGTTGCCGGTATTGTGGTGGATGCTGGAAAACATCGAGAACATATGCGATGTTGAATCCCACAATCCAAACAGCCCGTGGACTTGTCCTAAATACGGATACCTTCGATGCTTCTGTTATATGGGGTCTGATTCAACCAAGGCGACTGTTTGGACCCGGAGGATTGTATCGGAACTTGGTGTGGCTATTCCTTGTTGGAGCTTTCTTGCCGGTTCCAATTTGGGTAATGAGCAAAATCTTCCCAGACAAGAAATGGTTCCCTTGATCAACATGTCAATCATCACTTATGGCTTTGCGGGGATGCTGCCTGCAACTCCCACCAACATGGCAAGCTGGCTTATCACCGGAGGTATCTTCAACTACTTCATGTTCAAATACCACAAGCGATGGTGGCAGAAATACAACTATGTCCTGTCTGCAGCGTTGGATGCAGGGACAGCTTTCATGGGTGTCCTCCTATTCTTCGCCTTGCAGAATCCGAAGTACGAATTGAAATGGTGGGGGACTGAACTCGATCATTGTCCTTTGGCGACATGCCCCATTGCACCAGGTATTCACGTTGAAGGATGTCCAGTTTTTTAAATGGCCATGAAATGGTGGAACAAAGAGATATTTGAAGAATAAAAGCCAAGGATGAGGCTATCGTCGTAGTTGTGGCGGAAGGGAAGATTGTGCGCTCTTAGCAAATGGGAGGATTTCAGGGTTGGGAATTGTTCTAGTTTTTAATGCTCTATGGTATACCAGAAATGGATTATTCAGATGAAATGTATGGGTGTTCTTGTTAATCATTTTAGAATCCATTTAATATGAATGAATGAGTATAATTTCACGTTTCTGAGCAGAATCTGTTTAGAAGGTTTTAAACCTCTGTGTAAAATATGGGACAATATCAATTTCTAAGTTTTGGCACCTTCATAGCGTATCAGGTGGTGCATGTAAGTCCCTCTTCAATTGACTTAACAAGAAATGGATGTTAACTTGCAAATGAAGTAGACACAGAAAACTTATCCCTTCGACCTTGGCAGGTTTGGGAAATGGGGATCAGACAAATTAGAGAAAATGCAGATAGGGTGACAACGGTTGTCAACAAAGTTCATTCTTTCACCCTGTTTTCTTGTACAACTGAAGAGAAACAAATTAGGTTCGAATCTCAAATTAGGTTGCCCATTGTGTGGCTTGGCCAAACTCCCCCTCCTTCTAATGTAAAAATATCAATGTACTAAAATAAAAAACAACTGAAGAGAAACAACAGCCAAATGGATCAATGGTCATTAAGCAATGGAATTGTGTGAAAATACAATCTTGAAGTTTCACCTGACAAATCATTCCTGAACGTAAACCGACGCCATGGAAATGGCATTTGACTTTGAAATTGATATAAAACTAACTACATAATGGGAACCGTGGAGTCCAGACAGACACTTTGAGTGTGTGTGTTTTTTTATCTCTGCAAGGACTTGTAGAGAACCACTGTAACATACTTCGCTATAAACCTCTCTGTTGTCCCGAGTGCCACCACAGATGGTCCACTCTTCCCTCTCTGCATGTAAAGATGATTGAGTACCACATGTTGAGGTCTCGACAAAGGAGGCGGCATCTCCATGTAAGATGAAGGTGCATTCAGCAGTGTCATTTGTAGGTGTGGAGGAACCAATGGGGGCTCCTTGGCGAAATCTTCAGATCCAAGCTCCAGGTTGTTGTAACTTGAGTCCGGCGACTGGGGAGGTTCAAAACCAGAAATGCTTCCGATGTCTTCTGGGACGTAATCCTGCAGAAGAATCCAACAATATCAATCAGCTTATAGGACTCACGCATCCAAGCCCAGTTTTCAAACAATTTCTAAACACACGTACTTAAAACCAAAGGTCAAGACTCAGGCAACCCAGAAAATTCGAGGCATTCTGTTGCGTGTTACATGTATCCATTATGCCATTATAGAGAATTACAACAAACGGCAGTAATTTCGAAAAATATATAAGAAAAGTTTAACACAACCTATTGATTAAAAATCCTCATACAAATGTGCAATTTCAATAATCTCTCATACACACACATGAAGAAAAAAGTGCTAAATTTACACCAACTGAATGTCATTTTAGTCTGATCCATAAACTCACTCTTTTCCAACATTAAAACAATAACAAAATTATCATTTAGAGCACTTCTTTTTTAATACCGGCATATAAATTTCTCATCATCCCCAAATTTGACTAAAAGTAGAGCGGTGCGTAGAAAGAAGTTTTAATCAGCTGTAATTTGATCCTTCTCTTATTAATACTATATACAATAACTTTAAGTGCCTACTCTCTATGTAATATCCAGACCAACACATGAAAGAAGGGATAATTACAGCTCAATGGAAAAGACAAAGGCTAACAGGACCTTGTGAAATATCATTTAGTTTTTTAACAGAGACCTAGTCTTCCCCATCTCAGTTAGGGTTGAACATAGGTTTTGGGAGGTTTTAACAATTTAGTAGGAGTCATGCTAGATATAGGGAATCCCTGGTTTTTGTCTTGTATCAATGTGTTTCAAGTTAGAGGCTGACCCCAAGTCCAACCTGATCTATTTAATTGGGCTCAATGCAAATTTTCTCTTTTGCAGACAGCTTTGCACAGGCTTAAAAACAGAAATTTGGATAGAGAGCTTTATGAACAGAAATCAGATATGTAATGGAGGTGAAAAAGCAGTCTACCTAAACATGAATTTAACAGCTAAGCATGGTGAAGGTATTAACTGATGCTTTCAAAACACATATATAACAACACAATATTGTTACTGAAGAAATTAGACTCTAATGACGGACAACTTGAATGGTACGTATAAAAGGAAAGCTTATATGTATGGACTTTGGACTATGGAATATGAAATATCGGTTGCATGATTACGAGAAATATCATCCACACAATATAACCGTTATTCCCTAGTAGACACGGTCTACTATCATCATTGAATAGTTAACGGAAATCAAAATCATGAAAAGTAGGACTTACATAAATAACAACACAATATTGTTACTGAAGAAATTAGACTCTAATGACGGACAACTTGAATGGTACGTATAAAAGGAAAGCTTATATGTATGGACTTTGGACTATGGAATATGAAATATCGGTTGCATGATTACGAGAAATATCATCCACACAATATAACCGTTATTCCCTAGTCGACACGGTCTACTATCATCATTGAATAGTTAACGGAAATCAAAATCATGAAAAGTAGGACTTACATAAACAGAATTAAGTTCAGACTGGAACAAAAAAGCATAAAAAGTATTAAGCTAAAAAAAGATATCCAAAGGCTTAAACAAATTCGGATGAATACAGTTCCTGAATGATGATATTATAATACAAAGGTTATACTACTTTCAGGTTGGGATTATATACAGTTATGAGCTATTATAATGGGATTATCACACTCATTCAAACCACGTATCAACCTAATAAGAAGAGATGACAATCATTACCTGCAAGTCCAAAAGGTTGTAAGAATTGCCAGCATCATCTTGGGTCAAGGGCAAGTCAGGAGAACATCTCCACTGCCCATCAACAATAAACCTATATTGGTAAACACCGGATGGCAGTACTTTCATAATAGTGAAGTCCTTCCCTGATCTCTGCAAAGCCAATCTGAAAAACAAGATAGAATACAGAACTTAGGCAAGAGTTCACATAGTGCAAACTATATTCATAATCTAGAATACTTATTATTCTTTCTTTTATTTTCAGAAACCTTGTCTTCCAATTATCCCATGATCCCTCCACAGCTACATCCTTCCCACCATAGCTCCATGTAATCATAGTTGGAATTCCTTGCTCACAGCACATGTCTTCAAACCCCGACGTTTGCATCCACGAGCTGTTTGGAATTTGTATCTCATCTGGTCTTTGTAAGGGGACGACAGGGACCTGGAAAAAGAAGACGATAATAATAATTGAACAAGAGGAAGAAACTTATGGATCGCCGTAGATAAAAAAAATAAAAAAATACATCAGCTTGGGTAACTGGCAAGGGTACAAGTAAGGAAAACGTTTTCAGGGAGTTGACTGAGTTTATCATATATACTTGAGCAGAAGGCAGATTACCAATGGGTTGGTGCACAATGGTATTTCTAAAGGATCTTAGCATTAAAACTTTTAGTGTTAGTATTGCACGAAGAGACAGATTCATGTCAAACTGATATCCCAATTTCAGAATTGGAGGAGGGGAGGAAGGATGTTGGAATCAAAGTTTATTACTAGGTTTCGCGCAATGTTTCCCACCGATTGACCGCTCATTTTTTCAGTTTCTGCTGCTACAATGATCCGAAATTCAGACCCTCACGGAGAACCACAAGCCAAATCTCTGATTTTGGTAATACAATGATCCAAAATACAGACTTGTCACAAAGAAACAAGAAATTGTATGATCTGGCCGCCTCTCAGCAAGATATCAATAAAAAGGAAGGAACAATTGCACAGCATAATTCACACAACCAATTCTAAGCTGAATCATAAAGGCCCCCAGTTTTACGAAAAAAACAATTCGATGGCAGTTGGGTAAAATCTGAATCTCCATGGAAAAATTAAGAAAAGCAAAAAACCTTGAAAACAAGTGACATGAGGAAACAGATGAGGAGAGAAAAAGGAACTGACTTGGGGAGTGAACATCAAAGGGGAGTGAGTGGCCCTAGGGCTATGAGGAGGCGATTGACCCATCAACTCAGCGGACCCATCAACAAGACGGGCGCCGTGGGCAGGGCCCTCCTGCAAGCTGCCGGCGGCACCGCTATCTTCCTCTGCCGCTGAGGGGCTTCCATCCCCATCTTCTCTCCCATTCACATTCCCCATCCCGATTGCTTGGATATGAGCTCTGCTAGCAACAAGCACCAACCGACGAGAACGAAATTACTGATGCATAATAATACCCACTTTGCAGAATTGGAATCCAATCTCATATGATGAAACCTTAAGCCCCACAAAGCTCACAAATTTGATTGATCGGGCGTCAAAACTCTAAAAAAAAAAAAAGAGCCCAACAAAGACAACCCTGTTTTTATATATAATATAATATAGAGAGAGAACGAGAGAGAATGAAGGGGAAGGGGAAGGGGAAGGGGGAGAGGGAGATTATTAGATTAAGAGGAGGGGGCACATAGCAACAACAAACACAAAGGGAAAGGTGGGGCAGGGCGGGCAGATGGAAAGAAGAAAAGTGAAAAAACGAAGGGAATGGAAATTAATTGATTGATGAGTGATGGTAATGGTAAATTGGTATAATGAAAGAAGAAATAATAATCTCCGATGAGTTTGGAAGATGGAATGCTACTCCAATCATGTTGTTGGTTTAATAAGGGACAAATCAATTTATTGAATTATTAATGCTTATTAAGATTTATTTAGTTGATTTTTTTTATGCCATCATCACCATTGTCATTCTTCTCTATATATTATGCTTATATTAAATTAAACAGATTTTAACGATTATACATTAACAACTCAACGAGTTTTTATGTCACTTTTACATTCTTTTGCCTTTAATCTAAGCCTTTCTCTCCCTCCCAAAACTCACTTCCCACAGTACTTTGAGTTGACGACACTCTTTAATTATCAAACTGTTTTATAAAAGCAACAAATAATTGTGTTTTTGGTTTTCCATTTGGGGTTTTTTTTTTTTTTTGGTAGAGTGGGTTTCTTTCCTTTGAGTTTGGGGAATGGACTTTCCTTTCCCATTAGATTAATTACCAATGCATATATGTAGAAATTGTTGCTCAGAAGTAAAAACAAAAAGGGCGCAAATGTGAATAAAATCACTTGATTAGGATAACATAATCATTCACTTTCACTTTGAGTTTGAATTTCGTAGATCAGAATAATTTTGAATATTACCTCTGAAAAGTTAAAGAACAAATATAGCGTTCGTGCTTTACTGTAAAAAGAATAAAAATGAGAGAGAGAGTGTGTTGGGCTGGGTTGGGTTGGGCTTTTTGACATAGATTAACTAGGCTCCAAAAGGTCACATAGGATAGGTCCAATCACCCTCACGCAGTCATTGGCCGGTAAGCCTATCTCATCGTCCCCTAATTTCTAGACAAGAGGCCTCCACCGCGTAAAGCGACCTGAAAATCGGGAAAAGCGGCGTGCGGCATTCGAACAAACCGATAGCGAACTAGAGCGGCAGCCTCGCGAGTCTGCTTTGTTTCATCGTATGTTCTGTCCCTTCTCCACTTCAATTCACTGTTTTTGCTCTTTCTTGTTTTATTCTCTGGATTTTGATTACTGGTTATGGTTCAAATCATTTGCTGTGTTTAAAATTGAAATGCTGTAGGGCTTTGTCCCCATACTTTACCGTTTTCTTTGATAAAGGCAGTCTACTTTTGACTAATCAAGTTCTAGGAAGGATTAATAATACAAAGTACAGTTTTCTTTGATAAAAGCAGTCTACTTTTAACTAATCAAGTTCTAGGAATGATTAATAATACAAAGTAGCGTTTGGATTTGTAGAAAAACATCGGGCGGGTTTGAGTTAGTGTTTAAAATCCTGCAATTAAAGTTTCATAGCCCAGATGTACTTTCTCAGAGAAGAAATCTAAAGCTAGAAGCTTGTAGCTTAAGAGTATTTATTCTGCACGTAGGTCCCGAGTTCGATTCTCCCACCCCCAATGCTACATTCCTTAATCCTTACATGTTGATGTCTCAAATTGTCACAATCTTGATGCTTTCTGCATTTCAATTTCAGATCTTTTCAACATGCAAAGCATTAGGAATTCCATCCTGTGGCATGTGAGGGTAGGGAGTTCAGCCGACAAATGTTTGCCCACCGAGAGAGGACGTTTGATCAAATCTTTGAGCCGCCACATGTGTGCAGCAGCAGGTGCCGGCGCTGATCAAATAAAGGACCGAGTTATTAAATTGGTGAAGAAATTTGACAAAATTGATGCATCTAAGGTAGTCATCTTATTTCATTCCTACTGTTTTTGTTCATTTGGTTTCTCTGTCATTAGAGGACATCATGTTAAGTAGTTATTAAATTTGATCCCTGTACAGGTTACTGAAACAGCTGATTTCCAAAAGGACTTAAGCCTGGATAGTTTAGACAGGGTGGAGCTCGTAATGGCGTTTGAGGAAGAATTCTCCATTGAAATCCCTGAAGAGAAAGCCGATAAGTTGACCTGCTGTGCTGATGTTGCAAGATACATAACTTCTGGAGCTGAGCGGAAGTGTGTTTAGTCCTGCCTAATTCCCATTTAGGATATGATTTCTGTATTCAAAATGTCTTTTGGGATTTTCACATGACATTAATTAGCCTTATTTTAAAGCTATAAAAATGTAGGTAAAACCTTGAGACTGATTAAGATCACACCTCTCAATTCGCATATCTTATATCATATGATATTCATCTCCCGAAGCATTTACATACATGATATCTGTCATTATGCTAATACTTCACATCCGATGAGTAGAATTGGTTCAAACCCCAGTATCTCAGTGTGCTATACTTCCTCTTTTTGTTATTTTTAAGTGGATGAATCTGTCTTCGCACTTTTCCTATAAACATATATACATAACAGTACGATGAGTTCAAACCCTTGCATCTCAATGCTGTGACTGAAGCGCCATCCGGGATCCTGGTGTAATATGCAATGGATCTGTATGATCATATCTGATTGTTGATTGCTTCCTCAACGCATGCTTGTGAAGGTTTAGAGGTCAAATGCTGGAACCTTATCCTTCCGGCGGTGTAGGTTCGGATGCCATTACCAACCGACGATAGTTTGAGTCCTTTGTGCCTCCTGACAGAAGCTGGTCGGCATTGTGCGTTCTTTGGTATCCCAAGTACTCTAACACAACATGTTTTGTCCAAGTTGGGAATTGCATGCAGATTGGAAGGAAGATCAATCATGAACTCCCCGAATTCATCTGTGACGCCTTGTGCCAAACTGGATTTTCTTCTTCTCCCACTAACACGGCAATTGACAGACACCAAAGCACCTGCAGATTTCGTAGTTAATTGGAAAAGGAATATTAGAATGAACTGAAATTGTAAATTAAATTATCATAACCTCGCTTAATTACATGATTCTATCTCATTGAGCCAAGTATAGCGCTTTCACTTATTTTTTTTCAGCTGAGTGGTTGTTTTCGATACAATTATATCCCCGAATTAAAAAAAGTACCACTAAATGTGTAAAGCAACGTTTTTGCTTTTCATCTAAGTCAAATAAAGTTTAGCTTTATTGGCGTTACAAAGTTGATCGTGAATTTCTTTCTGTAAGGTCCATATATAGTTGTTGGATGATAATACTGGTATAATTTGTATTAGTATATAATATATACAGGGTATTTTCGGAAAGCTTGAATGAATATTTGTCCCTAGAGAAATCCATTAACTATGTTATATGTCCAAATCAATTAGGAGAAGGAGAAGTTAATTTTGCTAGTCCAACGTGAACGAGAAATTTTTAATTGTGACGGAAACACAAGTGGTACACCACGTGTTTTAATAAAAATGGTGGAAAATTTTATTTTTTAAGTTATTAACTTTTTAGCATACATATCCTACCATTTTTATAATGACACATGATATACTATCTCGTGTATCAGTCGCATTGAAAAATCTCTCCAACGTGAACATCAAAGAGTCACATGATTGCTTTAAAGAGCAGTTATTCGCAGAGAGAGAGAGAGAGAGAGAGAGAGAGAGAGCGTGTATTGAGAAAATCATCAAAACATAACGAAGAGCGCGTGTATTGAGAAAATCATCAAAACATAACGAAGGTGGTGGCTACATATATAATATCATGTTTGATGGCAAGAACTCTTGGGAGACCTCTTAATTCAAATTTTAGTTTTATAATCCTATCCTATATCAAATTGAACTCGGATCCATTTCAGTTCAAACCCGCCAGATTTTACTTTAAATTTTTTCCTGTAACTCATTCTTAATTCATAACCCTAAAGTTCAAACTCACAAACTTATAAATTATTGACATGCTGAGCTTGGATTCCTCAGCTAATATGTTATTAATCTGAGATTATGAACTAATAAGGATATATCTAAGGAAAAATTAAAGGATGACAAGGGAGCTGTACTAATGGTATTATACTGTAGGAGTGGCTAGTCTAAATTGTTGCCATGTATATAGCTGGGATATATAATGCGTGCATATGAAGTTTAACAATAAACGGTTAATATTTGTCACAGAATGGAAGAGACAAAATCAACAACACGTGAGCACGTACGCAATTAGCTGCATGACGTAGGAAATTAATCTATATATGCTGGAAACATATATATTTGGATTCGTACGTAGATATATAGAGCTATGAGGATTGTTAAGCATGATTCAAGTACATAATTAAGATACAAACCTGATAGAGGCCATGCATGACGGTGAAGCTGATGATCACGATCAGTTTGATCAGAATGCAAACTATTCAAATTATTACGATTAATGCAAGCCTCCTCGCAATGGACTGAGCCTGTAATAAGGACGGTGGAAAGCTTTTCTTCTCCATATCCAGCAACCTGCATCATATCTTCTTGGCTGGACATGAGCTGCTCTAACAGGTCGTTATTCATTTCATCACCAATATCCTCCATCGCCGTTGAAATTGATCGCGTTATGAGGCTGCTGCCGATGATCAACAAGTTGAATAAAATGATGTATCTCATCTTGACAAGCTTGTTGCAGCCGCAAATATTGTAGTAGCTCATCTTCTTTGTGTTTCCTTTACGTGAGTTGATCATCAGTCCTCCTCCCTTGGTTTTGGTTTTATAGAAAGCTGATGCCCTCGCATTGGTCGCACTTAAATTCCACATAATGCCCTCAATAGCAGGTTAATATTACGTACCTTCGCAGTCCTTGTCTCCTACCTACATCCTGATAGAGTTACCATTTTGCCCTCTAAATGGACAGATATCTATGCAACCTCGTGGGCATACCAACACCCAAAAAGGTTGTGGTTTTTGGTCATTTGAGTAATGAAGTTACTGCCACCCAAACAGAACAAAAGGTTTTTCAAAGCAAGACGAAATGGAGGGTATATCTGTCTTAACGACCTTATATACATAATACATGAAAGGTTAAGGTGTAGAAAGGCAAAAGAAGTAGGAGAGGTGGACGGGAAGTTAATTTGTTGGTTGGTAGCCTACTCTTATCTTCTACGTATTCTTTTGTTAATCAGATTTTAAGCACAAAACAAAATCCGTTTACTAAGATTAAATTAATTAATTAATTAAGCAACACACACTCACGTCTCAGCAGTCATCAACTTGGAAGTAAGGCAGTTTGCAAGCACTTCCCTCCCTCCAAATATATATTAAGGAACATACATATTGGAGAGTTTTGATCCAAAACATTAACACATATAATTTAACCTGAAAATGATCGAAAGGTTGGGGAACTTTAACCTAAGTTTAATCCATCGGAGAAATCTTAGATCCAAATTCCAATACATATATAAACTTGTATTCAGGACCGTCTCAAAGATTTCAGGGGCCTTATGCGAAATTTATAAAAGGGCCCCTCCCTAAGATAGTTTTTGAAAAGTAGGACAATGTATTGATGTCAGAAAACAATCACTTAAATCAAAACAAACTTTAGCACTCACTTATTGTGAAACACCCCAACCTGAAAGTTTGAGGTAATTTTTCTTTTTCCCAAAATTTTGTTTACTTTTCACTTTTTACCCCTTATCCTAACGAAATCCTAACCCTTAATCTAGATTTTCTTTCTCTCCTAAACTGCCAAGTGGCAGTACCCTAACTCTCTCCCTTTCCTTTTCCCGAAAACCCTCAGACCCTCTCTCTCTTTCACTCTCAGTTCTCTCTCCTTCCCGTCACTCTCTCTCTCTCTCTTTCCCGTCACTCTCTCTCTCTCTCTCTGAAACCCTATCTTCCTCTCTCACTGTGAACTCGCACACACACACACACTCTCACTCACACACTCGGAGACGCCACTACGCGAGACCACCCTCACCACTCGCACCTTCTCTCCTTCCTCCTCTCACCTCTGAGAACTCGACACCACTGGAGCAAAAGCTCCGACGAAACCTCTCACTTTTTCCCGTTCAGGTAAGTCGAATCTCTCTCTCTCTGTTTCTGTGACTTTGGTTGCGAGATTCTAAGTCGAATCCATCCTTCCTTACCTAGGGTTACCTCGGAACCGAGCAAGGTTGAGGACACCCATTTTTCCGGCGAGACCATAGTCGCCAAAGGATTTTCGGTCACCTCCGGACGTATCGCGACGATCTAAAGGTATCATTTCACTCCCCTCAACTCATACTTTCCATTCGTACTTAGATCGGGGTCTAGAACCCTCGTTTTCAGGCGATTGGAGCTGTAGTAGGGCTTTCTTCTTCGGCAAACCCAGGCCTCTCAGGCCGTTTCTCAACCCACGGGCCTTAAACCCGTTGTGTTTTAACCCAAAAGCCTAACCCGTTCAGTTTTTCTTTTTATCTTATTTCTTAAAAACCCAAAGGCCTTCAGGCCGTTTTCCTTGGGCTTCTACCGAGCCCAACCCCAACCCATTTTCTTATTTTCCTTTTCTTTTTATTTGTTTTATTTAGAAGGCCTTTTGGGCCGCTTCTTTTAAACCCAAGCCTGCAAAGGCTTAGGCCTTCAGGCGGTCCCAATTCGTAGCAGGCCCTTGGCCTTTAGGCCGGGCCCTAAACCCAAACCAAAACCCTTAGGCCAAAAGCCTTTGGGCTTCCTCAAATCAGGGCTTTCAGCCCGTTTACCCTAAACCCAAAACCCTAGATCCGGATCCAACCCAAACCCAAACCGGGTTTGACCCTTTTGACTGGGTCCGACCCGGACCCGTTGACCCGTGACCCGTTTGACCCTTTTGACCCGTTGTCTGTTGACTTTGACCGTTGACTTTTTCCAATTCTTTTCGGGACCTCTTCTAAGCTATTTTAGACGTTATGAACATATATGTGAAGTCCGTTTTCTGAAATTCTACCGTTTGGACATAGTTTGAATAATTGCATATTCTTGTGTTTAGGTGAAGTTGATTGTGAGGACTCCGATATTCCTTTTGAGGACGACCCTGCTGCTGCAGAGTACTGTGAGTGGACCACCTTCAAAAATTGCATGTTTTAATTATAGAATTGCATATATTAAAAGCACGCCTTGCATATTTATGATTTGGTGAATACTTTACAGGAAGCATGATGATTTGAATATGATTGATTATATATATTTTGAACTATTTTCATTATATCATATTTTCTATAAAAACCACATTCTAGTAGGCTATCTGATGGATGATGATAGAATGCTAAGAATGTGTTTTCAAATGCTTTTCGAACACCTCTTCGTAGTATAGATGATGGATGACTTTATGCTACGAAGTTGTATTTTAGAAATGTATTATGTTTTGTGCGTACCTAATGAACACCATGCCACCTGGGGCGAGGATCTGGTGTTGGCAGAGGCCTGAAGAAATAATCCCTAGCGGAAGGCTGAGGGACATGGAGATAGGCATTGGGCCGGGAGGGAGATATCTCTGGCTACGGGCATAGAGACTGAGGAGCAGGCAAGGGGCCGGGAGTTATTATTATTCGATGATACTCACTAGCAGCACACTATATATATGATTGATGTTATGCTTCCTGAGCTGATTTCTGAGATTGATTTGCAGATAGATATATGAATGGTTTTATGGCATGCTAGAGTTTTCTGAAAAGCTTATCACTTATTATGCTAGTAGTTTTCATTATTAAACTGTGGGGGTTAGTATGTTCATAACTGTTTTCGTACTATGTATGTATATAAACTTGGTCCACTCACCCTTGTTTTGCGCCCCCATTCAGGCTTTGGGAACGAGGATTACAACATATCTTACGAGGCATTCCCCTACTAGTAGTTGTGCACCATTTGCTTGGGTGACATCTTGTAATAGTTCTCTTGTTGTAATCTTTAGTTAGAATATGCTCTATGCACTCTAGCCACTTTCTGGAATATTGTTTATTTCCTTTAGACTTCTTTTGATTATTTATGCATATTTTCTCCTAATCATTACTCTTTTAATCAATAAATGGCTTACGTCACCCTCGAGTGTCGGCCAGCACGTGTCTATCCTGATATTCAGAGAATATCAGGGTCGGGGCGTGTCATATTGCAAGTTTACAAATGTCATTAATTATAAGTAAAAAGAGCTACAAATATAACATTCACTAAATGATCAAAAGCATTTCAATCTTCAACAACCAAACATGAAAAAGAAACTTCAAAACTCTAACTTTAAAGTTTCACTTGAATATATAATATTATTATATAATAAAATTGAAAAATATCCCTTTTTAGGATGTTATATTGATTCCCAAAATATCTCATTGTACTCTAAATTTTTATATTTAGAATAGAAAAAATTACTCTTTTAAGCAGTGCACAATGAGATTTTAAAGTGCTGACAAAAGCAATTTTTAATTATACAACATTATTACATAATATTAGATGACAAAAATTTGGGACCCTATACGACTGCACCTTTCACTTCCTCTCAACGCCCCATCTGCTTGTATTTGTTTTAGCAAACTAGGAAAATTAAATAAATCAAAACAAATTTTCTGTTTGGGTGGGCGATCATTACACTTACTTTGCAACCCAACAAATCTGCGCTATGATATGAGTACATATATGTATAGGCTATAGCTGAATTAGTCTCACGTTCACAGGTAGAGCCAGGCACGTTGATAGGAATAAACCTTCTATTTGCCTCAAAATAACATTAATATTCTCACATTGTTGGGAGATTGTTAACTGAAATTGTCAGTTGTTTCTTATCGTTGAACAACCTTCCCAAACATATATACACATAAGAGAAATGCTAAGGGTACTCTTTTAAAAATGGGATTCTTCATACTCTCTGTTATCTTACAGTTTAATATCAATTTTATAAATTATTGTGCAAAAAGTATGAGATGACAGAAAGTTCATAGAAAGCCCCACTTTAAGAGATTTCCCTTAGCATTTCTCGTACACCAAATTTCCAAAAATGAAAGTGATGTCTTATATTCAGTGAAAGAAAGGCAAAGATTGAGAATGCAAAGAATTTATTTGTAGTTCATGTGTTGCCTCTGATGTTGATGTAATCAACATCAAGAATGCGTAAATTCTAAAATATTTAGATGTGTTTTAGAAACCTTTTAATTAAAACTTTGACAGCCACAATAATTTTATATTCTTTTTCTTTCAAAACAAATATTATGGGATTTAAATGATTCTTGAAAGTGACTCCTTAATGGTTGTAAGTTACACGAAATTTGTGAATAAAAATGTCTTTGTCATGAATTGCATTTTGTTGCATCACTTTCGTCCTTATCGTGACTTTAGATCATTTGTTTTCCTCTGCCGGTTTTAAACAAATACAAGGTCTTGCGCTGCAAATTATGATATATATTACAGCTATATATATATATAATTTTTTTTCCTACTTAATAATTTGATATTTAAATGTGCTAATGGCGCCACAAAAACCATATTGTGTAGGTTGAGTCCTACATATAAATTGCAAGGTGACAGGCAATCTCATTATTTTGTTGATGGTTAACCAAATTAATGTGCAATTTGAGCTGCGAACGTTATGATGGTTAACCAAATTAAGAAGTGTGATTAGGACATGATGCTCCAAACTATTTAATCATACTTTTAAATTTAATACTATCTTCTCAAAAAAATAAATCATCATTTAATCATACCTTTAAATTGAATATTGGCTCCTCAACAAAATAAATCTTACCTTTAATACTGATATAGATCGTGATAATTGTAGCACAAACATGAAAGAGAAGACTTGAGATAAATAAATAATCTTGATGATTGGATGGATGTAAACAGTGGATCCATGATCATCGGTCATCATATGTGCATATTACACAGGGGAGTGGGGGTCCTTGTCCTGCTACTTGTAACTGCATGATGAATTGGAATGTCCTTCAAACGTAAGGCTGACGCAAAAAAGTCTCAGCCTCAAATTTATGTACAATGCCCTACATTGTTTTGGTTTTGATTTGCTTGTAATTGTACTCGTCAAGTTGAACGGGGTTTAAGTACCCTTCCACAAGACCTATAAACTCTCATATGAGCTAAATTTTCCCACACCTTGGATTGTTATGTAATTTCCTAAATTAGTAATTATAGCCATTACTACTCCACTCTGTAAGTATAGTCCACCCTCTCCAAGATCATCAACTCGCAAATTTAGCAAATTATATTAGTATTACCATCCCCCTTTGATGGCTAATAGCCTAATAGCCAGTTAAAGAATAAAGATCGAGCACTTGTATCTCTGCCATCTCGTATGGCTAGGCTCATAGCTAGCTAGTATGTTGTCACGTAAAGAAAGTTAACATCATATATTTATGGCTGACTTGGATAACGACTAGGGAGGAGGAACGAGAGAGCAGCAGAGAGAGCAGGACAGGTTTTTGCCGATAAACGTGAGCAGGATCATGAAGAACGGTTTGCCGGCCAACGCCAAGATTTCAAAGGACGCCAAAGAGAGGGTGCAGGAGTGCATATCGGAGTTCATAAGCTTCATCACCGGATAAGCCTCCGACAAGTGCGAGAGAGAGAAGAGGAAGATCATCAACGGCGACGATCTGCTGTGGGCCATGACCACGCCGAGGGCTCGAGGAGTACGTGGAGCCTCTCAAAGTTTACCTCCACAAGTTTAGAGAGATGGAGGGTGAAAAGATGACTCGTAGTACTAGTACTGGTGCTGCTGGAACTGTAACCGGAACAGGAATGTCTGCAGGCCACGGAAGGCACTCTGATGAATATCATCACGATCATCAGAGAGAGCAGTTGCATGTGCATGGTCATGGTGCTGCAGCAGATAATATTAATGGGATGCATGGTGGGATGGCGCAGTCCACAACCATAATGATGATGGGTCATCAACAACAACATCAAGGTCATTTGTACGGATTCGGTTACAGACCCGCCACCGGGCATGGGAGACCAAGGTAGGGTTAATTTTGTTTATCCTCAATGGACAATGGCTAACACAATTGAAACTTCACAAGTTTCTTATATTTCAAATGCAATCCAAACTTAAATACGATTTAACCGAACACGTTTCCTTATCAATATAACCTTGACAAAGACGGAGTCGGAGATAATTTGTTTATAATTGATATTAAACCATCGTTCTGATTACATGGCGGTTGTTACACTGCATCAGTATACTTCAGAAAGACAAAAGGCGAAAATCATTTTTTTTATTTTTCTGGATTACAAAGTAATTAAACTCCCTTGCTCGATAATTTCCAGCAACGGCCAATGATCAAACTCTACCGTCTCTCGGCTCTCTCCTGGGTGCCTTAGCCAAGAGCAAGTAGCTCGCCTTTTAATCAGAAAAAAACTTGATGCACGTACTGGAGAAAATCCTGAACACTGCCCATCTATCTTTGTTTTGCATATATCATGGATGTATTTCAGAAACTCGTTTTTCTGGACAAATGGTTGGGCTGCGTACTCCTCAAATGGCATCCACTGCAAAGTAAGCATTTAAGCCATTACAAACAACTGTATGAATACACTTCAAGAGCTACATCTTTCCATTTTCTCTTATTCTCAGTCAAGATTTATACAGCACAGCAATTAAGTTTACAATACAGACAGACTTGAGCAGAGTCACGAACGTAGAAATGTTTCAATGCACAATAAGATATATTTGGAAAAGTACAAAGTTTACAATACATTATGAATATACTTCAAAAGCTACATGTTTCCATTCTCTCTTCCAATGTTCTCATTGACTTTATCAGTATGTTTTACAAATGATGGAAGACACAATAAGATATATTTGGGAAAGTACAAAATACAAAATCTTTAATTTAGTGGAATTTCAGGGGCCTCGATGATCACAGTTTACTCCTTCTCTTGGGTGCCTTACTGCTATTCAAGTACAAGTAGCTCTTGTGAAGAGAATAACTTCTGCTGGGTAGAGGAGAGAATCCCGAATACTTGCCATCTATCTTCGCTTTGCATATGTCATGCATGTACTTTAGAAGCTCGTACTTTTGGACAAATGGTTGTGCTGCATATTCCTCATATGGCATCCACTGCAAAATGCATTACGGACAAGCTTCATATGTAAGAACGGAGTTCAATTCAGAAAGATTACATCGGATGGTGAAATAGGAAGGAAATTGGACCAATTGGTGATGACTTTATGAGCCACATCCATTCTAGTTTGTTAGCTCAACAAAAGGGTTCGTACCTTGGCTGCTTCTATCTCTTGTTCCTGCTTCTGGATGTCAAAAGAGAGGGGCCGTAGCATGCACAAAAAGAATAAATCTGACTTCTTAAAGAACGACTTGTGACTCTCTCTGCAAATTACATGAATGGTAAGAAGGATATAATTTTCATTATAAAAGAGGAAAAGAACCAACAACTCAACATCAGAAATACTTAACGTGAATCGTACTATAGACTTAGAGAAAGGCCAATTTTCTAACACAATGCAGTCATTTTTTGCGGTCTGATAAAATAATGCAGTCCAAGGAATGTTCAGAAGTCTTTAATCCCTATAATAGTCAAGATATCATGGCCTAAAAAAGCTCTTATTGGAGCAAATTAAGAATTCTTGTTAATCCACAAATACCTACAACAGTTGGATTAAACATTCAAATACAATGAAGATAGAACTCATCTATTTATTGAACTGAGACACATAAAATTTTGTTATCGTGGTGCAGTGCGTAAGAGTGAATGACATGCTTCCCCCTAAATACTTAGTTGGAATGTAGGTACATGGTCGCAGGTAAAAATTGCAAATCATTGTACAAGGTAGTCGGATTTAAGTTTATAAGCTTACACATGGCTCCATCCAATTGATAATTTCATAGACAACGATTCATAAAATTCATACCTGAATGCAAGAACTTCCACAAACTCTGAGTCAATCTGAAACAACAGGATAACAAAAAACCTGAAATGATAAATCACATTAATAATCTAATATATACACTCACTGCATGGTAAGTTGGAAAACTACTTACTCCTGTTTCTTCCTTCACTTCTCGGACAGCAGCTGCAAAAATATCTTCTCCCTGGGAGATGATAAATTTTTCAATATACGGTTTAGACTAGACCAAACTCGAAAGATCTGAGAATGGAAAACAATGCTTGTTAGAATGCACACATGACACACCTCATCAACGGCTCCAGTAGGGAGCTTCCACACACCTGTCCCACGATATTGTCCACCCTTTTCTTGGACTACTAGCACCTATCGTTCAAATTTCACAAACCCAAAAGTTTTAGCCATGACAGCAGGATCATGAAAAACAATAAATGTAGTGACAGGTATCAAGCATTGTAAGTAACGCGGCATTCTTCTGAAAATGGTTAACTGAAAATTAATAAATGGATCTCACATAACTCTTTAGACATGATAAGCCAATTGTAGGACTACGCAAGTCCAGAAAATTAATGTAGAGATGAAAAATTCCCTCTTTGGGCATAATCTTAAAAGATTAGTAGCCACATACTCAGATGACTGTTCGATGGAAAGAACATAAACACACACACACACAAATGAAGCGTGCAAAATGTGGAAACTGTAGATTTATAACCACATAAAGATAAAGGAGTTCCCTTACTTTTAGTAAACTAAATCAAATTGAAAGAAAGAAACACACTGTGGACATTTGAGATAAAAGTGATAATGGTGGCTGGCGTGTTAGAAATTGCATATACCTCTCTGTTTTGATTGATAAGAAAGGCACCAATTCCGACACGGTGTGTTGCATTTGTGGGAAGAGTATGAGGGGACTGAGGAATCCAATACACAAGCATCAAATAATCAGGCTCTGCATGGTGGTACCAGAATCCTTCCTGCAATTCACTCCTGCCCAATATATCATAAGTAATCTATACATATACAGAACACATTTGAATTATTAACATTAACGAGAAGAAGAAAAGCATGAACAGAATAGGAGCTTGACCTTGACCGCAGCTTCAACAAGATTGACTCGCTCTATTGGCAATTTGATCCAAATACCCTTCTTTCCCTGCACAAATATTAACGAGAAGAAGATAAGTATTTAGTGTTTACTTACAGCGAAAACACTCTCTCCTATCGATCCTAGGAAGATTGAAATTACGATGGGTTGAAGTAAATACCTGCAGCTTCCAATGCGCAATTGAAGAGGTAAGAGAGGATACGAAGGTAGCAGACTCCATGGGCTCAGTGACGTGGACGATCACACCTCCGTAATGGTCATTCACTGCATTAAACACCTTCTTCACCTCCCTTCCACCACCACCACCACTTTCAGTTTTGGCAGCCATTGATGACGATCGACGAGGAGCACAGAGCTGACCAACGTTAGTTAGGAGAGGAGGCGGTAGCCGTTGTTGATTGACCAAAATATAAATAAGGAAAAGAGGAATGGCCACAGACGTGGCATGCGAGATGATCACGCAGTAGGCACGTGACTCCACTGACAAAATTGGTGACCTCCGTAAATTCAAGTTTTAAAGGGCCTTTTACCTGTATTTTACTTTCCATTTACCAAAGTTGATTCCGTTTTCACCCACCCACTCTCACCTTCTCAACCCAAAAAAACCCTCGCTCGAACCGCTGTTACCTTTCCCCAGCTTTACCTCCTTTTTTATTTTCCTTTTATTTTTAAATAAATATGTAAAATAAATTAAATTTCTCATTTTTACCGTGGTCGTCCCCCGGGGGCGTCAGGTTTATGGAAGAGTTCACCGGCGGGCGGCAGGTACCCAACCTTGACGTCTTTGGAGAGCAGATATCCCCGTTCCCTGAGAGCACAGACGAGCTTATGTTCGAGAATCCGACACCTGCGGTTCCCTCGCCGCCCCAGAAGCTGCGTCCTGTCAGGGGCAGCGGCGGCAGGTCTCCGATGGACAGTGAAAGAAAGCTGGAGGATGTTGGTCCGGCCAAAGTTGGGTCGGGAGACGAGGTGGAGGACGAGTCCAGGTCAGTCTTTAACTCCAAAGATTGAATCTTTTGTTCACCGGACCAATCAAATCAAGATTCTTGTTTATGTTTTTCATAATTTTGTGAACAGTTGGAGAAATGTTTAGTTGTGATGAACACGGATGTTACATCACGTGTTTTTATGTAAGTGATGAAAAATTTTAATTTTTATGTTATTAATTTTTTAACACACATATCCTACCACATATCCTACCACGTTAAAATGTCTCGAACGGTAAGTGAGATTTTTCAGTGTGATCGTCACATGAGGTGGTACATCACGTGTCTCTATATAAATGGTGGGTTATGTGTGTTATAACTTAAAAATTAAAATTTTTCACCATTTACATAAAAACACGTGGTGTATCATTCGTGTTCTCGTCACAATTAAAAATTTCTCTAGTAGAGTTATTGGATTAATGGGTTTGTGGTCCTTTTAACTTATTTTATTATTTTCCAACCAGAAAAGGTTTTTGATACGACATGCCGTGTCTGTATAAGCACGTGATGATGTGGTTAACTCAATAAATAACGTGTATGACTTGGTTGTTAATAATTTATAATTTTATTAACAACATGTTTATTTTATATTGATGAAACGTCTTAATTGGTTAAAAAAGTTATAGTACATAGCAGTACTCATAGATTATCGTATTGTTTCGCTGGCCCATAAATTAAAAGATAATTGTTGGTTTGCATGTTCCTACATATTATGGTTGGTCTTATTGCCCATTTGAAGGTTGATTAGTGTGTATTTATGAGTACCAGTTTAACAAAGTGTTGTTTGTTGTTGTAATGTATATTGTTTTAATCAGAGTGTTGTCTATTTTCGTTCAGTTCATCACCAGATGATGATGATCGTGACAAGTGTTTAAAAGCAGAAGGTGAAGAAGCCGTGAACCGGAAGAGAAAGACAAGTCCGAGGAGCGGAAACGGGCTTGAAATTGAAAGGGTCGGGCTATTTCTGGGAAGTCTGGTGAAGAAAGTGATGGAGCAGCAAGAGCAGATGCATAAGCAGTTAATAGAGATGGTAGAAAAGAAGGAGAAAGAGAGATTAGCAAGAGAAGAAGCCTGGAAGCAGCAGGAGTTAGACAGACTGAAAAGGGATCAGGAGATAAGAGCCCAAGAGACATCTCGCAACCTTGCGCTCGTTTCCTTTATCCAGAATTATTTGGGCTATGAAATTCAAGTCCCCCAACCATCAGCAGCAACAGGACCCGAACCAGCACCAGCACCAGCACCATCACCAGCACCAGTACCCGAACGAGCACCAGCACCAACAGCAGCACCAATACCAATATCGCTAGTACCTAAATATGATCAACAACGCGTGGAAGGAAATGGGAAGGCAGACAATGGCATGCAGAGAGACCTGATGTTGGTGAGCCATAGTGATGCAACGAATAGAAGATGGCCAGAAGCTGAAGTACAAGCCCTCATAATGCAGCGGGCTGCTTTCGAACACAAGTTTCTCGTTGCAGGTACTCCAAAAGGACGCATATGGGAGGAGATATCTGTTAAGATGCATGAAATGGGCTACGTCCGGTCAGGAAGGCAGTGCAGGGAGAAATGGGAAAACATCAACAAGTATTTCAGAAGGTGCATGGGATCAGACAATAAGCGCCCTGCAAATGCCAAGCTTTGTCGATATTTTCATGAATTGGAGTTGCTCCATAAAAGCGGACTTGTAAGTCTCGGGAATGGCTTTAACCGCACAAGCAACCAGAACGAGGCCAATATTGAAAAACAGTGAAAAGGAGTGATGACGGTATTCAAACATCTTCTAACTTGTGATTTTGATGTTTAGTTTTGTGGGTCGTATTGTTATCTTATATCTCAGGTGATCCGGTGAAGAAGTTGTATCTCGATTACTTTTTATATCGTATTGACGTTTAACTTTGTATCTCGATCGAACTTTTTATTGCACTTAGCGGAGGCGTGGTGTTTGCTTTGCTAATCGAAAGAGGGTTTGTTAGAAAGAAATAGACGATGGAATTGCAAATAAACAAACTAATTGATCCCGTCGCTTCGATCAGGGATTTCGTTAGTTATATTTCACTGCCGCCGGATTATTCATTATTCAGACGAAGTTAAAAGTGCAGATTAACATGTGCTTAGCGTGACTGGGCCATAATACAATGCATGAAAGAAAAACGAAGACGGATAAAATAAAAAGTAGACATCCATTAATTAATCATGTCATTTATTTAAGGGTAAACAATCATACAATAGATTGCATGTTATTATGCATATAGATATAGGACATGATTGCGGCGCCATTGGCATGATTCAAGCCTGGTTCATAAAGAACCAAACCGCTCCCAAAATGATGGGGATGACCAGGATCAGAGCAAAAGCAGGAGGGTGCAGCGGACCCATCAGCAGAGGCCCCAACAACACAATGGCCGCCACCAAAAGGAATACCAGAATGGAGACACTCACTTGATCCATATTTTCTTCAAATTATAATACCAACAGTTGAATGGCGATGAATGTTGAGGAAGACTGGTGGTGGTCGGGTGTATATATAATGTGCATGGTGTCTGTCTGTGCAGGGATACAACGATTGGGAAACGATGCAGTCCCTGCCTGATCAGAGTGTAAAGGGATTCGTTGCCTTGCCGGCGGTCCGGTTGGAGACGTACTCTTTCACGAAATTAAATTAATAAATTTGCTGCTGTATATCATAATAATGAATAATCTATTTTCTGATGAAAAAATCGCACTACATATTTGAAGAACACGTCTTGGACTGATGATCGCAAGCTCACTACCTTTTTACATTTGAGTAAAAAAAAGATAAAAAAAGAAAAAGGCCCAACTAAGTATTACGTGATCCGGTTATACGGAGCGATTCGTCTCAAGTGTTGGACCATATAATACCGAACACTAAAATAAACAAATAAAAATAAAATGAATACGCGGCGCCCGTGTAACTAGGGATTGCCACGTCGGTTGTAGTCTAGGGAAAGAGTTTTTCTCCGGATCCTTTCCTCCTAATCCACCAAATTCGGAGATCCGAACCATTGAAATTTGATCCAACGATTACAAACAGAAGCTCATTTTAAATTTATAATAATTTTAGTCGTTTGATCAAATTTTAACGATCTGAATTCCCGAACTTGATGGATTAGGAGAAAGAAATCCAGGGATCCCTTTCCGTAGTTTAGAGCAGTATAAAGGTGGACCCTTGCCAAGTAATAGCTTGTTCAAACTTGACTCGAGTCTTCTCCTCTTTCAGAAACTGTTGAGAGAGAGAGAGAGAGAGAGTGAGAGAGAGTGAGTGAGAGAGAGGCAGATCAGGGCAGGAAAATATAATGGAACGATCAGGAGGTTTCCATGGCTATCAAAAGACCACGACTACCCCAAACACAACCTCTGCTTCTGGTAAAACTATTATTCCTTGATTTTCTTAATAATTAACTTCCCTACGTATATAATTTCACATTTCTTACAATATATATACACACACACGATCTTCTTGATATATATATGTGTGTGTGGTACCATTTATATATATCTATTGCATGTATTAGATGTATGTATCTTGGTTAATTCAGAGCCTGTCTGTCTGTCTGTCTTTGAGATCTATCTATAGTTGTATACTCTTAGAAGGAAACGCATGCATTTGCACCAATTTGATGATCATTTATTTCACAAATTAATTTTTAATTAGTTCTAATTCTATCTTCATACAGTTGCGAGGTTTCAGCTCTTTTGTACTCATCCGTGGATATATTGAATCTCCGTTTAATACTTACTCATCATTTCATTCCATACTTTTTTCTTTCAATATTAATTGATCAGTGGTCACATACAGACATTCTACCTCCTCCCTCTCTTCCGCTCTCGATCTATATATAAATCTGTTCAGTTTCCTCTATTATATATCATTCTTAAGTCTTGGATTGTTTTCTATATTGGCAAACATGTCCATTTGATCGATATCACTGCCACTGGCAGTACTCGTCATTTGTTAACTTTGGCAAATATATATCTGAGTATGAGGAGCTGACTGACCGGCCAAGAAGATAGTTTATATATAGATGCCTGAAACTTAATTAGAGGATGCATAAATAGGCATATATATATGCAGCAGGTAGGCTTAGCAATGTCAATGTGCAGAAGAATTAGAAAATATATGGGTGATGAAAATTGAAAAACATGTAACCGCTGATCTCGTAGCCAGTGAAGAGGAGATAGTTTACAAGTGGCAACCATCTTACATGCAATCTATGACTCCATATTAAACAAGTGGCCTCCATGCATGCATATACTATCACGCATCCCCCGGCCCCACTCCACTCACTCCCATCTGTCCGCTTTCGTCTTCTTCCTTGCATTATGCTGTTGCACTCACCACATTATGCTACATTTATATCATATTTAAAATAGTAATGATATTCTTACCACAATTTTATACTACATTTTTTTACCATCTTAAGTGGCAGATGAGTTGGACAAACTACATCATTTAATTTCAATCTTTTTAAATGATGATTGTGGTATACGAGAAGTCTTCTTCTTCCACCTAAGATTATTTAAGTGTTTTAATTAATAAAAAGATTGAAATTAAATGATGTAATTTGTCCAACTCATCTAGCACCTAAGATGGTAAAAAAATATGGTATAAAAATGTGATAAGAATAACATTACTCTATTTAAAATAAAAGTATGGCTTGTTAATATATGTGAATTTTATTTTTATAAAAAAAATAGTATAAATGTAGTTAATATATGTGAATTTTATCTCTATAAAAAAAGGTATAAATGTAGTATGAAAAATGTTAAAAATAATAATTTTAATTGCACATTGATATTCTAACTTTGCAATGACTTAACTTTTAATCGATGCACGAAAGGCAAAACCCTAATAATTAATTTATACTATTCCTTCCCCTTCATCTGGCTTCCAAAAAGTGACGTACCTACGAACTCCCGTGGCCCCAGCTCCACATGACACTTACCACATGTTTTAACATTATTTATACCATTTTTTTAACACAGGTTCTATACTTACCACATATTATAATATTATTTATACATATTTTCTATTAGAGGTAGAATCTACAATAGAGATGAATCAGATGTTACAAATAGTTAATTGAGTAGTGTTTTTGTTTATTTTTAACATTCGATCTCTGTCTATGTATTCATGCCCTTTTGTATAAAAGTATTACTCTATTTTCACGATCATTTGTGTACTAATATATTATTTGAGAGTCCATGCAGGGCTGAAACTATCAGATATCAACGTGAGACCGGCTGAGATGAACCAACACAGCATGGGGATGGGGTCCGTGAGACAAACTACCACCACCACCAACGTTAACAATGTTGTTAACAACAGCAACGTTAACCACTCCTCCTCCAATGCCAATACCACTAATGGCACTGCCGATGATAACGAGTGCATGGTGCGAGAGCAAGACCGTTTCATGCCGATAGCCAATGTGATAAGAATCATGCGCAAGATCCTACCCCCACATGCCAAGATCTCCGACGACGCCAAGGAAACCATCCAAGAGTGCGTCTCCGAGTACATCAGCTTCATCACCGGGGAGGCCAACGAGCGCTGCCAGCGCGAGCAGCGCAAGACCATCACTGCTGAAGACGTGCTGTGGGCCATGAGCAAGCTCGGCTTTGATGACTACATCGAGCCACTCACCCTCTACCTGCACCGCTACCGCGAGATGGAGGGCGAGCGCGGGTCCTCCACGACCTCCTTAATGAGAAGCGAGTCCTTGGCCAAGGGGGCGAGTACTAGTAGTGGTATCAGCAGCAGGGCAATTGATCACCACCAGTACTATGGCACCTCTATGGCGGCGGCTGCTGCTGCTTTTCATCATCAGCATGGTCATGGCATTTTCAGGTACATGAATCCGTCCGATGCGTTCGTCTCCAACAATAATGTGAATGCTGCTTCTGCTGCCGCAGCATCTGGATCGTCCACCCAGTTCCAGGGTGGTGGTTCTGCCGCAATGCTAAATGGTGATCACCACCAGCTGCCACATGCAAATGGTGCAAACGGTGGAGCGTGAATGCATGAAATGCACCGGAATGGAATCACCAGGGTGCTGACTGGTGAACTGAATAACGTAATGTTACGTCGCGCCGTCCTTCGAGTTGTAGTGTTTTAATTTGAGCCAAGTACTGTAATAAATAAAGACGCTGTAGTCTTTGTTGTCTGCTTTAATTGGTGGTGTTTTTTCTTAAATCCTAGTCGATGACTTGACCGAACGCCATCCGGCATTGTCTCTAGACTCCACGTTTAAACCTTTCATATTAAGATTAGTCCGGACACAACATAAAACACACAAAAAAACACTGAAAATAGCTCCCACCCTTCATATTAAGATTAGTCGGGACACAACATAAAACACACAAAAAAAAACACTAAAAATAGCTCCCAGCGAGGATCGAACTCGCGACCTTTCGCTTACGAAGCGAACGCACTACCACTATGCTATGGAAGCCAATTGGTCATTTTTGAAAACTTTATATTTTTAAAGTTAATGTTTCTTTTGTTGATGAAGATCAATTGCCACCCTTTACAGCTTTTCTTTCTTCTACTTGTTTTTTGTATAATTAAAAATATAAAAAGTCAAGTCAAGAATATGTATTAATTGATGCAATTTATACTTATGAAAAACTAAACCCCATGGATTTGGGTTGGGCGGCCATCAAAGGTAGTAGCTATGGGATGGTGGAAGATCAGCTTGCTGAATGCTGTAAATATAATTGCATTGCATGTCAAATAGCAGGCTTCCTTCAACTTTCAACTACAACATGTAATGAAATTTCACTTATCATTGTTATATTGATTGTCTTCTGTTACAAAAAGACACCGTGAATAGATGGTGCGAATGTTAAACTCCAACATAAACACAGACAGAAAGGCACATTCTGTTAACAAATCATGGAATCATGGAATCGGAAGGCCCTTGACTTGAGCACACTGCTTTTTGCTTCCAAATTGATCATCTTTCTCTTCATTTTCTTCACCATTCACTTGTTTAGATTGCTGATCTGAATCAGCCGGGCATCCCCTTTTTCTTTGAGGAATCACTTGGAAGAAAGCCTCCTTCCAATCCTTTGTTTCCAAATACTTTAGCAGTATCTCAATCACTTGGTTCACAGTTAGCACCTGCTCCCAAAACAAATATTGGTTAACTCAAACCTCTATCAACCAATTGGATCGAAAATGGCAAAAGATGATATACACATTATCAGTGACATATTTCTGTTCTTTATAAGAGAGAGAGAGAGAGAGACAGATGATACCTGGGAAGAGGACATGTTCAAATAGTTGCCTATGGGGAGTTTGGCCGTTTGGATACCCTGCTCCTCTGCTTTCTTCATGGTGATCCCTTTCCACCGATTCCGATCCACCAATCCCCCAACAATGTATATCTTGCTTGCATCCAGCTCATTAACCACATTTTCCGAATCAGCAGTCAGATACACCAGATTTTGCTTCTTGTTTTCCAGAGCTTCAATGTAGGATCGATCTTCCTTGTCTATGATCCAATTATCAAACCCCGGTAGCTTCTTTAATGCATTCCCCATCTCCCCCTTGCACCCTGTCAACCACAGATGACCCGGCTCGCTGCACCTTTTGTTCACCGCGTAACAATACATAATCTGCATTCACAATTCCAGTATCCAAACAAACACATAAACAACGCTGTAATCAAGTATCAAGATTTCAAAAACTACGGCTTCGTCTGGTGTCTAGAGTTGGACTAAATAACTCTTCAGTGTATGTTGAACGAAGAAGCAGGTCCAATGTCATCTTTCAAATTTTATCCAAGTTAGAGGCAAAGACGGAATATTCATGCCTTTACAATCCCTACAAAAATAGTCGGATTGGGATTGATAAGTTTCTTTCGAGACTGATCCATCTTCCACATTCAATTTGGACAAAATCTAGGATAAAAGTTTACAAGTTAACATCATTTTCTTCGTTCAACATACATTGACGAGCCCTAAATGTCATAAACTATCCAATTCAATTCAATTCAATCCAATCCTAGCCACGAAACGCGGACTAAAAGACTAAGAAGTGAAGCGAAGCAAAGCAATGCCAACCTGTTGAACGAGGCTGTTGATCTCGGCGGGGGTCATGAGGTGAGAGAATTCGAGGTCAATCACGATCTTCTGTCCGCACTCTTTGGCTTTACTCAGTCTCTGTGTCTGCACCGCTCGCTCCTCTGACTTGTGCTCCATCCTCTCCTTCCTCAGACTCTTCCTCTCCTCTATCAGCTTCTCCCTCTCCTCCTCGCCCAAGCTCGCCAACTTCTCCTCCCATTCCCTCCGCTTCCTCTCTACCTCTATCTTCTTCTGCTCTTTTTCCTGAGCTTTCTTCTCTGCCTTCTTCGCTTCCCATTTCTGCTGCTTCAACAGCTTCTTCTGTGCGCTCTTCGACAGTGATCCGCCGCCATTCGTGCATTCCTCCTCTTGAGGACCTTTTTCCTGATTTTCTTTGCCCTCCATATTTCGATTGCTATTGCTGCTACAATGCTCCTGCTTTCTGTAATTTCAGATGGAGGCTTCTTTCTCTCACTTCTCTGGATGTTTTGTTAGGGTTTTTGATATTTTTTTTGTTTGGGAACGATAACGACGGTTTGCGCAAAGAGAAACGACGTAGCTTGCTACAAAGCCTTTGGTCAGTTTAGCCCCCACTTACCCTGTTTTTCATTTTTATTTTCATTTATTTATGCAAGAGTGTGTACTCGAAAGTTGAAATATGATAAGTTGAAAAAAAAAATGTTCTATCTAGTAGGCCAATTCACTCTATTCCTTGCCTTCCAAGTAATAAATCATTTTAAAAAAATTGAAACTTGAGTGCAATGAATGATCAACATGCTAACTTAGTCAACTGATCTATTCACACATGTATGTTTGATTCATATTTGATTTAAGGTTGGACACAATTCAGTTAACCAGACATTATGCATAAATTGATTACCGAATCAGCCTCTTCATTTTTCAAACTTAAAGAGGAACACTTATGTTCAACAACAAGAAGTTAGTTATTGGATTTTAACAGTTCAGATTAGCCTAATTTCGATTTCATTTGTCTGAACTTGTAACAACATCAATAATAAGAAGGATAACGACTGTGGCCAAGTAAGAGGTTGTAGATCTTGAGGTTTCAGTCACCTAGGTTCAACAATTGCAAGTTGTTTGATTGGTTTATTAGTTCGGATCAAATCGACTTGATTTTGATTTCACTTGTTTTAAATTCTAGATAAGTGAAAGTTGCATGTTGATGACTAAATCGAACAATAAGAAGATTAGAACATTAACAGGGGTTGTAGTGAACAAATGGAGAGTGACTATTTAGGAGATTGGTTGGGGGTTACTACAAGAAAACCCCAAGTTTAGATTACAAAATATAACATCAATAGTCTTCCTTCACTTGTGGGTAAAAAGAAGATGCAAAGTAAACCATAAATAAACAATCAGCTGGTATGGTATTCATGCTACTAACCTAGTTGCAGTTGCTTTATCCTTCATGTGGCAGTGGCAGTTGTCCATGTTTCTTCTTCGACCAACCAAGGTATCAAACTTTCAACTTCCAAGTACCATGCTAAAACTCAAAAGCATGTTACCAACTTACCATGTTAGCATTGCATTGGTTCCCCCTTCCCCCCATTTGTTGTTACTTTCGATTTGGATTTTTTTTCCCTATTTTCGCATTACTTTTCTTTTGGTATTTTACAACTTTACCCCGTCTAAAACACAAAAGATCTTATGTTTCTTATTATACAAGCATAGCCGCAATTTTTTGTAACAACGAAGATCGTCATATATTATCATTAGGAATCGATTTTTTTCATAAATGATATTTAGAGGGTGAAAACAAGCAGCTATGATAAGTACATGGTAAATGTTTTTTAATCATAAATTTGTAGACAAGAAAGTGCAATCTAATATGTACACAAGTGTTGTTCTTGCAAGAGTGATTCATGACTACCGCCCTTACTGACTTTATCATTGATGATATTCATATTTACTTGTAAGTAAAAATTTTAGGTTATAATCTTGTAAATGGTAAGCAAGATACCAAATTATATTTCTATTCCTTATTAATATATCGTTGTATTAAAAAATTGAGAAACTTTTGAATTTTGAAACCTTTTAATTTTTTTTTCTTAAATAAAATATCAATTAATCAAATGCTCCAAAATGTTCCGAAACAAGTTCAACTAATAACATGCCTTGATAAAATGTGTTACCCACAAAAAAAAGGAAAACTAATGAAAAGTCCAAAAAAAGCTTATATTTTAATGAAAAACCATTTTTAAAGGTATAGTGAATAGTATAAGGTAAAGGTAAAAATGTGATTTTTCGTTAAAAGTGAACAGTATCAGAGTGTTTTGTTAAAACTTAAAAAAAAGAAAAAAAAGAAAAGGAGACATGAATGGGAAATGACTAAAATATAGGGGTAATAAAGGAAATGTGCGATCGAAGAGTCGGTAATAATATATAAAGAACTAGGGACGGTACTTATGAAGTCAGCAAATTTCACTTACATTTGCAGCTCATTTCGCATCGTTGTTCGAAAAATCCCAAACCCCCCCGAGACTCGAGAGAGAGAGAGAAACAAACTCGGGCACACTCAGTGAGTCAGAGCCCAGAAACAATAAAAACAGACAAACAAGGAGCTCCTCTTCCATCTCAACCTTGAATCTCACCCTTATCGACTCCATGAGGGAGGTCTCACTGCCCTAAAACGACAGCGCCTGCTCTCTCCCACGAACAGATGGCCCAAAAGCTCGAGCAGCAGCTCAAGGAGGTGGGATCGAAGCTCGAGACCCATCATTCTTCCAAAGACGCTCTCGTCAAGCTCTTAAAGGTTTTGCATTTCTCTAATTCCTTATTTTGTGTACCCAATTTCGCTTCTCTTCCAAGTTATTTCTCAAAAACTTATCCTGTTTCGGGAAATTGACGCTCTGTAAAGTTTAGTTATTTTCTGTTTGGTTGCTAGGAAACCGGTGAAAAGAAAGCGAAAGCAAGTATTAGAAATTTTGAGTTCCGTTTACTTTCTCTCTTTGCTAATTTCTTCCTCGACACTGAAATTCTTGGCTACAGGATATAGATTAACTAGTTCAATTAGGGTTTAATCACCAATGAGGAGATTAAACATAGTTAGCCTTAAGATTTCAAATTATACTTCTTTTTCGGATTTTAGGGATTCAACCGAGTGTTCAGAGTGAAATTTCTCTGTTTAGAAGCTTTAATTTTCTTAAATTTGAACAAGTTCGGGACATTTTCCCTGATTTAGGGTTAATATTCATGCCTTCGTGCTGTGTGGCTTTAGTGGTGGCTAGTTATGTCTGGAAGCGGCACATGTTTAGATGCAAAAGAAGTGAGTGGAAGAAACAAAATGGGGATTCCAAGTATTATATTCACTTGTGAGAATGCTCTAGATTTACTAGTGGGAAGATTCCAGAGTTTCTCGATAAACTGGGAAAAAGTACATGACTGGCAATGAAGTTAAATTATTCTCATGATTTGTTAAATTTAAGCGCTTCTGATAAATAAACAGTTTTGCTAATTGTTTTGCAATGTGCCAACTACCAGTCCAAATGTGAAAGCAAATTGTACTCGTTCTATGTGATAAATATTTCAGTGATCTAATGTAGTTAGAAGTTTGAACTTGGTAATATTGGAAACTGGAGAATGGCGTTGCACTTAAGAGGATCTTGATAGCTTTGTCAGTAAGGTTTGCTCTCAAAATTATAGTTGGAGTGGCGCACTGGTGCTTGGTTAAGCTAGTGATGCAATTACAATGACGTTTGACTAAACGTTCTTTTATGTCTCATTGGAAATTCTATCCTGTGTTTGTGTTCGGTTCTTTTAGTTTACTAAAAATTTGACTTTGTATATATAGCTAGTAGTGGAACAGAAATATAGGTTCTTTATTCCGAATTGCAAAATGATTATAAGACTCATTGAAATTTCTATGTTATTTTGTATTTTCTCATGATGGTAAGAATAGATCTTTATGATTTTATTTTTTATGTTAAGCCATTGTTTCACTAATTAATGTGTTGGAATTTTTCAGTTTTAAACGACACTTTAAACACTCTTCTAATAATCAGTATACGGATGCGTATACTTGTGTGACTTGTGTACTTCACATGTAAAGTTAGGTTTAATTTATGCTACTATTATTGATTATTTTCTTCCAACTTACAGCAAGCTGCATCATGTCTTTCGGACTTGGATCAATCACCTCCAGCGTCTACGTTGGAGTCAATGCAGCCTTTACTTAATGCAATTGTCAAGCCAGAGCTGTTGAAGCATCAAGATAGAGATGTCAAGCTTCTAGTTGCAACCTGTATTTGTGAGATAACTCGAATTACTGCACCTGAAGCTCCTTATAGTGATGAAGTGCTGAAGGTGCATTTATTTTTTTAAGTCAACTGGTTAAAGGATATACTGTGTTTTCATTTTGTCAATGTGTACTCTCAATCTCAACTGATTGTTCCGGATGTCTTTGCAGGACATATTTCACTTGATCGTGGGAACTTTTAGTGGATTGAAAGATACGAGTGGTCCATCATTTGGTAGAAGAGTGCTCATTTTGGAGACTCTTGCCAAATATAGGTCATGTGTTGTAATGTTAGACCTTGAATGTGATGATCTGGTGAATGAAATGTTCAGTACATTTTTTGCGGTTGCCAGGTTTGTTTTTTCTTTATTTCTTTAAAATATTTGTACATGAGTTTGAGGAATATCTTGTTATCATATCCTCTATAGCATATGATCATCTCTCTAAGGTGGTCATTTCTTTTCCACTATATTTCATGAGTTAATTTACTTTGATTAAGTTACTTGAACTCTATAATCTATGTTGCTATACATTTCCAAGATAATGTCTATAGATCAGTCTGATAATGGGCATCAATTGGTTGGTTAGTTTTAAAAATAGCTTTCCTATAAAAGATGGAACAAAAATACAATACTCGAAACAAGAGAACCTTATTGCATAAAATGTGAACCCTCTAATAGAAAGTTAACATACTCTAATAGAAAGTTAACATGGGATACAGCTAGTAGCAAGATATGTTATCTGCTAAAAATGCCCTGGGAGGGGGGTGATTGTTGCTGTTCATTGGTTGACTGAATTTCTTTCTTCTTTCTAAATGTTTATTACCGAAGGTATATTTTCTGCTTCAATTTAGTAATTAATGTTTTGAAATTTGTCATATGCAGAGATGATCACCAAGAAACTGTTTTGTCATCGATGCAAACAATTATGATTGTGCTCTTAGAAGAGAGCGAGGAATTGCGAGATGATCTTTTGTTTATTGTATTGTCTATATTAGGTCGTAGTAGAAGTGTAAGAATCTTCTCTATTTTCAGGTCTATGGAATTAATTTTGTAGTTTTTCTGGTCAAGTTACATTGTGTGCTGACCTTGTGAAATTCAAATACTAGGATATCACTGTGGCTGCTAGGAGGCTTGCCATGAATGTTATAGAACAGTGTGCAGGAAAGCTTGAATCTGGCATTAAACAGTTTCTTATATCATCAATGTCAGGAGACAACAAGTCTGAGAATCATCAGATTGATTACCATGAAGTCATCTATGATGTATATCGATGTGCTCCCCAAATCTTATCAGGAATTGTCCCATACCTAACAGGAGAGTTACTGGTATATACTAATCCAATGTCCGGCATTTCGTCTCTTCATACTACATGACATGGATATTTTTTGTTTGATGAATAAATTTAAAGTAAAATTTTGATCTGCAGACTGATCAGCTAGAAACTCGTTTAAAAGCGGTTAGTTTAGTTGGAGACCTATTTTCTCTGCCAGGCTCTACCATCTCCAAAGCCTTTCAGCCAATCTTTTCAGAGTTCTTGAAGAGGTTGACTGATAGAGTTGTGGAGGTTCGCATGTTGGTCCTCCAACATGTCAAGAGCTGTATGCTGTCAAATCCTTTCAGAGCTGAAGCTCCCGAAATAATTTGTAAGTTCTTTGGAGCATTTGAGCTGCATGCTGTCAAATCCTTTCATATCTTACACCTGCTGATTTTGAGCTGGGTTAACATTTTCTAGCTGCCCTCTGTGACCGGCTATTGGACTTTGAAGAAAAAGTACGGAAGCAAGTTGTTGCTGTAGTTTATGATGTGGCATGTCACGCCCTGAATTCAATTCCGCTAGAAACTATAAAATTGGTTGCAGAGCGCCTTCGAGATAAATCTGTATATACACTTGTCCCTTTTATCTTCATTTGTGCCCATTTTGTTTATTTCTCCATTGTCCGTAATGCTCCATTTTCCCTTTCTCAGCTACTTGTTAAAACATATACCATGGAGAGGCTAGCTGAGATATTCAGGGTTTATTGCGCAAAGTGCTCTGATGGTCCACTCCTATCCAGTGATTTTGATTGGATTCCTGGGAAGATTCTGAGATGTTTTTATGACAAAGATTTCAGGTAAGCCCTTCAGGGTTTTGGTTTTTCATAGGAAAGTTTGCGTGGTCCAATATATCATACACACACACACACACACACACATCTGTTATATATATTTTTCTGTTTCTATTGTACAGCATTAGCTGTTTGTGCTATTTGGGAAATGTTAGGAGGAACCAAGTAATGATAGGTTGTTCAAGATCTTGATGTATATCTAGTTCATCCCTGTTGTGAGATTTTTTATTTATTTATTTGTTTATATATTTATTAAGAAAATTCTGGCTCACCCTCTGACCTTTTTTTTTGTCAAATGGTTGATTTAGAGATCTATTAACTACTTTTCTACGTGATGATTTTGCTTTTTTTAACCAAAGTTCCTAGATCGAAATTGACTCAGGTTGTAATCTACTGATACTATGCATGGGTTGTCTATCACGTTTGTTGTTGAGATTCAGGTTTTGTCAACTGCAAGTGCAGAAACTCAAATTGTTTACAGTGAATGGTCATGATTGTATTGATGAGCAACACATTAGATTTGTTGTCTAGTGGTAGCTTTCATAGTATTTTATATTTTGAGGTTTTTCCACCTGCTACCCTCTTTTTGAGTCTGAATGTTATTAAGCATTTAATTTTTGAGCACTTCAATTTTGCAGATCAGATACAATTGAAAATGTTCTCTGCGAGTCCCTGTTCCCACCAAATTTTTCCGTCAAAGATAAAGTTAAACATTGGGTCAGAGTCTTCTCAGCATTTGATAAAGTTGAGGTGAAGGCTCTTGAGAAGATTCTAGAGCAGAAACAAAGGTATGTTGTCAACGCTTGGATTTGATACCAAGTGACGACTTTCAAAACTCCTCTCAACTTTTTGATCCTGGTATTTGATGATTTGTGAACTGATTTTCAGGGGATTTCTTCTTGGATTGCAGGTTACAACAAGAGATGCAGAAGTATCTGGCACTTAGGCAGATGCATCAGGTTAGCAAATGCTCCGAGTTTGAACTGTGAAATGTCATATGATGTCCCAAGCAAAGTGACTGGTTGTGATTCAAATGCAGGATGGTGATGCTCCTGAGGTCCAAAAAAAAATTCTCTACTGTTTTCGTGTAATGTCACGGTTGTTTGCTGACCCTGTTAAGGCTGAAGAGGGTTTTCAATTTCTTGATCAACTGAAAGACGTTAACATCTGGAAGATTTTAACAAATCTTATTGATCCAAACACTGGCTCCCAGCAAGCTTGCACTTTACGGGTAAGGAGTAACTCACTAATATAATTGTATTGTAGTATGTTCTTTAATGATAAAAACCGGCAAATATGGTTTGCACTAGTAAGGCAACCAATATCTGAAATCAAAGGCCTCATACTTTACTCTCATTCTGCCATTGCATAAACATAAAGGGTGTCAGTCTCACTACATTTGACATCTATAATTGTTACACCACCAACTGTAGCTAGTCAATACCCCCACCTCCAGCAGGGCCAAAACACACACACAAAGACAACTAACTTTCTGCTTGCTACCTGTATGTATTAAACTTCCTATCATATCCTACCTTCATCAGCGCATGTCTATCCTCAACTCGTAACTTTACAATTCTATGATTAGTTGAGTTTGGAATACTAAACCTGAGTAGCCTAGTATAAGATATGATTTCTGAACCTAATGTTCTCTCAGCTTTCTTATTTTGTAGTAGGACATGTAAACTGCACGTCGATGTTGTATTTAAATTGATATTCATCCAAACGTTCCTTATTTGCAGGATGATTTGCTTAGGATTCTGGGTGAAAAACACCGACTGTATGAATTTCTTAGCACTCTCTCAGTGAAGTGTTCTTATCTACTTTTCAACAAAGAGCATGTGAAGGAAATTCTTCTGGAGATTCTTGTACACAAATCTACTGCAGATATGAAATATGTGCAATCTTGCATGAATATTTTGGTGGTAATGATACAATTCTTACTATCTCTTTTGTAGATAAATCTGTAAAATGTTTGCTCTGATTACTATCTGCTCAAGCTAGTAAACCACACTTTTCCCCAGACCTGTGGATCGACAACTATGTCCCGTACTCGTGCATACTTTTGCTTTCTAGTATGTTTATGTTATCTGTCAGGGTCAAAATACTTTATCATTGAGATTGGAGGTTTTTACAATGGTATTATTTTTGGCCTAATATATGATAGTTAGCAAGAGTTTCCAGTTTCATTCTTCCAAAATTTAATGTTATTTGAGCATTTTCAAGTCTAAATTTCTAATTCTTCTGAAATGTATTTTCAGATTCTTGCACGCTTTAGTCCATTATTACTCAGTGGGACAGGAGAAGAACTAGCAAATTTGCTTAACGACGATGATGAAACAATAAAAGAAGGGGTTCTGAATATTTTAGCTAAGGCTGGTGGTACCATCCGGGAGCATCTTGCAGTGTCATCAAGGTTCAACTGTTGGAATTTTAAACTATTAGGCTATTCCCCTCGTATTGCTCATTGTTGTCCTATATTTATCTTGCAGTTCCATAGACCTTGTATTGGAAAGGTTGTGTTTGGAGGGCAGTCGAAGACAGGCAAAGTATGCCGTACATGCCCTTGCAGCGATAACAAAGGACGATGGGCTTAAATCACTCTCTGTTTTATACAAGGTTTAAGATTAGTGTTACTTTATGTGCACAATTATATCCTCTTAAGTTGTATAATAGTAAGATAATGTGAGCAGTTGGGAAGTTGATATTTCTCAATTTGCAGAGGCTTGTGGATATGCTGGAGGAGAAGGCACATTTGCCTACCGTACTACAATCTTTGGGGTGTATAGCTCAGACTGCAATGCCAGTTTTTGAAACTAGAGAGAAGGAAATTGAAGAGTTTATAGTTGAAAAGATCCTAAAGTGCAATAATGTATGCCTCTCTAATTCACTGCACTTGTGATGTATCTTTAATTTTATGACATGTTGATAATTTGTTTTCTTGCATATGCATGCTTTACTTTTCAGAAATCAGGCGACAATAAAAATGCATCTTGGGATGACAAAAGTGAGCTTTGTTTGCTAAAGGTTGGTCAATTTTGAGAGATTTATTTTTTATTTTTGTTTACCGTATAGAACTCTGTGGGTTTAATTTCATCGTTCATATTTTATCCTCCAGAAGGAATTAGGTAACTTGTCCAGGATATAATAGTGTAAACAGTGACCCCTTTGATGTGATACCTTTTTGCATGCTCCTTATACATGGGGTTGCTCTTTCATTTTTTTTTTTTTTTTTGAATTGTAGATATACGGGATAAAGACATTAGTGAAAAGTTATTTGCCTGTCAAAGATGCTCATGTTCGCTCTGGCATTGATGGTCTGCTGGAAATCTTAAGAAACACACTTTCTTGTGGAGAAATATCAAAAGACATAGAAACAAGGTAAGTTCAAAATTGTACTTTCCTGGTTCTGGTTGAATCAGTTTGATCAATCTACTTCAGTTTGTTGTTTGTAATATGGGGCGTCAAGTTTCATGTAAAATTTTTGTGATTTACAGTTCAGTTGACAAGGCACATTTGAGGCTTGCTTCTGCAAAGGCGGTTCTTCGTCTGTCCAAGCACTGGAATCATAAGATACCTGTTGATATCTTCTACTTAACCTTGAAGACTTCGGAGGTCGAGTTTTTCCTTATAATATTTTCTGTTTATTTTTGTTTTTGTTCTGTTTTTCATAGTACAAGTACTTGATTGTCATATTCATACAACTTGATGTCTTTTGTTTGTCTTTATTAATTAATTTATTATTTTTGGTCTTGTAGATTAGTTTCCCTCAAGCTAAGAAAATTTTCCTGAACAAAGTTCATCAATACATAAAGGACCGGCTTTTAGATGGAAAATATGCTTGTGCATTCTTTTTTAACACATCTGGATCAAAGTCAGCGGAGTTTCAAGAGGTATCGATACTAGGGTTGATTCATTCAGATTAATTATCCTTGTTTTAGCATGTTTATTGGCTGAAGTTTGTATTTTGTTTGTAATGGCAGGAGAAACAGAATCTCACAGACATTATTCAAATGTATCACCAAACAAAGGCACGGCATCTCTCCGTGCAGCAATCTGATGCTAATTCATTGACTGCTTATCCGGAGTACATCCTCCCATACTTAGTTCATGCCCTTGCACATCATTCTTGTCCTGATATTGATGAATGCAAGGATGTGAAAGCATTTGAGCCGATATACCGGTACTATATCCTGACTTAGATGAATTTATAGATACTTTCTATATGAAACCAGAGCTGAAATGATTGAGAAAATGAGGTGGAATTATTCCATATCTGTAGTTAAATAATCTCTTGGCATTATTTTATTGTTAATGCTCATTCTCACCAAGTTGTCATTTTCTGTATTTTACAGGCAATTGCACTTATTTCTGTCTATGTTGGTGCATAGAGATGATGATGTCAAGTCAGAATCTAGTAGCAACGTTGAAAAGGAGGATATTTCTGCTATAATCTCTATCTTTCAAAGTATCAAGTGCTCTGAAGATATATATGATGCTACAAAGTCAAAGGTTGAGTGTTAAACTTATAGTTGATATTCAATCGACCCCTCCCCTAGTGTCAAGCTTACTTATGGGATACTTTGAAATTTGCAGAATTCACATGGTATTTGTGACCTTGGGCTGTCAGTTACCAAGCTCTTATCCCCAAAGGAGAATGATTTACAAGGATTGCCTGCAACAATTCCTCTGCCTTCAATGTTGTACAAACCATATGAGAAGAAAGAAGGAGATGACTCTGTGGTAAGGGATCCCTTTTCCTTTTTAAGTCTTTTGCTGGATAAGGCAGGTAATGATCAAGAGCAGGTGCCTTGCCTATGTGTTGGGCATGTGGTGATAGACTTTAGTTTCAGGAATGAATGAGAGATTAAACCCACATTTTAGACTTGAAAGTGGACTATTTCTTGCTTATGTACAAGAGTTGAGAACTCACAACAAAATGACTTCAAAAGAAAAAAAAAACGTAATCATTTTGCAGAATGAGTCACTTTCCATGATATGTGAATGACCCAGCCTGATTAAGATAGTCTAATGCTTTGTGCTAAACTACTTGAGTTAAACCAACATTAAGTTTTTCTTGAAATATTTGGCTATTTTTGGTCATATGCTCAATTTTTATTATATCAATTTAATGCTTGTTTTTGATAGGCCAGTGAAGGGCAAACGTGGTTGGCCGATGACAGTGTGCTGACTCACTTTGAATCTCTTAAGTTGGAGTCTAGTGAAACGGTATGTTATAATACAGAAGAACACTTGCATTTTCTTGAAATGTGCTGTGATATTTGGTACATTGACCTTTTAATAACTGGTGCACTGTTTCTTTCATCACAACAGGGACTTTCAGAGATTGCTGAAGATGAGCTTCTGAAAGATGGTGAAAGAGATGGAGGTGAAGTGCCTTTAGGAAAAATTATAAAGCGCTTAAGATCTCAAAATTCCAAGGCTAAAAAGGCGAAAAAGAACAAGGCATCATCAGCTGATGCAGAGAATGCTGAAAATAGTGTTGATATATTGAAAATGGTCAGGGATATAAATTTGGATAATTTGGAAAAACCTTCTAAGTTTGAGTCAAGCAATGGTCATGAAAATCTTCCAAGCAAGAAATCAAGAATGGATCTAAAGCACGAAAAGGAAAACAAAAGAAAATGTACTGAGGCAACATCTGTCCCCGTTCCTAAACGTAGGAGGTCGTCATCCACTCACAGTGCTTTCAGGTCACCTAGAAGCACTTCCAAGTCTCCTCTAAGTGCTTCACTAGACGATGTAGACAATGTAAGAATTCTATCATTCAATCCATCTACATGAATGCTAAGATTCACCACAGCTCTGAAAATAAAATGTCAATGCAGAGAAAACTGTTTCAAGGCACCGAGTCAGATTTGTTGGTTTCATGCATCCGGAAGAATGCTACCTCTTCGTCACAACGTAAAGGCAGAGCCTCTGACCGTGGTCATAATGATGAGGCAAATGAAGTTGGAGAAGCCAGTGACCGTGAAGTGAGTTGGCTTCAACTTTTTTTTTTATTCAAAATGCATAACGTCATGGTTCTGTTAGCTGTTCAACATTAAACTTATGTTCTACCTTTATTGCAGGAGCCTAATGTACTGAAGGCTGACAAGGATGACCCAAATGGTGATTTCAACTCTCCTGCAGGATCCAACAAGAAGCGGAAAAGAAAGAGTATTTCCGGTTTGGCAAAGGTAAGTTGATTTACACCTTCCAATCCTACATCACAGTGGTGACGTCATTAAAACTGGCACATCTCCCTTTATTGTATCATTAGTATGTCGTTTCTGAACTGATGCAGTTTTCTATTTTCATCCTTAGTGCAAATTTAAGGAAAGTGGAAAAGATGTCGAAGACTTGATTGGTTGCAGAATAAAAGTTTGGTGGCCAATGGATAAGCGGTGAGTGCTCTAAAAGATAATATGCAGACACGACATGTAGATTGAAGCTTTCCTTTTTGCTGTGTATTATACCCTAAATCTTTCCATTTCCGTCTTACATTAAGCAACTGCAACTATATGATTATGAACTAGTTTATAAGTAAGAACTAGTACATAAGTAAGCACTAGAATACTTATTTGGCTCAATTTAAAATTTACAGATTTTATGAAGGCACAGTGAAGTCATTTGATACGTTAAAGAGGAAGCATGTGGTAAGCTGCTCTTTCTTTCCCCTATCATCTTTTGGATATATGGATTACCTGTTGTAAATGTGCATTTCAAATAATTTTCAATTGTTTATGTCATATGGAAGATACTATATGAAGATGGAGATGTAGAAGTACTTCGGTTAGAAAAGGAACGGTGGGAGCTCATTGACAAAGGTCGCAAGCCCACAAAGGTGTGAAGTTTTTATCAAAATTCTCTCTCTAGCTGATAGCGTTCTGCAGTTCTACTTTACATTTCCAGTAAAGCAACAAATCCTGACATAATTCTGACACATTACACGTTTCCTCATTTGCAGAAGTTAAATTCGTTAAAGAAATCCCCCTCAAAAGAAGTGTAAGTATGGTCTTTCTGATGCAAGCGTGTAGGTTATTTGTTCGTCAAAGTGATTTGCAAAATGTTTCTGGGGAATCTTTGTTAGCGTTGAATGGGATAGTGGTGTTGATGTCTATGGTATGCCATCTTCATTTTCTTCAATTTTATCATTACAGGTCCCCTGGTCAAAAGAATAAGCGCGCAGGTGGTTCGCGCGAGAACAAAAAACCAATTAAAACGTGAGTGAAGTTTGCATCCCTTGCTTATTTGTCTGATTCTTTTTCTTAATAATGAAAATTGTAAATGTGATTGGTCTCTGATCTTCTAGAGTTAAAAGGAAAAGAACACCAAAGAAAAACTCGGGCGGGAAGAAGGGCGCATCAAAAAGAAATCATTGGGGAAGTAGGGACAAAGATAGTTCTGAAGTTTCGAATGATGAGCCCACCCTTACATCTAAAGTTGATGAAATGGACTCAGGTAAGATTTCTCATCATTTTTCATCTTGATGCCATAGTGCTTTTGGCATATGATATACCAATTTGTTATGGCAATGACATTCGATGCAAAGGTGTGGTTAAACCTGTAAGAATTCTGGCATGTAATCAACTGTAACGAGTCCACGTTTTGTTTGCGTATCTATTTTGTATGGTTGATGCATGTGAACTTCCCAGCCAGGCAGCCACTAGGAAGATATTTTTCTTGGCTTGTCTGAAAACAATTTCTTTTGCAGGTAGTTCAGAAGAAGAGAATGCTGAAAAAGTGGATGAGAACGTGACAGATGAGGGGGAATCTGACGTGGAAGTGAAATCTGTTTCTGAAGGAAAACGGTTGAAAGATGCAGAAGAAAGTCCACATCATACTGAGGAATCTGCTGAAGAGAATCCTGGTTCTGAAGGGAGCCCTGCTGAAGACATGGACGCTATCCCACAAGATGCAGAAAATGGAAATGAGGAGATGCAACACTCAGAAGAGAAAGAAGCAGATGAACTAAGTGGAGGGTCAAGAGAGGGTAACGAGGAAGATCCGTCAGATTCTGAAGGTATTCAAGAAAAAGAAGATATTTCTGGCAGTCCCTTGAAACAGGAGAAATCCCATGTAGAGCCTTCAAGTCTTTCTGATGCCGGGGATGACGAACTTTCTGATGATGAGCCTCTTGTACTCGCCTCCAACCTTGCTTTTTAATATGAAGAATGCTTAAGCTGTGTTAGTGGATTTAAAGTTAAATTTTAGGTTTTAATTTTCTTTTTCTTGTGTGCCATTGATGCAGAGCAAGTGGACGCAACGAGTAGTGAAAAAAGGTCCAAAGCCAGTGCGATAAGTGGTTGTGCCACTTTGTACCGCTTTACCTTGGCTTGGCTGCGGGGCTGTGTGTAATCTGTGCTGTTTCCGTTTGGTGTGGGCGGTGAAAGAAGAAAGAAAGAAGAATGAAGAATGAAGAAGGGTGGCCGGCAGCATTCATGTAGAACGTAAAAATGACAGCGTAGGCATGTAATATCGATCCCACTGACTGTAGGTGATATAAGTGTTAAAAAGCTTGTAACATTTTGGGCATCATTTAGCAAGTGACAGCACGGACTGTACGTACTAGACTTGGTAGTGGTTAGCTGATAGATTTTGACATGCGATTAATGGGCTCTAGTCTAGTCTAGTCGAGTCGACGCTAGTTTACCGCCACGATTTGTGTGTTTAATGTCCCTGACATGTACAGTAGGGTTTTATACGTGGGATAATCGTTGGTTCTGTTTGTGTTATTCTTGCTTGAATCCTAATAACACCCGTGGAAGTGATAATTGGAGGGTTTTATTTTGTGCATTTGCTGCTTCTCGAGCAGTTGATCCTCTTGTTAATTACTTCTTGTTGTTGTTGTTGTTGGGTTTCTTTCACGTGGATGTAGGTGGATTCATTTTTCTGATTAGGTTTGGTTGCAGAGTTGGAGATTGGTGAGACAGCGTGGAGGCCAGGTAGGGCAATTCAGCTTTCTAATGGTACCTGGGAAAATATTTGCAGTCCAGATTTTTGGTCAAAGTAATGTATTTTCGTAGTGGCCAAAGAAAGAGTCAAAGAGTAAAGAGCATTGCAGTAATAATAGTGGACTAAGCCTTGATTAAGCCAATCGAATCTTAATATCTTTCTTTCTTGTGATGCACGCGCAATTGTGGATCGGAGAGGAGGGTTCACACTTCACATGGGCATGGGCATGCAAATTCTCTGTTGATGACGGACACCCTTGAATAATAGAAATTCTTGACCAACTCTACTTACCCATTCACACCTCTCGACTTCGTTTTGGGTTTACTATACTAATTTAATACAGCCATCACCGCCACTCCCAACCAAATGTTATTTTCTTTTCCTAAATATAAAGAAATTTTAACGAAAAACTTCTGATACTATTCATTTTGGCGAAAAATTACATTTTTTATACTAAAAAGCTAATCCTTGTACTATTCACTTTACCCATTATTTTGTTTTTATTGTTAAAATTCGAACTTTACCCTTTATAATAAAGATTTAAACTTAAGCAGAGAAAATTAGAAAATACGAGAAATAGAGATTTCGAAAGATAAATACCGAGTCAAGAGGAGTCCAAATCTTCTGCACCCAAATCTCCCTGTGGCCCCTCTGTGTCTTTGCTTTTTGAAATAAACCAAATCCTCAACCAAAAAACAAAGACACAGAGGGACCACAGGGGGATTTGGGTGCAGAAGATCTGGACTCAGTCAAGAGTCGGCTCATCAGACGGTCTCCACTCGTTCAATCGGATTAGAGCAGGTGTTGTTTCCTGCCATTGGTCAAATCTTGAAAGGCGCGTGCCTGCGTGAATCCAGTGGCTGTCCAAGTGCCTAATGTTGGCGGTGAATAAAGCCAGAGGGAGAGGGCCATCAAGTCCAATTCCATGAAATAATTGGGAGAATTCAGTATTAATTCTCCTTCATAAATCCTTGAAAATAAATCTCTCCTGCCTGAGTGCCTGGTAAGTTAAGTGATGTTAAGTGACTCTTTTTCTTTCTTTCTGTCTCTAAACTACTGCACTTTGTCCCCAGATATGATCCTACATATTAATTAATTTTCTTTTCTTTTTCTTTTTCTAGTTTAGTTTGTTGAGTGAGTGAGTGGTGGCTAATGGCCATTCTTTTCTTGCAATTTTTTGGTTTTGCTGCCTTTGAGTTTCTTGGTAATAATATATTGATATATTATGTGAGATTGATTATCTGGTTATTGGTTGCTAAATCTAGCTTCTTTTTTCCTCTTCTGTTATTAATTTTCTGCAAAGTCTCTGTCTTTTATTTTCACACACAAGTCAAGTGATTTGTATGTGTATTATTTATGGGTTGTATTTTATATGATCGATCTAAGATATTCTTGAATAATCACACAATTTTTCTCTAGTCCAAGCCCTTTTGCATTATCTTAAATTAAATAAATTGTCAAGCCAATGATATGTGGAATTGCTAGTAACTGCGCCTTTTCGTTTACTGAGTTTTTGTTCTTCTTCTTTCACAAATATTCTGTGAGGTTCCATGGAAATTGTTTGCATTTTGTAAATGTTTTGGTTCAATGCCCTCTGGATGGATGAATGCTGGGTTTCTTTTGAGGTTGGGTTGGGTACTTGGGAAGTGCAAAAGAGCATAATTAAGTAATATTCATTGGGTGGTGGTGTTCTCGTGCATTTTCTTTTCAAACTTGAAATGGTTAAATATGTCTGAGTCATGTGCAGAAGTTGGCAAATTTCTGGAAAGTGGAAGGAAGTATGGCAGATTCATTGGGTTTGATAAAAGTTACAGTCGTGCAAGGGAAAAGACTGGTCGTCCGGGATTTCAAGAGCAGCGACCCTTATGTTGTTGTCAAGTTGGGCAATCAGGTGACGAATTTGCTGTCCTTTTTCTTTCTCAACTGTTTTTATGAATGCTTTAATACTATGCGCCCCCGCACGCACGGAGACACAGATTCTTGTTCACAGACACACGGGATTTTCAGGAACTTCACTCTGAGCTCAAGTGCATTGGATTGCCTTCAGGGAATTTGTGTAGCTGTCCTCATAGGCTTCCTTGATAAAGACCTGTCTTTATATTCCAGGAAGGATGAGTGTCAGTTTCCCTTTTAACTGACATCGAATCAAATTTCCGACAAAAGATGTCGAATGAAGGCAAAGTTATCTTCAATGCTTAATGAACTGGATCAAAAGATTCTGTTGATATGACTACGATAACGAAAGGGCTACCTCGCTTCTTTATTGTTTAGCCCTTCAACTGGAAAGATGCTAGTTTTACAAACTGACTGATAAACTTTGATATTTCACCCAGTCTTGACTGTAGCCAGAATAATATTTGAAACTCGATGCATGATTCCTTCTTATAGTTTGCCAAGAGATCAAATTACCGAAATTGATTGTATTAAGGAGATTGTGCTTTGTACTTCAGAAATAAATACATGTTAAGATTATACTTGTTTTTCAATCACTCACACTTCAGTGCAGAATTGGAGTATACTATTGTCTATGCTTCAAATTTCATGTATTGGGTTTTCCTAGTTCAGGCATAACTATAGATTAGAATATCATTTCAGCGTTTCTTTGAGGGGCCTGTTTGTGAACAGGCTTATAGTATCTTGCATATTAATTACTTTGGATGTGAATAAAGTTGTTTTACAATAAAAGTTTGAACCTTGAAGCGGCTCATTAATATTATCTGCACCAGGTGGCAAAAACCAAGGTTATCAACAGTTGCCTCAATCCAGTTTGGAATGAAGAGCTAAGCTTCTTCCTTAAGGAGCCTATTGGAGATCTAAGTTTGGTAAGTTAGGCATTTGAATTTGATGGTAGCCAGTTCTTCTTATGAGCTTAATAGATTATGTTATGTTGTTTGGTAGAAGCCTGTGTGTTTTACCAAAATTAGACCATTAATTTTCCTTAATTTGTATGTGTTTCGTTGTTTCAGTTTTGGTTTGAGTCCAGTTAATTTGTTTTCTATTTTTCAGGGTTTATAATGTTCACTGTTGTTTTGAAATCAGCATTCCTGAGCAATTTGCTAGTGATTGATTATATAATTGGTGAAAATAACTTTGGAAATATTATTGCCATTACTACTCTTTTAGGCTTGTATGACATATGACTGAAGTGAATTTTCCATAGGAAGTGTTCGACAAAGACTTTCTGAAGACGGATGATAAGATGGGACATGCTCACCTCAGCCTTCAGCCTATAGTCTCCGCTGCTAGATTGAGACAGATTTTGCGTGTTTCTTCTGGTGAGACAACATTAAGGAAGGTTGTCCCAGACGGTGAAAACTGCCTCGTTAGGGAAAGCTCCATCGCAAGTGTAGACGGTGAGGTGGTGCAGAGTGTTTGGTTGAGGCTTTGTGATGTTGAGTCAGGGGAAATCGAACTGAAAATCAAGTTACCTAATGCGCCGGTTGCGTAGTGCAGAAGCTGGGGTTGGCTTAGGTGTAGACCCTAACAATGGGGAGAAGAATTGAATCTTTATGGCATGGTCATTTTCTGTTGCAACTCCTCTAGGAATGCCAAGGAGATTGACAACGTAGTGGTATGAATTTGTACTAGCCGAAGGGGGAGCAGGTTGTTTCAACTTTTGAAGACTCGTTAATTTGGAATATTGTGCATGTATCAATGTATTGTAGGTTTTATGGATAATGGTGTCATCCAATTCTTCTTTAATTATGTAGAAACTCAATTTTTGATTGTTTACTCGACTGATCTGAAAAAACTATTGCAAATGCAAATGAGATCAAGCCAGTTGCTCAAGATGGTATACTCGTCTCTTCGTTCGGGTTTGAATCCACTCCTCTAATATAGAGTAGTATAGAGTATAGTTTTGTGAAGAAGATAATATAGACGAGTTCAGAATTTATTATTATTATTATTCTTTGTAGTGAAAATATTGTTGTTTTGTGACGGAGAAAAAAAAAACAGAGTTGAATAGTTTTGAAGACCCAAACCCAATAAGTTGAAGAAACACGTTGGGCCCGTTAAGAAACTCCAAAAGGTTTGGCCCATTCCATATGGCCCACTATTATATTAATAAGAGATGTCGTATTTGGGATTGGCGCGTAAATCGTAGTCGATGAGTTTGAGGAGGCTGAAAGTGACGGTGGGTGAACCGGCGAGCCCAAACCCTAACGTCGACGGTGACGACGATACCATCAAGGCCAAAAGGCAGACTGTGGTTCTGGGCAATGGAAGCGAAGTTGTGTTCATACCAAGACTGATAAGCTTCGATCAGGCTTGGAAATGGTTCGATTACCTCGACACCCAAATCGCTTGGACCCGACCCACCATTCGTGTCTTCGGCCGCTCCTGCCTCCAGGTTTCTCTCTCCCTCCCTCTCTCTCTCTCTCTCTCTCTCCCCCTGTGTTTTGCGTATAAATATGCCTTATTTCTTCTATCAATTATGCTATCTTGGTATTGTGGATTGTTCAATTCTTGTTGCAAGATGATTAATGTGGGAATTTATGATGGTTTGCAATATGGTGGGAATGCTGTTTGGAAGTTGGGTTAAATACTGTTTATGATTCTGCATGCCTTAATTGAGGAAGGGTTGATCGAAATTTGAAATTTGAGCCCAATTAGTTTGGTTTGCAGCCTAGAGATACATGTTATGTAGCAAGCCCAGGACTTCCCCAATTGGTTTACAGTGGGTACCAGCCTCGTGCCTATTCATGGGATGATCATCCTCCGCTTAAACAAATCTTGGAAGCGGTAATACGATTCGTTATCATAATAAATCCTACCATTATTTTACCGTGGCTCATCATGTGTTCGTTTACCTTGCTTAGGTCCATAAAGCTCTTCCTGGAAGCAGTTTTAATAGCTTGCTCTTGAATAGGTATAAAGGTGGTAATGACTATGTTGGCTGGCATTCTGATGATGAGAAGCTTTATGGTTCTACTCCTGAAATTGCATCCTTAACCCTTGGATGTGACCGTGAATTCTTCTTGAAGAAGAAGAAACCCAGTAAAACAGTCCAAGGTATGATCAACTGTTTTCTCAATTTGTTACTTAACCTAGTTTTCATTGTTTTTGTTATGGTTTGTTCATTTCGTACGTACTGTTGACAGTTAACTACACATATAGCCACAAAAGTATTATCCGCAGCAGCTTTCCATATGCACGACTAGAAGCCTAGGACCCGTTTGAATAACTGTCACTGTAATTTTTATGAAATAACATAAAACTTGCGGTGTGAATGCCAGAAAGAAGAGACGAGCAAGAACATGCAAGTAAGCGCATAAAGAGGAATCATGCTGATCAGCACTCTTTCATGCTTAAGCATGGATCACTTTTGGTGATGAGAGGTTACACTCAAAGGGATTGGATGCACTCGGTGCCTAAGCGGTCAAAAGTAGAGGCAACTCGTATTAACCTCACCTTCAGGTGTGTTGTCGGATAGGTTATAGCCTATTATAGGATTAGAAGGAGAGTATTTGTTCATCTTGCTCTTTCTTTTTTATGCATTTGATGCAGAAATGTTCTTGAAGAACCTGGTGCGACTGCTGCTATGTAACTTCACCACATCGGTACTTTGTCCTAAAGGAAGAATGTAGAGCTGATTTCTTGGTCTTTTTGTTCTTTTGGGGCCTTGTATGTTGGTTAGTTATGAAGGTTGTGGATGTCTTGTCTGTACCAGTTCAGTTGGTATGTGCTCGTATGTAAGTATGTATGTATGTTATATTTCTTTGGGGTAAAACAGGATTTACAATTCTCTGTTATTTTTCTCAGTTTTGTTGCTTGGCTGGTGAGGTCCTTTGCCCTTGTGAGTGAAAGAGTGCGGTAGATAAAGCTTGTTACGAGTCTTGTTGTACTATGAGTTTGCTGATATATCTTGAAGCAGTTACCACTGGGTTCTATATGTCAGACGTTTTGACTCTGGAGTTCCTATTTGACCTCTTTTCTAATTTAAGCGCAAATGAAAATGTCAAAATCAGCGTGACCAAATAAACGGAGTAGGATTTTCTCCCCTTCTATTACCATCCCCTCATCTCACATCCTTCTTTTTGTCTTTTTCTTTATATAAAAAATTCAAAACAAGATGTAGAAGTGGCGTAATCGAAACCGTTTAAATAGGAGAGATGGAAGGGGAGAGAAATTAGGGGGGGAGATAATTCTACTCCATAAATAGAGTAGAAAGGATTGACATATTCATGTTTGATTGATGCGTTTCCAAGTATTTAAGAGATGAAACTGTGCAATGCTATTAGTTTTAGTTGTGGGATGCCTAACGTCACTGCATGATCTCGACTGCAATAATTTGTCTGTAAATTTCTGTTTTTTTTTTTTGCTCGAGTGTAAATTTCTAATCCAATCTTAATATAATCTAATGATTATTGATAGAAAAATGAAGATAAAAAAATCCAATAACCAAACACAGAGACAAAAAAGTGGGAAAAAAATGAAGACCGCTCAACTTGGGAGTGGAGTCAGGAGTGGGTGATGTTCCGCTGTTCCCGGCGTAAAATGATGAAATTCTGGACTGAAAAATTGATGATAAAAATCCAGCAAAACAGGCAACGACAGTGATGATGCCATGGGCATGGGTGGCGCGAGTCAGAAGAAAAAGACAAAGGAAGGTCGGTCACGCCAATAATTAAATCAATTAATTACTTTAAAACGATAAACTCAAACAATCATCAATCATGCTCATGGGATAATCTTCTTCTTCTTCTTCGGCGACCCAACCTTACGAGGCACGTACTCTCTCTCTGTTCGTTTGCAATTGCAACAGCGATCCTCCATCGCTCATGGCTTCTTCTGATCCTATTCAACCTCGAGGTAAAGTCCTCTCTAACTGCGCTGCTTCAATTTTCTATTTCTTCTTGTCTCTTTTTTTTCCTTCTGATTTGGGGGGACGGTGTTTGCTTGTTTGTTCAGATGTGTGTATAGTGGGAGTTGCCCGCACGCCCATGGGTGGATTCCTTGGCTCCCTCTCCTCTTTCTCTGCTACCCACCTCGGCTCTCTTGCTATTCAATGTCTGTCTAACTTCTCTCTCTCTCTCTCTTTCTCTCTACTTTTTCTGCTATTAGATTTATGATTGTTTCGATCAACTGTAATGAAATAAATGTTTAGGTGCTCTTAAGAGAGCAAATGTGGATCCTTCCCTTGTGCAAGAGGTCTTCTTTGGGAATGTTCTAAGCGCCAATCTTGGCCAAGCTCCTGCCAGGCAGGCTGCTCTGGCTGCCGGCATCCCCAACTCTGTCATTTGCACCACCATTAACAAAGTTTGTGCTTCTGGGATGAAATGTTAGCTCCCCCACTCCCTTAATTTGTTTATTTCTGTCACTTGTGATCTTCGTCACTGTCACTGATCCCTGGCGGGGTATTTCTTTGTTCAGCCACAATGCTAGCAGCACAAACCATCCAGCTGGGTCTCAACGATGTCGTAGTCGCTGGTGGCATGGAAAGCATGTCCAATGCCCCTAAATATCTACCAGCTGCCAGGTTAGCCTTTTTGTCTACCAGCTACTGAAAAATTAAGATATTTGTAAGTCTCATGATTAGGGGACTTTTAAGTAAAATCTTGCAATCCATTTTCCACTTGAAGGGCTTGCACTCATGTTGGCGTGGTTCAGTGTGCACCTAAATGTACCTAATTTGTGTTCGTGACTCTAATTTGCAAACAGGCAGGGGCCTCGATTAGGACATGATACCATTGTCGATGGCATGCTTAAAGATGGTCTTTGGGATGTCTATAATGACTTTGGAATGGGAGTTTGTGCAGAAATATGTGCTGATCAACTTTCCATATCAAGGGAAGAGCAGGTAGGGTCTCTCAAGAGATTGACCTGCTAAATTATATTGATGCATTTCATCTTTAGGCGTTCTGCAATCAAATAAATTTATCTGAGAGATGGTTTTTCTTGTACTTGTGGCCGAATCAGATTCATAAATTTCTGTGCTTAGTGTGCTTAGAAAACAGACTGCTTAATCCATCAACATTGGAACTGTAAAATCTTACAGTTCAGTGTATGTATTTTGACATATAATTCCCTTGTCATACTAAGTTTAACTTACTCTTGTCACTATCTCTAAGATTGGGCTACACTAATGTTTCCTTGCAGGACTCTTATGCTATTCAAAGTTTTGAGCGTGGACTTTCTGCGCAAGATGCTGGTCTCTTTAAATGGGAAATAGTTCCGGTGTGGTTTCGTACTGTTCTGAACAGCAGAAACTATTCAGATTATGCTGCAGAAAATGCCAATGTTAACTCTCAATCTTCTGCTGCAGGTTGAAGTTTCTGGGGGAAGAGGAAAGCCTTCCTCAACTGTTGACAAGGATGATGGTTTACAAAAGGTAAGTACAATAGGTGGGCATGGGATAAAACTTACATGGACTATGTTTCTTTTAAAGTGATAACTACCATATTTTACTTTGCAGATCAGAATTGCAAAACTTTTCGAGTTTTAGTGATCAAAGTATATTACCTATATCTTGATTTCAACTAAATGTTGTAGATTTTCTTGACAAGGAAAGTGGGGATTTTAAATTGGTTGTTGAACTTCAATCTCTGGTTGTAGTGAGTCAAAATTCTACCTCTTCCAACCACTTTGTTTTCTCCCCCTCATTTGACAATTAACATAACTTTTGGACTTTAATTTCAATGATTTTGGAGGTCTACAAAAATTTCATTCCTGTATTATGATTTCATTTTTCAGCATCAAAATATCAAATGCACTTCCATTGTCATATGTTTTATCTTCCTTTTGCTAGTTTGATGCTGCAAAATTAAAGAAGCTTCGACCAAGTTTTAAGGAGAATGGGGGTTCTGTTACTGCTGGCAATGCTTCTAGCATAAGGTCTCTCTCTCTCTCTCTCTCTCTCTCTTGCTCTCTGGTGCATATCTCATTTTTAACGATGCATAATGGGTTGTGTTTTTCTTGGGCAGCGATGGTGCAGCTGCACTAGTGCTAGTGAGTGGGGAGAAGGCACTTCAACTTGGATTACAAGTAATTGCTAAGATTAAGGGATATGCTGATGCAGCTCAGGTAGTGACATTCCATTTCTCATTTATCTTGGTTTGGTGGAGTCCAACTTGTTTTGATGCTAAAACAAGATTGTCTGGACAGGCGCCTGAATTATTTACAACTGCTCCAGCCCTTGCACTACCAAAAGCTATTTCAAATGCTGGTTTGGAGGCTTCTCAAATTGATTACTATGAAATCAATGAAGCATTTTCAGTAAGAACACATGCTTTTATACTTTGATACATCGTTTCTTTGATTTATTTAGCATTTTCTGAAAACAAATACTTTTTAACTCTGCAGGTAGTTGCTCTTGCCAATCAAAAGCTGCTGGGCCTTAATCCCGTGAGTCTTTCATGCATAGTTATTGAATTCAAAATTGATATGGTGCACTCTGAACTCTCAAAACAGGTCATTTATTTATTTATTTTCACAATTCGTCTTTCTTATGAATTCAGGATAGACTTAATGCCCACGGTGGAGCTGTATCTTTGGGACACCCGTTAGGATGCAGTGGAGCTCGTATCTTGGTCACATTGTTAGGGGTAAATCAAGGATTTGCTTGTTTCTCTCATGTGATTGTTAATTTTCGTGAGTGTCCCTTAATCGAAGAGTAACATTGTTGCAGGTACTGAGACATAAGAATGGGAGGTATGGGGTTGCTAGCATATGCAACGGGGGAGGGGGGGCATCCGCTCTTGTTCTTGAGCTCATGTAAGACTTTTACATTTGGTAAGGCGTATGCTCGATTCAAATTGAATAGTGTCTTGTTCTTTCCGATTCCACCGGCTGCTAGTGCTATAACAAATGCCGATGTTTCTCCCCCTTTGGATGTGTACCTCTGAATTTTCGACAACCTTAACGAGTAGAGGAGTCAAATCACTAATGAAGTAGTTTTGATGTTGCACTTGCAGGCCAATAACTTGGCGGCTGGGACCGTCTTTGTTATGAATGACATCATCATCATCAGAATGTTGGAAAAGGTGTTTTAACTTTGTTTCGCAGCAACAAGTAACAAAGGTTTGTAATTGTAATTTGAATGTCAGTAATTGATGCTTGAAGAAAGAAAAGATATGCCCTATTCCTCACTCATTCTTTTTGTTCTATCCTTGCATTCTATATATGGAGTATGGTATACGAAACTGCAGAGAATCAAATTTTTTGTCCAACTCTTATACTACATTATTATTACCAAGTATGCTGTGCAGCGAAACAAGCACCAAATAGGGTTTAGAATTGTGTTTTTTAGAAAATCAGAAAATTGTTAAAAAAAAAAAAAATCATGAATTTTAAGTTTTAACCCCGCATTTTTTTAATAAATTTTTTTTTTTCACAAAATATTTTGTGTGTGCATCAAGAAATATTTTAAGACATATGGAGCGGTTTTAATTTTTATTGAGCCACAAATGTATTGTACGGAGTGTCTTGTAGATGGAGTTCTTTTACGGAATGTCTTGTACACCATTTCAATTTATTTTAAGTTTACTGCATAAAGAGTAATTAAAAATACATTTGTGGCTCAATAAATGGTAAAACCGTTTTCAATTGTCTTATAAAATTATTCGTAATCATGGAGAAAAATATTTTGCAAAAAAAAATTTGCATTTTTCCAAAAAAATAATGTAGGCTAATCGTCACGGTTTCTAGGCTATTTTGCAAATTTGTAGAAAAATAATCATAAAATCATTTTGCTTTCACCACAATGTGAGGTTTTGAAATTCATGTACAACATTTTGTGGATGTTTTAGATAGGACCCAACTTTAGTATTTGTCTATATACTTTTAAGTTTTGGGCTAAAATATTCTATTAAAAATACATTTGTGACTCAATAAATGGTAAAACAGCTTTCAATTTCCTTATAAAGTTACTCTTATTTGTGATGGAAAATATTATGCGTAACTAAAAAAATTGTATTTTTTTCTTTCAAAAAAACGTAGGTTAACCATCACGTTTCCTGGCCATTTTGCAAATTTATAAAAAAAATCACCCTAAAATCTTTTTGCTTTGACCTTTACTACACTGTGAGGTTTTGAAATTCATGTAAGAGCCTTTGCTTATATTCTTGTAGAGGGATATCCTTTTCGGAATGTCTTGTGCACCACTTCAATTTTTGTCAATTTATTTTTAGTTTACGGCATAATGAGTCAATTAAAAATACATTTGTGGCACAATAAATGGTAAAATCGTTTTCAATTGTCTTATAAAGTTATTCTTAATCATGGAAACAAATATTTCACAAAAATAAAAATTTGCATTTTTCCATAAAAAAAAACGTAGGCTAACCATCACGGTTTCTAGGCTATTTTGCAAACTTGTAGAAACATAATCCTAAAATCTTTTTGCTTTCACCGCAATGTGAGGTTTTGAAATTCATGTACAACTTTTTGTGGATGTTGTTTTAGATAGGACCCCACTTCAATATTTGTCTATATACTTTTAAGTTTTGGGCTAAAATATTCTATTAAAAATACATTTATGACTCAATAAATGATAAAACAGCTTTCAATATCCTTATAAAGTTACTCTTACTCGTGACAGAAAATGCTCTGCATAACTAAAAAATTTGAAAAAAACGTAGGCTAACCATCACGTTTCCTGGCCATTTTGCAAATTTATAAAAAAATCACCCTAAAATCTTTTTGCTTTAACCTTCACTACATTTTGAGGTTTTAAAATTCATGTAAGAGCCTTAGCTTGTATTCTTGTAGAGGGATTTCCTTTTCGGAACGTCTTGTGCACCACTTCAATTTTTGTCAATTTATTTTAAGTTTACGGCATAAAGAGTCAATTAAAATACATTTGTGGCACAATAAATGGTAAAACTGTTTTCAATTGTCTTATAAAGTTATTCTTCATCATGGCGAAAAATATTTCGCAAAAATTAAAATTTGCATTTTTTCCAAATTAAAAACAAAAAAATCGTAGGCTAACCATCACGGTTTCTAGGCTATTTTGCGAATTTGTGGAAAAATCATCCTAAAATCTTTTTGCTTTCACCGCAATGTGAGGTTTTGAAATTCGTGTACGACTTTTTGTGGATGTTGTTGTACATGGAGTCCCATTTTGGTAATGGTTTGGATCCCACTTCAATATTTGTCTATATACTTTTAAGTTTTTTGCTTCAATATTCTATTAAAAATACATTTATATCCCATTTCCAAGCCATTTTGCAAATTCATAAAAAAATTGTCCTAAAATCTTTTTGCTTTTACCTTTACTACACTGTGAGGTTTTGAAATTCATGTAAGAGCCTTTGCTTGTATTCTTGTAGATGGAGTTCCTTTTCAGAATGTCTTGTGCACCACTTCAATTTTTGTCAATTTACTTTAAGTTTACGGCATAAAGAGTCAATTAAAAATACATTTTTGGCACAATAAATGGTAAAGCCATTTTCAATTGTCTTATAAAGTTATTCTTAATCACGGCGAAAAATATTTCGCAAAAATAAAAATTTGCATTTTTTTTTCAAAAAAACGTAGGCTAACCATCACGTTTCCCGGCCATTTTGCAAATTTATAAAAAAATCTTCCTAAAATCTTTTGGCTTTCACCTTTACTACACTGTGAGGTTTTGAAATTCATGTAAGAGCCTTTGCTTGTATTTTTGTAGATGGAGTTCCTTTTCAGAATGTCTTGTGCACTACTTCAATTTTTGTCAATTTACTTTAAGTTTACGACATAAAGAGTCAATTAAAAATACATTTCGGGCACAATAAATAGTAAAACCATTTTCAATTATCTTATAAAGTTATTCTTAATCATGGCGAAAAATATTTCGCAAAAATAAAAGTTAGCATTTTTTTTTCAAAAAAACGTAGGCTAACCATCTTGTTTCTCGGCTATTTTGCAAATTTAAAAAAAAAATCGCCCTAAAATCTTTTTGCTTTGACCTTTACTACACTATGAGGTTTTGAAATTCATGTAAGAGCCTTTGCTTGTATTCTTGTAGAGAGAGTTCCTTTTCGGAATGTCTTGTGCACCACTTCAATTTTTGTCAATTTATTTTAAGTTTACAGCATAAAGAGTCAATTAAAAATACATTTGTGGCACAATAAATGGTAAAACCATTTTAAAATGTCTTATAAATTTATTCTTAATCATGGCAAAAAATAATTCACAAAAATAAAAATTTGCATTTTTTCCAAACCAAAAACATAAGCTAACCATCACGGTTTCTTGGCTATTTTGCGAATTTGTAGAAAAATAATCCTAACATCTTTTTGCTTTCACCGCAATGTGAAGTGTTGAAATTCATGTATGACTTTTTGGGGATGGAGTCCTGTTTCGGTAATATTTTTTAACCCACTTCAATATTTGTCTATATACTTTTAAGCTTTCGTCTTAAATATTCTATTAAAAATACATTTGTTGCTCAATAAATGGTAAAACAGCTTCCAATTGACTTATAATGTTACTTTTATTCATGACGAAAAATATTCTGCGTAAAAAAAAATTGCATTTTTTCCCAAAAAAAACGTGGGTTAAGCATCACGTTTCTAGGCCATTTTGCAAATTTGTAAAAAAAATCGTCCTAACATCTTTTTTCTTTCACCTTGACCGCATTGTAAGGTTTTGAAATTCATGTAAGATTTGTTGCTAATATTCTTGTAGATGGAGTCCCTTTTCGGATTGTCTTGTGCACCACTTCAATTTTTGTCAATTTATTTTAAGTTTACGGCATAAAGAGTCAATTAAAAATACATTGGTGGCACAATAAATGGTAAAACCATTTTTAATTGCCTTATAAAGTTATTCTTAATCATGACGAAAAATGTTTCACTAAAATAAAAATTTGTATTTTTTCCAAAAAAAAAACGTAGGCTAACCATCATGGTTTCTAGGCTATTTTGCGAATTTGTAGAAAAATAATCCTAAAATCTTTTTGCTTTCACCGCCATGTGAGGTGTTGAAATTCGTGTACGACTTTTTGTGGATGTTGTTGTAGATGGAGTCCCGTTTCGGTAATGTTTTGGACCCCACTTCAATATTTGTCCATATACTTTAAGTTTTCGGCTTAAATATTCTATTAAAAATACATTTGTAGCTCAATAAATGGTAAAACAACATCCAATTGCCTAATAAAGTTACTCTTAATGATGACGGAAAATAATCCGCATAGCTAAAAAATTTGCATTTTTTTTCTAAAAAAACGTGGGCTAACCATCACGTTTCCAGGCCATTCTGCAAACTTATACAAAAATGGTCATATCACCTTTTTTCTTTCACCTTCACCGCATTGTAAGGTTTTGAAATTCATAAAATCATAAAATAAAATCATAAAATCATTTTGCTTTCACCTCAATGTGAGGTTTTGAAATTCATAAAATCATTTTGCTTTCACCGCAATGTGAGGTTTTGATATTCATAAAATCATAAAATCATTTTGCTTTCACCGTAATGTGAGGTTTTGAAATTCATGTACAACTTTTTGTGGATGTTTTAGATAGGCCCCAACTTTAGTATTTGTCTATATACTTTTAAGTTTTGGGCTAAAATATTCTATTAAAAATACATTTGTGACTCAATAAATGGTAAAATAACTTTCAATTTCCTTATAAAGTTACTCTTATTTGTGACGGAAAATATTCTGCATAACTAAAAAATTTGCATTTTTTTTTCAAAAATACGTAGGCAAACCATCACGTTTCTCGGCCATTTTGCAAATTGATAAAAAAATCACCCTAAAATCTTTTTTCTTTGACCTTTATTACACTGTGAGGTTTTGAAATTCATGTAAGAGCCTTTGCTTATATTATTGTACAGGGATATCCTTTTCGGAATGTTTTGTGCACCACTTCAATTTTTGTCAATTTATTTTTAGTTTACAGCATAATGTGTCAATTAAAAATACATTTGTGGCACAATAAATGGTAAAACCGTTTTCAATTGTCTTATAAAGTTATTCTTAATCATGGAAAAAAATATTTCACAAAAATAAAAATTTGCATTTTTCCATAAAAAAACGTAGGCTAACCATCACAGTTTCTAGGCTATTTTGCAAACTTGTAGAAACATAATCCTAAAATCTTTTTGCTTTCACCACAACGTGAGGTTTTGAAATTCATGTACAACTTTTTGTGGATGTTGTTTTAGATAGGACCCCACTTCAATATTTGTCTATATACTTTTAAGTTTTGGGCTAAAATATTCTATTAAAAATACATATGTGACTCAATAAATGGTAAAACAACTTTCAATATCCTTATAAAGTTACTCTTATTCGTGACGGAAAATGTTCTGCATAACTAAAAAATTTGCATTTTTTTTCAAAAAAAACGTAGGCTAACCATCACGTTTCCCGGCCATTTTGCAAATTTATAAAAAAAATCGCCCTTAAATCTTTTTTCTTTAACCTTAACTACATTGTGAGGTTTTAAAATCATGTAAGTTTAGCTTGTATTCTTGTAGAGGGATTTCCTTTTTGGAATGTCTTGGGCACCACTTCAATTTTTGTCAATTTATTTTAAGTTTCCGGCATAAAGAGTCAATTAAAATACATTTGTGGCACAATAAATGGTAAAACCTTTTTCAATTGTCTTATAAAGTTATTCTTCATCATGGCGAAAAATATTTCGCAAAAATTAAAAATTGCATTTTTTCCAAAAAAAAAAAAAAACCCGTAGGCGAACCATCATGGTTTCTATGCTATTTTGCGAATTTGTGAAAAAATCATCCTAAAATCTTTTTTCTTTCACCACAATGTGAGGTTTTGAAATTCATGTATGACTTTTTGTGGATGTTGTTGTACATGGAGTCCCATTTTGGTAATGTTTTGGATCCCACTTCAATATTTGTCTATATACTTTTAAATTTTTTGCTTCAATATTCTATTAAAAATACATTTATAGCTCAATAAATGGTAAAACGGCTTCCAATTGCCTTATTATGTTACTCTTATTCATGATGGAAAATATTCTACAAAATTAAAAAATTTACATTTTTTTTCAAAAAAAAAACGTGAGCCAACCATAACGTTTCCAAGCCATTTTGCAAATTCATAAAAAAATTGTCCTAAAAATTTTTTGCTTTCACCTTTCCTACACTGTGAGGTTTTAAAATTCATGTAAGAGCCTTTGATGTATTCTTGTAGATGGAGTTCCTTTTCAGAATGTCTTGTGCACCACTTCAATTTTTGTCAATTTACTTTAAGTTTACAGCATAAAGAGTCAATTAAAAATACATTTCTAGCACAATAAATAGTAAAGCCGTTTTCAATTGTCTTATAAAGTTATTCTTAATCATGGTGAAAAATATTTTGCAAAAATTAAAATTTGCATTGTTTTTCAAAAAAACGTATCACGTTTCCCGGCCATTTTGCAAATTTATAAAAAAAATCGTCCTAAAATCTTTTGGCTTTCACCTTTACTACACTGTGAGGTTTTGAAATTCATGTAAGAGCCTTTGCTTGTATTCTTGTAGAGGGAGTTCCTTTTCGGAATGTCTTGTGCACCACTTCAATTTTTGTCAATTTATTTTAAGTTTACAGCATAAATAGTCAATTAAAAATACATTTGTGAAACAATAAATGGTAAAACCATTTTAAATTGTCTTATAAAGTTATTCTTAATCATGGCAAAAAATAATTCGAAAAAAATAAAAATTTGCATTTTTTCCAAACCAAAAACATAAGCTAACTGTGAGATCCCACATCGCCCAGGGGAGTGATCCTTATATGTATATTCTCATCCCTACCTAGCACGAGGCCTTTTGGGAGCTCACTGGCTTCGGGTTCCATGGGAACTCCGAAGTTAAGCGAGTAGAGCGCGAGAGCACTCCCATGATGGGTGACCCACTCGGAAGTTCTCGTGTGAGTTCCTAGAAACAAAACCGTGAGGGCATAGTCGGGGCCCAAAGCGGACAATATCGTGCTACGGTGGTGAAGCGGGCCCGGATGTGGTGGACCCCGGGTCGGGATGTGACACTAACCATCACGGTTTCTAGGCTATTTTGCGAATTTGTAGAAAAATAATCCTAAAATATTTTTGCTTTCACCGCAATGTGAAGTGTTGAAATTCATGTATGACTTTTTGTGGATGGAGTCCTGTTTCGGTAATGTTTTTTAACCCACTTCAATATTTGTCTATATACTTTTAAGTTTTCGCCTTAAATATTCTATTAAAAATACATTTGTTGCTCAATAAATGGTAAGTAAAAAAAATTTGCCTTTTTTCCCAAAAAAACGTGGGTACATCACGTTTCTAGGCCATTTAGCAAATTTGTAAAAAAATCGTCCTAAAATCTTTTTTCTTTCACCTTGACTGCATTGTAAGGTTTTGAAATTCAAGTAAGAGTTGTTGCTAATATTATTGTAGATGGAGTCCCTTTTTGGATTGTCTTGTGCACCAATATTATTGTAGATGGAGTCCCTTTTCGGATTGTCTTGTGCACCACTTCAATTTTTGTCAATTTATTTTAAGTTTACGGCATAATGTGTCAATTAAAAATACATAGGTGGCACAAGAAATGGTAAAACCGTTTTCAATTGCCTTATAAAGTTATTCTTAATCATGACGAAAAATATTTCACTAAAATAAAAATTTGTATTTTTTCCAAAAAAATAACGTAGGCTAACCATCACGGTTTCTAGGCTATTTTGCGAATTTATAGAAAAATAATCCTAAAATCTTTTTGCTTTCACCGCAATGTGAGGTGTTGAAATTCATGTACGACTTTTTGTGGATGTTGTTGTAGATGGAGTCCCGTTTCGGTAATTTTTTGGACCCCACTTCAATATTTGTCTACATACTTTTAAGTTTTCGGCTTAAATATTCTATTAAAAATACATTTGTAGCTCAATAAATGTTAAAACAACATCCGATTGCCTAATAATGTACTCTTAATCATGACGGAAAATATTTTGCATAGCAAAAAAATTTGCATGTTTTTTCAAAAAAAAAAAAAAAAACGTAGGCTAACTAACCATCACGTTTCCAGGCCATTTTGCAAATTTATACAAAAATGGTCATGTAATTTTTTTGCTTTCACCTTCACCGTATTTTAAGGTTTTGTAACTCATGTAAGAGCTATTGTTAATATTCTTGTAGATGGAGTTCCTTTACGAAATGTCTTATGCACCACTTCAATTTTTGTCAATTTATTTTAAGTTTACGGCATAAAGAGTCAATAAAAAATACATTTGTGGCTCAATAAATGATAAAACTATTTTCAATTGCCTTATAAAGTTATTCTTAATCATGGCGAAAAATATTTCGCTAAAATAAAATTTTGCATTTTTCCAAAAAACAAAACGTAGGCTAATTGTCACTGTTTCTAGGCTATTTTGCAAATTTGTAGAACAATAATCCTAAAATCCTTTTGCTTTCACCGCAACATGAGGTTTTAAATTCATGTACAACTTTTTGTGGATGTTGTTTTAGATAGGACCCCAGTTTAATATTTGTCTATGTACTTTTAAGTTTTGGGCTAAAATATTCTATTAAATATACATATGTGACTCAATAAATGGTAAAACAGCTTTCAATTGCCTTATAAAGTTACTCTTATTCGTGGCGGAAAATATTCTACGTAACTAAAAAATTTGAATTATTTTTCAAAAAAACGTAGGCTAACCATCACGTTTCCCGGCCATTTTTGGAAATTTATAAAAAAAAAATCGCCCTAAAATCTTTTTGCTTTGACCTTTACTACACGGTGAGGTTTTGAAATTCATGTAAGAACCTTTGTTGTATTCTTGTAGAGGGAGTACCTTTTCGGAATGTCTTGTGCACCGCTTCAATTTTTATCAATTTATTTTAAGTTTACGGCATAAAGAGTCAACTAAAAATAAATTTGTGGCACAATAAATGGTAAAACCATTTTCAATTGTCTTATAAACTTATTCTTAATCATGGCGAAAAATATTTCGCAAAAATAAAAATTTGCATTTTTTCCAAAAAAAAAAACGTAGGCTAACAACCATCACGGTTTCTAAGCTATTCTGCGAATTTGTGGAAAAATAATCCTAAAATCTTTTTGCTTTCACCGCAATGTGAGGTTTTGAAATTCCTGTACGACTTTTGGTCGATGTTGTTGTAGATGGAGTCTCGTTTTGGTAATGTTTTGGATCCCACTTCAATATTTGTCGATATACTTTTAAGTTTTTTGCTTAAATATTCTATTAAAAATACATTTGTAGCTTAATAAATGGTAAAACAGCTTCCAATTGCCTTATCAAGTTACTCTTATTCATGATGGAAAATATTCTGCATAACTAAAAAATTTACATTTTTTTCAAAAAAAAATGTGAGCATCGTTTCCAAGCCATTTTGCAAATTCATAAAAAAATCACCCTAAAATCTTTTTGCTTTCACCTTTACTACAATGTGAGATTTTGAAATTCATGTAAGAGCCTTTGCTTGTATTCTTGTAGAGGGAGTTTCTTTTCGGAATGTCTTGTGCACCACTTCAATTTTTGTCAATTTATTTTAAGTTTACGGCATAAAGAGTCAATTAAAAATACATTTGTGGCACAATAAATGGTAAAACCATTTTCAATTGCCTTATAAAGTTATTCTTAATCATGGCAAAAAATAATTCGTAAATTTTTTTTTTTTGCATTTGTTCCATACCAAAAACATAAGCTAACCATCACGGTTTCTAGGCTATTTTGCGAATTTGTAGAAAAATAATCCCAAAATCTTTTTGCTTTCACTGCAATGTGAAGTTTGAAATTCGTGTACGACTTTTGTTTTGATGTTGTTGCAGATGGTGTCCCGTTTCGGTAATGTTTTTTAACCCACGTCAATATTTGTCTATATACTTTTAAGTTTTCGGCTTAACTATTCTATTAAAAATACATTTGTTTCTCAATAAATGGTAAAACAGCTTCCAATTGCCTTATAATGTTACTCTTATTCATGATGGAAAATATTCTGCATAACAAAAAATTTGCATTTTTTCCTAAAAAAACGTGGGTTAAGCATCACGTTTCTAGGCCATTTTGCAAATTTGTAAAAAAATCGTCCTAAAATCATTTTGCTTTCACCTTGACCGCATTGTAAGATTTTGAAATTCATGTAAGAGTTGTTGCTAATATTCTTGTAGTTGGAGTCTCTTTTCAAAATGTCTTGTGCACCACTTCAATTTTTGTCAACTTATTTTAAGTTTACTACATAAAGAGTCAATTAAAAATACATTTGTGGCACAGTAATGGTAAAACCGTTTTCAATTGCCTTATAAAGTTATTCTTAATCATGACAAAAAATATTTCGCAAAAATAAAAATTTGCATTTTTTCCAAAAAAAAAAACGTAGGCTAATATCACGGTTTCTAGGCTATTTTGCGAATTTGTGGAAAAATAATCCTAAAATCTTTTTGCTTTCACCGCAATGTGAGGTTTTGAAATTCATGTACGACTTTTTGTGGATGTTGTTGTAGATGGAGTCCCGTTTTGGTAATGTTTTGGATCCCACTTCAATATTTGTCTATATACTTTTAAGTTTTTTGCTTAAATATTCTATTAAAAATATATTGTTGCTCAATAAATGGTAAAACAGCTTCCAATTGCCTTATCAAGTTACTCTTATTCATGATGGTAAATATTCTGCATAACTAAAAAATTTACATTTTTTTTCAAAAAAATACGTGAGTGTTCACGTTTCCAAGCCATTTTGCAAATTTATACAAAAATGGTCATATAATATTTTTGATGTAACATCCCACATCAACCAACAGAGAGGGGGTGATGTGCCTTATATGTACATGCCCACCTCCATATAGCACGAGGCCTTTTGGGAACTCACTGGCTTCGGATTCCATCGGAACTCCGAAGTTAAGCAAGATTGGGCGAGAGCATTCCTAGGATGGGTGACCCACTGGGAAGTGCTCGTGATTTTCCAGAAACAAAATCGTGAGGGCGTGGCCCAAAGCGGACAATATTGTGCTATGGTGGAGTCGGTCTAGGATATGACATTTGCTTTCTCCGTCACCGCATTGTAATATTCTTGTAGATAGAGTTCCTTTTTGCAGAATGTCTTGTGTACCACTTAATTTTTGTCAATTTATTTTAAGTTTACGGCATAAAGAGTCAATTAAAAATACATATGTGGCTCAATAAATGGTACAACCGTTTTCAATTGCCTTATAAAGTTATTCTTAATCATGGCGAAAAATATTTCGGAAAAATAAAAATTTGCATTTTTCCAAAAAAAAAAAAAAAAAAACGGAGGCATTACATCACGATTTCTAGGCTATTTTGCAAATATGTAGAAAAATTATCCTAAAATCTTTTTGCTTTCACCCCAACGTGAGGTTTTGAAATTCTTGTACAACTTTTTGTGGGTGTTGTTTTAGATAGGACCCCATTTTAATATTTGGCTATATACTTTTAAATTTTTGGCTTAAATATTCAATTAAAAATACATATGTAACTCAATAAATGGTAAACAGCTTTCAATTGCCTTATAAAGTTACTCTTATTCACAACGGAAAATATTCTGCATAACTAAAAAATTTGCATTTTTTTCAAAAAAAAAGTGGGCTAACCATCACGTTTCCAGGTCATTTTGCAAATTTATAAAAAAATCGTCCTAAAATCTTTTGCTTTCACATTTACTGCGCTGTGAGGTTTTGAAATTCATGTAAGAGCCTTTGCTTGTATTCTTGTAGATGGAGTTCCTTTTCGGAATGTCTTGTGTACCATTTCAACTTTTGTCAATTTATTTAATGATTACGGCATAAAGAGTCAATTAAAATACATTTGTGGCATGTCTTATAAAGTTATTCTGAATCATGGTGAAAAATATTTCGCAAAAATAAAAATTTGCATTTTTTCCAAAAAAAAACAAAAAACGTAGGCTAACAGTCACGGTTTCTTTCTAGACTATTTTGCGAATTTATAGAAAAATAATCCTAAAATCTTTTTGCTTTCACCGCAATGTGAGGTTTTGAAATTCATGTACAACTTTTTGTGGATGTTGTTGTAGATGGAGTCCCGTTTCGATAATGTTTTGGATCCCACTTCATTATTTGTCTATATACTTTTAAGTTTTTGGCTTAAATATTCTATTAAAAATACAATTGTAGCTCAATAAATGGTAAAATAGCTTCCAATTGCCTTATAAAGTTACTCTTAATCATGACGGAAAATAGTCCCGCATAGCTAAAAAATTTGCATTAAAAAAAAAAAACAAACGTGGGCTAACCATCACATTTCCAGGCCATTTTGTAAATTTATACAAAAATGGTCATATAATCTTTTCGCTTTCACCTTCACCGCATTCTAAGCTTTTGAAATTCATGTAAGAGTTGTTGCTAATATTCTTGTAGTTGGAGTCTCTTTTCAAAATGTCTTGTGCACCACTTCAATTTTTGTCAACTTATTTTAAGCTTACTACATAAAGAGTCAATTAAAAATACATTTGTGGCACAGTAATGGTAAAATCATTTTCAATTGCCTTATAAAGTTATTCTTAATCATGGCGAAAAATATTTCGCAAAAATAAAAATTTGCATTTTTTCCCAAAAAAAAAGGTAGCATCACGGTTTCTAGGCTATTTTGCGAATTTGTAGAAAATTAATCCTAAAATCTTTTTGCTTTCACCGCAATGTGAGGTTTTGAAATTCATGTACAACTTTTTGTGGATGTTGTTGTAGATGGAGTCCCGTTTCGGTAATGTTTTGGACCTCACTTTAATATTTGTCTATATACTTTTAAGTTTTCGGCTTAAATATTCTATTAAAAATTCATTTGTTGCTCAATAATTGGTAAAACAGCTTCCAATTGCCTTATAAAGGTACTCTTATTCATGACGTAAAATATTATGCATAACTAAAAAATTTGCATTTTTTTCCAGAAAAATGTGGGCTAACCATCACGATTCCAAGCCATTTTGCAAATTTATAAAAAAAAAAAATAGTCCTAAAATGTTTTTACTTTCACCTTTAATGCACTGTGAGGTTTTGAGATTCATGTAAGAGCCTTTGCTTGTATTCTTGTAAATTGAGTTCATTTTCAGAATGTCTTGTACACTACTTCAATTTTTTGTCAATTTATTTTTAAGTTTACAACATAAAGATTCAATTAAAAATACATTTATGACTCTATAAATGATACAACACCTTTTGCTAGTATTCTTGAATGAAAATATTTCACAAAAATAAAAGATTGCATTTTTCTTTAAAAAAAAACGTGGGCGTTAAAGAATTTCTAGGCCATTTTACAAATTTGTACAAAAATCTTAAATTTGTACAAATTCATGGGTAATAAGGAAAATGTAATAAAACTTTTGAAACCGGTATTACTGTTTTTAAATCTCCATAAATATGTTTATATACATTTTAGAGTTAATAAACAGATGAGTAATAAAAGAACACTGGCATAGCTCGAAAGTGATGTGGAGATCCAGACATGTTTTTTTTATGATCATCTTTGCGATCGAAAGAAGGTAAAGCATCGCACGCTCTGGTCAATAGGTCAAGTACGTCATCTGTGTGACTATTGACTAAGGTGAGGTGGCAGGCAAGGCCAATTCTGTAATTCCCAAAATGTAGCGGTTGAAGCTCCGCGTAGTTCGGTTTGGTTCCCGCTAAAATAGCAGAATAAGTAAATTTGTACAAAGGGCAATCAACCTCTTCCGTTCCTCCCTACTCTTTGGGCTCTCTTCATCTCTGCGCTTGTTTGTTCTTGTTTCCAACGGACCCGGAGAGCTTCCATTCCGCCAACAAATCTAGCCCCATCCACCGTCTGCCATTTCCTCTTTTTACTTTTGACCTCCTGCACCACCTCTGACTTCAAGTCTTCCATCCTAATCATCTTTTTCCCTTGCAGGTACGTGCTTTCACGTTTCCAATATTATAGCACTATTCAGACACAATAATTTGGTTCAAACATTTGATACATTCATCCATACATGCATGTTGCGAGCAGAAGTAACCAAAAATGGCGAATGTCCATATAAAGGATCAGCAGAAGGCTTCGGGTTCCCCGAGGGCGGAGGTGGGAGAGGTTGACACCCGAGCACCCTTCCAATCTGTCAAAGCTGCTGTTAGTTTGTTTGGCAAAGTCGTTTCTAGAGGAGGACCATCTTCCAATACCAACGCCAACGCCAATGCCGTCAAGAAAAAGCTGTCGCCAGAGGTACAATATTCAATCAATATATCCCTTCATGCCATGCTAACTTATGGACGCACGTCTTGCACAGATGATACCCTTTCTATTTTGTACCGTATATATCATCATCTCTTCTGAATGATTTGATATTTAGCCGGCGATTTCTTGTTTGTCAGACTAATGCACTGGACAAGGAGACCCAACTTCTATTAGCACAGAAGGAACTAAACAAGACTAAGCAACAATTACAGAGTGCGGAAACTACCAAAGCTAGGGCACTCTCTGAGCTTGATAAGGCCAAGAGAACACTGCAGGATCTGAACACCAAGCTCAAAACTCTAACAGACTCCAAGCGATCAGCAATTAAAGACGCCGAAGATGTCAAGAATCGGGCTAAGAAACTAGAAGAGGTCAAATCCAGAGAAACCATTGAAGGTAATGCTTGGAAACGGGAACTGGATCACGCAAGAAATGAGTACACAGCCACTGTGACCGAACTCGATGCAGCAAAGCAAGAGCTCACCAAAATCCGACAGGACTTTGATGCTGCCTTGGAAGCAAAACTGGTTGCATTCCAACAGGCAGCGGAAGCTCAGCGTTCAGCAAACGTTAACTCTGACAGGGTTAACGAGCTGTCAAAGGAAGTTTCAGCCATGCAGGGATCCATTGAACAGCTCAAACTTGCCGCCCTGCAAGCCCAACAGGAGCAGGTAAACGCCATGTCTGAAAAAGAGGCCCACCTTCGATCCTACAAAAGTGCGAAGCAAGAAGCAGAAGACAAATTGCTATCTTTGAAGAATGAAATTGATCCGGAACTGGCCAAAGAACTAGAGGCAAAGCTTGAAGAAACAACGTCGGAGATTGAAGTTATACAAGAAGAGATGAAGAAAGCGCACGCATGCGAAATGGACTCCGTGAGAGGGGTAACTATGGAGCTCAATGAAGCCACAAAGACGCTGCAGGAAGTTGCGGACGAAGAGAGCTCTCTCCGAAGCTTTGTGAGTTCCCTCAGGCTGGAATTGGAAGACGTGAAGAGGGAACAGGGTGAACTGAAGGACAAAGAAATGGAAATGGAAGCTCTCGCTACTAAACTAACTTATCAAATACAGAAAATCAAGGAAGAGGCGGAGGCACAGCGTAATGCACCTCCTAGTCCTCATGAATATGACGCACATCACAGTTCAACTGCCCAGAAACTGTCATCCGAAACTGAAAGTGCAAGGCTGGAAGTGGAAAAGATGAAGGAAAATGCTAATCAACATAAGCGAGAAGCTGAAGATAGCCGAGTTGCAGCAGAGGGAACAGAGAAGAAACTGAAGATTGCCCTCGAAGAAGCTAAAGATGCAAGAGAGGCAGAACAAAGAGTCCTTGAGGAGCTGAAGCTCTTATCTGGGGGAACACAGGAAGAAGGTGCGTCTTCAAACTCAGAGACCGGTGGTGCCAAGATCAGACTATCGGAGGAGGGGTTTGAATCTTTGAGAAGGAAAGTTGAGGAATGTGAAAAATTGGCTGAGATGAAGGAGGCAGAAAGCATGAACCAAGTGGAAGCAATCAATGTAAGAAAAACTGAAGTAGATAAAAAGCTGGAGGCCAATTTAAAAGCTATAGAGGAAATCAAGACTGCAACAGACATGGCATTGAACAAAGCAGAGACGGCAGATTCGGCAAAATCAGCAGTTGAGGGAGAACTTCGTAAGCGGCGCCAAGAAGAACAAACGGTGGTAGGCGAATCATCAGCGTCATTCCCCGTTCAGTTCTAACAGGATTCGAGATCAGATCACAATGCCAGACAAGTCGGATGGGAATGGGATCTCTCTTAGTCTTTGAGAGAGAGAGAGAGAGAGAGAGAGAGAGACCAAGTTCCATTTCAACAGGTCACATTTTTGGTGTATTGATTGTATTCAGGATAACTTATTTGTAAGTCTCGGTGGTCCAAAAACAGGGAAACTTGTAAATCTATCGTTTTATTATCTCAATACTCAAAACAACAATTTCTGCTTTTATTGGCTCTTCCTAGCAAAATTTAAGAAGTTAGTATGCAGACTTTTAATCAACCGATCGCTAGGGGCGTCGTCACTACAGAAATAGCACCAGAACCAGAAACTGGCATGTTAAAAAATAAAAAATTCTCTATCCGTGAAGGGAGATTATATTGGCACACCTCAAATTACTTTCCCCACACTCTTTTAATTTTTTAATATTTTTCCATCAAGTATTAGTGATGTGTAAAAAAATATTAAAAAATTAAAAATGTGTGGAAGAAATAATTTAGGGTGTGAATATAATCTCTCTAGGTGAAAACAGGTTAATATGTGCAATTACCATACGATATAGAACTGTGCAACTAAAGACGACAATTTTCCTGCTGCATTACTACAACGCATATTAGGCTACTCAGAGGTCTGAATTGATAATCCAGCCCCACACGTCAAATTACATACACTGTAGTAGCTTTGCGACCGTTAAATTCACGTAGATAATGTCAGCAACTACGATTACAACCAATCATATGGGATGATTGCAACTCTAGGATCAGTAATGCAAAGACTCCTTGTCCAGCAGCTTTAGAAGTGAGCACAAAGCCATAAGATTCTTCGCAAGTTGGAAAGGCACCAAACTCTGGCTTCAGTCACCATTGATTTTGAGGCCCATTCCCATTACCAAATTTGTTAAACTCAGATTCTATCGTTTTAGCAATCTGTGTTCTTTCTGCAGCCGCCTCAGGTACATCCACATGAAAAGAACCGTGTCTGAATGGCTGAACGGATTCCTTCATCATCGATTGCTGCTTGACGTGGTCGTAGAGCTGTTGATGAAAGTGGTGGTCCAGGGAGTAGCAATTGTCAGCTCCATTCTGTGAATTTCGAGATGATCCCGAACCTTCACTTTTACAGAAATGTGGAAGAGATGCATAATCCATTATCTACACAAACATCAAATCCAACTACAAGATCAGTCAATTTGAATACAAGAAGCAAAACTGGGCTATGTGTCCATCACATGGGTTTGCCTTCGCATCCAGTTTCAACAAGTACATTGACTTAGGAAAGAGGAAACATGTTCGTGTCCAGTGAAAATACTAAGGATATCAAAACTCAACTGTTAGAAAGTTATTTTAAAGTGACCGAAAAAAGAAAGATGCTTTCGAGTAATATGAGAAGAACTCATAAGCATTCAAATTCGCAACACATGAAGCATAATGGGGAACACATTACCTTCAACAGTTCATCCCTACCACAACCAGACAACACTTGCACTTTTTTCCTTGTCCTCTCCTGCAAAAGTGGCTTGACAACCTGCTAACAGTCCAAAAATTATACGCCTCCAATTCCAAAAGGGCATCTAAAATATATGAATGTGCTCATGCAACAAACTCAATCATACTTATGTAGAAAACAAAAGATTTAAGATCACATTATACCACAAAGATCAACAATGTGAAGACTAACCTTCCAACAAGCTGAGAATATATATGGGGCATTTACAATGTAGTATGTATTTGTCCTCTCCGGGTAGTTCAAATCATCAATGGTTGATATAATTGTCATTAACTGCATGGACGTGAAACATATAAGGTAGTGAATTGTAGAACTCATGTACATACATACAAAAGTAGAATTGTCACACTTATGCATTTCATGAGATATATAATCATCCTAGTTTATATTTTTCTTTTTTTTCGAAAATTTATAAAAATAATTCCTCACTAAGGAACATTGGATAAACCTAAATAAAACTGTGATTTGTACTTGTCATAGGAAAGAACAAGATACGTTTAAACTGTAATGAAAACAAACAAACAAACAAAAAGAATCTACGTTATCAAGTTATATGTACCTTTATTTGGCTTAGTGCTGAGAGTTTCAAACCAGTCATATCTAAAACCTTGATGCAGGTGGTAATATGCTTACCATACTTCTTCGATGCAGAAGGCTACAGCCAAAAACACAGGTCAGAAGAAAGACTCAAGAAACCTTAGAGATTCAAGATCTGATACTCACCAAAATTACACGATCTCGATATTCATTAATTTGAATGTGTGACTGCACATAGTAGTGAACCTGCAATCAAGAAGAAAACATAATTCTCAAAGACTGTCAAGACTCAAGGACCCCCAGCACCAAGATAAAGTGGCAGATGTAGGTAATTCAAATTCAAGAATTGTTGTTAATTGTAAGAAAATATGGTCTTTCATTTTCATCTAATACTTACTGACGCTTTGTCATATGTACTTCGTCCAACACCAATGGCAAAGATGGGCAAGCCCTGAAGAGCAAAGGAGAATGAATAAACATGTTACAGGCTGAAGCACACACAAATTTCAAGAGAAAAAGCATTCGTAGAAGACATGACAGTGTAAACGCCACAAAAGAGATGAGTTTTAAGAAAGAATGAGGACCTCTCTTGAGTAACCTGAAAGACCTATGAGCTGTGAATCTCGCACTCCTCTGTATAGTTCAGTTGGAACTATGGGCTTCTGCACAGAGGAATAAGATTCGGGAAATGTCAGCACGGGTAGGCCACCACGGTTATACATTAGATTGGTAATTTGGCAATCAATGGAAAACGCTAGACAAGTAGGAGAATAGGATAAACTTACGGCCAATATACTGTCAATATCATTTTGTACCCTCCAGTTTAAACAATCGACCAACTGGAACATCACGAACATCCCATTGGATTTCATCAATAGAAACAAAAACAAAAGAAGAGAGCCAACAATGGATATGATTCATTTGAATCATTTGGAGGCGAAAGAGACGAGATGCGGTGTTACCATTTTATGGGCTTTGGCAACGTTGGAATCCCTTGCTTTGAGAAAACGGCCGAAAGTCTCAACTAGATAGCCTTGATGAACATTCTATAAACCAAGAAACAATTACAATGATCATCCATACAAGTAAAAAATAAAAAATAAAAAATAAAAAAACAAAGATAGAGAAGGAAAACACGAGTGATTATTATCCAGTAAAGGTCAAAATTCAAATGAAGCATTTGTTGGGAAAGACGACCTTCATCAAGTGTCATGATTCACGAAATAGCAAGACAAGAAATTTATAAAGACTCAAGTGTCTTTGACTTGTCCCCTACTTGATGTTCATGTTAAAATCAAAGAATTAGACTTTTTTTTTTTTTGGGAGATGCTTATTAAACGCCAGTAACATGATTTGAGTGGCAAAAAATGCCAATGGGCAATTGGAAATTAGAAATTATCCAGAAGAACTAAAAAAAAGAAAAAGATTACGTTAAGCAATTGGGAGGATGAGATGAGATGAGATTGATTCTAGTGGTATTGGGTAGATTAACCATCACATGATTCACAAGATGGTAGTGTATACTACTAATGGGGTTAGCATTAGCAGCATCTCCAAACCCAAAAAGTTCAAAAAGAAGGTCAACTAAAAACAAATAAATTAAGTAAAACGAAAGAAAAGTAGAAAGTCGGCAGCAGCAGCGGCAGCAGAATAAGAGTTATGAGTCGAGCTGAGTTTAAGCTGACAAGTGACAAGAGAACAGAAGAAAGATCGGAGAGGGGAAAATGCCAACCTGAAACGTTCTCTTGAGAGGCTCATCAACTGCCATTTCCCCAAATTCCACCCAATAAAAAAACACCAGAAATATCAGAAACACTGAAAATAAAATAATAAAACACCAAAAGGGAAGAAAGAGGAGAGCGAGAGAGGAAGCAGACCTTGATCCATCAGAGCTTGGAATTGCTTGATCGCTTCCTGAGAAACGATCCCCATTTCTCTTCTTGTGCTGCTGCTGCTGCCGTGCCCGTGTCCTGTGTCCTTTGTGTGTCTCCAACTCACTGAGGAGGACAGAGTGAGTCCTTGTTTTCTTCTGAGCCCTCCCGTCCCCTGCCCCATTAGTATGAATAATGTTTTATTCAATATTATAAAAAAGTCATCTCCTAAAAAAGAATTAAAACTAAAGTCGTTTAGTCTATATATTTTATCAAATATATAAACAGTTCGTAATACTTTTATTAATTCTATTTATTTATTTCTATACAGTTCGACAACTAAACGATCTTAATTTTAATTGATTTTCATCACAAATGATCCTTGAATTTCACCATCAAGAGGGTCCCTGAAAATTGAAAATCAATCAATATAGTCCCTGAAAATAGGTATCGAAAATCGTGGTTCTTGCGTCACAATTTTGTTAAAGATTTCGTTAAATGATTATGTGGCACATAAATGGGTCCCACAAGATTTACGGGTTTTTATCACAAATGTTTCTGAAATTGACTCACATCATCAAGATAGTCCCTGAAATTGACTCACACTATCAAGATGGTCCCTAAAATTGAAAATTGATGAATGTAGTCCTTGAAAATAGATGTCGCAAATCAATATGATTATTCCGCTACAATCATGTACAAAAATTGATTATGTGCTGATGTGAATTTAATAATTAATTTAAAAAGTTGTCTAAATACCTTTTTGCACAATATAATTTTTTTTTTCTTATAGTAAGAGTGTAAAGATTGGTATATTGAGATTTTTTTTAGAGAATAGACAGCGGAGGTAGAGGAATGTAGACTGGGATGAGAGATGATTGCAGGACTGGATTTTTGGGTTCACAACTTTTTATTAACTATTAAATTATTAAACCTATTTGTAATTTTTTTTAATTTAATTAGACTAATGTGATTCATTTATGTGTCACATCAGCACATAACAAAAAATTTGACAGAATTCTAACGCAAGGACTACATTGATTTGGGACACTTACTTGCAAGACTACATTGATCGATTTTCAATTTCATGGACCATTTTGATGTCGCATGTTAATTTTAGGGACGATTTTGATGTCACATGTCAATTTCAAAAACCATTTGTGAGAAAAAAATGACTTATGAGACCCATTTATGTGCCACATTAGCACTTAACGGAATTGTTAACAGAATTGTAACATAATGACCATATTGATTTGCGACACCTATTTTCAGGAACTACATTGATTGATTTTCAAGTTCAGAAATCATCTTGATGGTAAGGCTCAATTTCAAGGATTATTTGTGGAAAAAATCTTTTATAATATAAACAATTCTGATTATAAACATTAAGTTCTATGAATTGATAATGAATCATTTTGAGTAGAAACTCTTACTCATTTTTCAAAAATCAAGTATTGTTTCCTTACTATTACCAAAGGCAAAGGCAAAAGAAAAAGAAAAAGAAACCAAAAGGGTATTTATTATTATTTATTCTTGTACCTACTTATATTGTGCACTTTTACTTTATTAAAAAAACAATCTGACGTTTTCCAAAAAAAAAAAAAAAAAAAAACAATCTGACTGTAGTTTGCTTATGTGTGACCTTTTACCTTATTAGAAAATGATTTAGATGTAGTTTGCTAAATTATATATATACTAAACGCCTAACTTTCAAAATAATTCCCTTTGTGTCCTTTTTACTGTTCATTCGCCAGTGTACTTCCCTTTTTGCCCTTCAGTTGTTCTGTAAGTTTGGCTTTTTGTGTTTATTATACAGTAAAATGGCGTTTTTGTCCCCCTGTTGTGCAATAGAAATCTCTCGATTTCTTTTATTGCAACTTTGCCCATATTGCTTTGCTGTCAAACTGAAAACAAAACTGGGACGCGTGGCTTTTCGCCGGTTCTTCCCTATCTCTCTTCGACTCATGATTCATCATTCCCACCGCTTCAATCTTCCTCTCACAGTTTCATTCCCTCTTTATTTTCTTCTCTGCATGCCTCCTGCTCTCCCCATCTCCCTTCTGGCCTCATCTCCCAATCTCCCGATTCGAAGAAAATTCTTTAACTGGCTTTGATTGGAGGGTAGTCTTCTCTCTCTAGAATTTTGTTTGGGATTATTTTTTTCTCTCTGTTCCGCTCAATCTTTATGGCCTCTGGGTTTCAGGAAGCCCAGAAACCTAACCACTCAGCTTCACCATCTCTCTTCCATCTCTGCTCTCTTCGATCTCGCATTCTTCGATCTTTGCTTCGTGATCTCTTCCATTTCTGCTTTCTCTGTGAATTGAAAACCTTCTAGAGCTTTCTTCCCCAAATTTCAGCAGCAATTTTGCTCCAAATCTTTCCGATTGAAAAAACCCACATCATCATCATCTATTCCTCATCACCACAGGTACTTTCTACACTTATTATATGTCCAAATCTGCTTCAATATTGTGATTTGATATAATTACTTTAGAAAAAACTTGATGATTTTGTGGGTTTGAAAAAATTTCACTAATTTTCTGGGTTCGTCCTCACCACCATCGACGCGGGCAAAGCTTCCCAATTTGGCCTCTTTTTGGATTTTTCTAACCCATCGTTTGGTTTCCCAGAAAAAATAAATAAATTTAATAACAAAAACGTTTTTTTTTCTTTCTTTGCTTTGCTTTGATGCAGAGATTAAAGGCACAGAAGAAACCATGTACGCCGAAGGCTTCTTCAACATTAAGATTCAGATACTCGAGGTTGGTTCAAGGATTTTGCTTCTGAACTCAATTCAGGTACACATAATCTCTCTCTACTTTGATTCTCTCATTAGTTCTTCGGTTGGGCACCGACAAAGTCTCGAACATGAAATTATTGAATTAGTTCGCATGTTATTTTCCACTACCTAAGCAACTGACGGAAATCTAGGCCTGCCATTTAACTAATTGACTTCAAATCTTATCAAACATCCTCAATTTTTTCAAATCTTATCAAACATCCTCAATTTTTATTTGATTGTGGTTTATCCACCCCCTCCATGTATTTTATCGAGGTTTTTAGTTGATCTGAAAAACCTGACAAAAATCTTTACAATTACGATATGTTGTTTGACCGAGATCTTTCAGCTTAATCTCCTCCCTTCATCTGTTTCTTCCGCTCTCTTTCTTCATCTCTCAAACCTGAAAGACTAACAATATGAATACAAACAGAGTCAAACAGAGTCCACATATGCCAAAGACCAACAACCCATCACATCCCTCACCCAAAAACACACAGAAAGAAAAAGGAAGAAGAGCGTACGTGTTCCTAATTCACACTTTATTTCTTTTTACATATCAGTAAAAAATTTCATGGATTTATGTATTTTTTACCTGTGAATTCAAACTCAAATCCCAATTATAGATTAGTAGAAACAAATTTGTTGAATTTTTTATTTGCATGTTTGTTTTGGTTCTGTTCCTTAGCTTCAAGCGAAATGGAAACAAATTTGATCAATTTTTTAATTGCGTGTTTGTCTTGGTTCTGTTCCTTAGCTTCAAGGAAATAAGCGGGGTGAGCCTTGGGCCACCCAAGTCCAGCGAGTCAACTAATTCCAGCCCAAGCCCCAACCACCGCAGCGGCTTCCAACGACACCGTTTTCCAAAATACTCTTCACTTAGGTAAGCAATTAAGACTTTTGGTTCAGTTTTTATTATGCTCAAGTTTGTATATGAATTTAAAAGAATTTAAATTGATTTGGGGTCACTGGTATGTGGTTAGATTTCCAAGACTGTGACTACTGATGTAGTTATGACTGATTTTCCTTTTTGGTTCTATCTCAGGAGTTTGTCAAGGAGAAAGTTCATGAACAAAAAAGATCTAATCGAGAGGTATTTTCTTTTTGGCAGATATCACAAATTATATTTGGGTGTTTGAACAATATTTGTCTAAAAGTATACTATATTATCTGAAACTGAATTCATTTTGGTGTTTGTGTTTGATGCTATTTTTTGGATGCTTAGGTAATTAGATTCTTCTTATCTGGGAGTTTATTTTTGTATGTTCAATCTGAATATTTTATCAATATTTTCACCACAAAGGAGGGAGAAGGAAGTGGCTTATCGGATTTCTTGGGTGAGGCTCTAATGAATTTCTTTCTGGTTTCAATCCAATCAATTATCGCCAGACAATGATAGGCAAATCACCACAAGCAGCAGTAATTATGCCGCAAACTGAATCCAGGATGACTAACCTGGAGTCTTCATGGTGGTTGCACCTCTTTCTGCCCTTTAGAAAGGTTTCGGAAAAATAATTATTTTTTTTACTATAATTTTGGTTTTGATGATAAAATTTGGATTTGCCCATTTGGGGATTTTCCAGTTCAGAACCTAGGAAACAAGTAGCAATGCTGAGGCACTGTTGAACAGATTGTGAACCTCTGTTAAATCACAGTCCAGTGAAGGGATTAGCCCATTTGACTTTGTGTTTTAGATGAATCCGTTTCAGATTGGGAGAAAATTTAGACCCAGAAAAAGTTGGGTTTCCTGGTGAGTTGCCCGGCGGATTTCAGGTGGCTAATTTTGTGATTACAGTTAACTTTGTGTCATGACATTGTGGTATGCTATCGAATCTAATTAGCGATTTTTTTTGTATCGTTTTTGTGTGGATACAGGTCGGCAACGAACAGGTTGATCACATCTTGAGTTCTACGACTGATTTATTCAATCCTATCGGGTTGATCACATCTTGAGTTCTATGACTGATTTATTCAATCCTATCGGTTCTAAGTCTGTCCCTCCATAACATTTGCACCACCATCTGCCTTCCTCTCATCATAGCTTGGCTTTCAGTTCCTCAAGTAAAGTTTCCACCTTTTTTTCTTCAAGAAAATAACGAAGATTCCAAATTTATTGAACTATTTAGTGATTTTCTATTGAGTTTTTCCTTAAAATTTTTAATTTAAATTTTTTCAATTTGAATGGGAGGAATGGTGAAATGGTGGATGTGAGAGTTTCTTTTACAGCAATTCAAAGGGAAGAGCTTGAGAGACAGTGGACTCTTCCCCTATTCCTTTCCAAGGACACATTAAATTCCCTAAAAAAGTGAGGGTTCAATGACTTATTACTCATTTGGTTCTATTTAAATAAAGTTTGCTGATTAGGTTCAGTGACTTACTACTAATTTGCCATTCGTAATTCTCTGTTTTTTACTCAAACATTGTTTATGAAAATTGAACCTATAAAATATTTCATATGATTTTCAATCCCGCAGCATCGTGCGGGTACAAATTTCTAGTGTGATCCCTATAACGTCACCTTATTTTAATACAATTTATATATATATATATGCAATGTTAGGGATATTAAATTTTTAATGAACGCTATTTAATGTGCAAATTTGTTTGAAAAAATTAATCTAATCTTTTGATATATATACACACACACACACATATATATTTAAAGTGCAAAAAAAAAAATTTGAAATCGTCAACAACAACTTTCAAATGAATTTAAATTGATGTATTTTTATAGTCTTATTTTAGTGGGTGTGGGAAGGGAAAAGGGCAAGCCATTGTTTTTGTTGGATAACTAGATAGATTTTATTTTATTAGAAAGAGACAACAAATACTAACTCCTCCTCATGTCATTCTTTTTTGGTCAACAATGTCATGAGTCATAACATAACTCCTGAAAGAGAAGGAGGAAGGAGAGAGAGAGAGAGGGAGAGAGAGGGAGATTCAACGAAGGCTGAGACAGTCGAATCATTCATGCGTCATTCTTCCTTTCCCTATTTCTCCGTTCGGCGACACTTTCCTCACAAATTCAAAATCGTTCCGTTACCTGTCCTACCCAATCAATCTCTTCAAGTCTCCCTCTGTCTGGGAAAATTGGGAATACATTGAGTGTACAACACAGAGCCTAATTAGACTTAGATAGGCTTGTAATAGTTGGAAAGAGATCATTGGATTTCTTCCTCAAGTGATTCAGATCTTTAAAATTTAACCTAATAGTTAAAAACAAATAAGTTAATAAAAACTTTAAAAAGTTATAATAATTTTTTAGCCGTTTGATCAAATTTTTAAAAGTCCGGATCACTTGATCATTGAGTTTTATAAAAAGAGATCCAGAGAGGATCTTTCCGTAATAATTAGATTAAATAATTAAAATAAAATTAATGGGTTAAAATTAACAAAAAAAATTATAAAAAAAAAAAAAGAGTGTTGATTTCTTCTCTTTTAATTGCTATTTTTCTTAATAATATAAGAGTTAGTTTTGTTAAGATTTCTTGTGAGTTGGTTTACTTTAGGAAAAGAATCTCTTTGTGTGAATTTGGAAATCAATTCATCATGTCTGTTTATTGTATATTGTGCAGTCAGTTTTCGTTAAATACTATTTATATTTAATTTTAAATAAAAAATTTAAAATAATTTCGAATCGCAAGATAATAATAAACGGACACAATTATTGATTTTTCGGATCTTTACAAAAAGTATTCGAAGAGGATCCTATTTCGTTTGTTTAGAATATATTCATTTCACCGTCAGTTTGTTATCAGTCAGTCACTCAACCACCCACATATGACGTATGATTATGATTCCAATCCATGCATTAAAATATTGGGTCCCGTCCCGTCCCATGGCATTGCACATTCCTAGATCTCTTTGGTGCCGTCGGATATGACTTGTCAATTTCATGGAGACGGAGGATCCCGATGCACTAGCACTAGCACTACTTTATTTTGGTATCAAAAATCAACTTAAAAGAAAAAGGAAAAGAAAGGGAGGCAAAGCAATGTGCGCCAAATTAATACTTGTGCCAAACATACAGCACCAGCACAGGTATCCCAGCTGAAAGATTCCTCCCAAACCGGTCGACCAATAGGATTGCAAGTTTGGAGCTCTCCCTCCTCCCCGTCGACCATCCCTCGGTGTCTAAAACCCTCCAGAGTCCACTCAACACCACAAAATCCGTCAGCGTTTTTTCTTGTGTTTTAATTCCTTCTTCTTTTGTTGTCCTTTTAAGTTTACTCCTCTTATTAGTATAAATTAAATCGTTTGTTTAAAAATCTTATTTTCCTTTTAAAAATAATAATTTGTACCCAAAAGAAAGATTAGTTAGAGGGTCTTAACCTTGGTATATTTTTGTTAGGGAATAGGGTTATCCTTTTAAAGTACGAATTGACTTCAATTCCAACAGGTTGGTTGGTGTTAATGCCGGAAGAAATAAGATGAAATTGAATAATAAACTTTGGGGTGCGTGGATTGTAATCAAAATTACTACAATTTGTTGACCAATCACCATAGGAATATCAGATGATGTATTACACAAGCAGTATATTCGATTACGTTTTATTATTTACCCAATCTACGTACGCGTTCTTTTCAATCAAAGAGAATTCAGAATGGACAGTGTTGGGGTTAAAAAATTCAATTACCAAAGCTTTCATGCACATAACTTCACATAACTACACGTAAATTTTTTCCTAATAAGAAAAGAAAACAAAAGATATATTGGAGTTAACAATTACTGGTACAATTTGTCATGTACATAATAACAAATATAAATCATCATGAAGTGAGTATTCTACAATTCAAAAGCTATAAACTACATTTCTAACGTGCAACGATGTGTAAATTTCAAGAGTGAAGATACAAATTTCAACAAAGTTGTAAAATTTTGAGGTAAACCGGTAGGCTTTGAGTTCAAAGTATTAAGTACCTCTACTTGTTCATGGAGTGATATCATAAATAGTAGCCTGGGATTATCATTGTCTGTAACCCTACCCTAATATCGTGGGGAAACTAATATGTATTATTATTAATTAGCAAGGTCTTCTCTTAGTTTTGGGAGATGTTCAAAATAGTTGTTATGTAAGATTTAAAGTCTGACTATTTACTTGAGCCCAAAGCAATACGTACCAAGATGGGGCTTCCATAAATAGCTATAGGCAGACTTTTCGGTGTCTCAAAAATGCGACTTGGAACACTAAGTGCTTCCTACATATATACTACAAAAATGATGGATATGAGCTGTTACATCTGCAATGTAATTATATAAGTATCATATATATATGTTATATATGCAAGGATTAAGGGGAGAGGAACTAGGGATGGGCAACCGTTATGGTGGGCGGGTAATCGCGGTTATTTATCCATAACCGTTTATTCTCATACCTGCATAACCGTTTACCCGTTGGGTAATTGCTTAAACGGTTATACCCATACCCATAACCGTTTATAAACGGTTAACCATACCCATAAACGCGTACCTATTTAATCGTAACCGTTTAATACCCGTTTACCCATTTATCATTTTTTAACCCGTTTATCATTTCTTTTTTAACATTTACTTATTTTTCACCCATCTACGAGTTTTTATAACAACTTGAAAATTAAAAAATAAAAATTTGTCATAATTTTCTTTTTCTAACAATTAAATACCGTTATAGGTATATTAATCATACATTTCCGTATTTTAATTTTTTAAGTCCTTAGACCATTCCAATAATTGAAATAATAGTTTATGAACGATATTTTTAGGGGAGGTTTAATGAAAAGGTCCCGGTACTGTTCACTTTTAACGAAAAACCACTTTTTTACCTTTAACTGACACTATTCACTATACCTTTAAAAAGGACTTTCGTTAAAAGAGAAGTTTTTTTGGACTTTTCATTAGTTTTCCTTATTTTTAACTGTTAACAATGAAAGTAATATAAAATTGGCTAGGTATTCTTGGGTTACGAAAACTGTTGAAAGACAGTATTCTTTGGTTATTTAACTCTAAATGTAAAGTATTAACATAATATATATAATGGACCATGAAATCATGCACTATAGTCAATAACATTGATCTAAGTTTTGTCTGATAGGGAATATGGTTTGTGTTAATTTTACATATATAAAATAAATGGGTAAACGGTTACCCGTTTATAACCGCGGTTAATACTCATAACCGTCCATTTAAATTTCGTGGGTAAACGGTTATACCATAACCGTTTATTTATCTAAACGGTTACCCATAACCGTAACTGTTTAATTTAAACGGGCTGGTAACCGCGGTTACCAATGGGTATTTGCCCATCCCTAAGAGGAACTATCAAATGAAAGCAGGTAGAATTACAATTGAAGCCCTGCGCATATCAAAGTCCAACATAGTTGTGCAGCTATATATATTTAGCACCAAATAATATTGAAAGATTTGCAACACCTAGTTGGCTGAAAAGCAGTGATATCAAAATGTTGTTGACGTCCAAAGCCGATCGTGAATGTAGTACCAGTACTAGTGGCGCCGGAAGCACTAGTAGTGGACACCGCGATGATCCGCAGCCGCAGCATGATGAAGATGACGACGATGATGAGTAGAGTACAGAAAGGACTACATAAAGTGCAACACATCAAGCAGTAGCATAGCCGAGATTGAGGAAGAGGAAGGTGATGATATCGATGATGAGAAGAAGCGTAAGACCATTTATTCAAACTAAATTTTGCAAAACATGACTTGATTGTGAATGATTGAATTATTGCATAAGTGTTGATTAACGTGTTTATTTTTTATTGATGACACATCACATGATTTATAAATCTGGTCTAAAAAGTTAGTCTACCTAGCATTCTAGTTAATTAAGATCCAAACTAGGCTGAAGAAGTCTAATACCATGTAGAAAAGGATTTCCCTTAATTATGAAAATGTACAGTAGAACAATATTTATACAGGGATTACAAAGGTAACAGCCCTATACTAATTACAGAGTAAATTACGAGCTCATTTGAAGGTATTTTTAAAATAACTGAAAACATTTTCGGTGAAAACATTATGAAAATCAATTCTTTGTAAAAATCCAAATGGATCTTGAAAAAGCACTTTAATGCAAAAAACACATATCTGGTGTTTTTTTTCCTAAAAAACACTTAAAATGCTATTGAAACCCAAAATCAATTTCACCAAACGCTTTTTCGACCATTTTAAAAGCACTTTCCAACGAGCTCTACAAATAATTATCATAACGACAGCTGTTACAAAAACTCATTGAATTGGTGATAAATGTTGCAACTCGCTAACAGAAACCATTTGCAGTCGATAAACAACTATTGCTAAAAGAAATCAAACTCCAGATAATTATCAGAACCCTTTTGACCGGGAGCTGCGATTGTGGGGGTAGGAGGAGCCTTCTCCTTCTCGCTTGATGATGCTGTTGGAGCTGGTATCCGCTCAATCTCAACGGGCTTTGGGATATCCGGTGGGGTAGCACAACGTATCAATGCCCAATTTACACCTTCAAAGAAGGGATGTTGCTTAATCTCAGTTGCCCCTCGTTTATATGCCAATCTGTGCTGCGGTTCCTTAACAAGCAATCCCCTTATGAGATCCCTTGCTGCAAAACTGACAACTGGTGATTCTGGAAACCGGAGAGGCTGACCCACAACATTGAACAATGTTGCGCGATTCCCGGAACCCTTAAATGGAGTTTTACCAAACAACAGCTCATATAAAAAGATTCCAAAAGTCCACCAATCAACAGCACTTCCATGACCTTCCCCCTTGATGATCTCAGGTGCCAAATATTCATGGGTTCCAACAAATGACATAGACCGGGCATCAGTTGGCTCAGCAATCAGCTCAGGTAATGGTCTAACTTGGTTTCCTATTTCGTTTTTAGATTTTTTGTCCTTCTTGGACTTGCTAGAAAACAGACGTGGTCCAAAGCATGTTGTAGGAGCTACACAGGATGGTTGGATACAGGAAGGCGGCTCAATGCAAGCTGGCTGGACACAATACACAGGGTTCTTGCGCAAGGGTTCAAACTCCATTGATGATGTTTTGACAAGAGTTGGACTAACAGCACAACGGAGGGAAAGATCAAAGTCAGAGAGCATTATATGACCATCTTCCCTCACTAGCACATTTTCCGGCTTAAGGTCACGGTAGACAATCCCAAGCATGTGGAGGTATTCCAGAGATAGCAGGACCTCAGCGACATAGAATCTGCAAGCTCCAAATGAAAATCAACTTGTTACCATCAAAAGCTATGCACATGTACTATTTTAGTCCTCGCGACCACAAGATCATTGCTCAAATTGTTTGAAGCAATTGTTTGCAGAAACCGAGATAAAGCCCACAAAACATAAACATTTAGACTGATTACATCCAAACACATCAGCACTGAAACCCTTAATTTTTGAACATAATATCAGTCATCCATCCCATCTTACTTACTAGAACTTTAACCGTTTCAAAGTTTGAGGACTTTCTGTAAGTCCCTAGCTTTTTGGAGGAATAGGAAACAGTTACATAATGACTGATGGAAGATTGCCGATGACATATAATTGAACTACATAGATGTTCTACATAAAATGACTGGGGCACTTATCAAAGCACTTAGACAATGTAATAGCATCTACATTTTTTTTACATGATATGGACCAATGGTTTTGATTTCATCAGTTAAGGATGGCTCCAGTATTTAAACTTTGCTGAACACGATGGGAATCTATCGCACCAACAGGGAAAAGTTGGTGCAAATAATAATGCCACATGAATGTACAAAGAAATATCTTTTAAGATAGAAAAGCAAATGGCAAAAGCCATAGCGTATCAGTAGCTCAGTATCAATTAGTCTTGCTTCATTTAATGCTTTTACATGATAACCAAGAGCATTTTCTAAAAGTGTTTAACTTGGAGCATTTTCAGTATACAATGTTTGGTTAACCACCTATGGCTAAAAGGTAAAACCACATCCTCATTGAGGATTGACTTGCTGCAGACAGACTCTATATAATCTACGTAGGCCTGACACAAAACTTAAATATAGGACATTATCTGAAAACTTTCATTTCAATTTTCAAAACAAAACCACACAATCTAGTTTACTAAAATAATCTGGGATGATATGAAGATGAAACAAAAGATTCTTTTGAAGTAAAATGAAGAGAACCAGATAATGTGTGCAATTTAAATGAACATACTTTACTGCCTGCTCAGAAAAATGCTTCCCTGGCTGCCTCTGCCTGAGAGTGTGCAAGTCTCCTCCAGGACAGAACTCCATTACCAAGCATGAAAACTTGTCTGTCTCAAAGTGGGTGTATAATGTTGGAAGGAAGGGGTGATCCAGAGATTGCAGTATCTCTCTTTCTGTCTGAGCCCGAAGAAGCTTTTTACGACTTGCTAGAGACCCTTTGTCCATAACTTTCATTGCAAAATAACATTTTGTTCCACTCAGCTCTGACAGATAGACACTTCCAATATCCCCACAGCCTAACCTCTTTAGCAGTCTGAAATGACCCAGACCCAGAGCCCCATCTCTAGTTCGGACAGCTTGGATAGCTTCCCATCTCAAGTCATTTGCTTTGTGAGGTTTGCTGATGCTGCTACTAAAGCTGCTACAGGTGCTCTCATCACTCACATCACTGCCAGTGCTTCCTCTACACATACTGCTCTTGCCACTCTCAACAAAATCAACTCGATCACTAATCTTAGCACTTCCACTGGTCTTGGCAAGGCTGCTTGTTCCATCGCTCACTTTGGCCGAAACTGAACTGTCCTTCACACTTCCATACTCTGATGTCTTATTTTCCTGATCAACGGAACTTTCAAGTGAGCCTCTAGTCTCATTTGCAGTAGAATCTATTTCCCTAGTTGCCTTTTCAAGGTTGGATGACATTGACAATGAAATCGAATTCAATTTACTAATCAAGGAATCCGCAGATCCTTTTTCATTAGAATTTGTTGACCTTTTATTATCAGAAGCGTCTACTGCAACCCGCTTTGATGAGTTTTGTACAGATTTTGGTAATTGCTCCGGGAGCAATTGCCTGGGATCATTAGTTTCAACCGTCTGCCCACCAGCTACTTTCTGTTGCATTCTTGAGGAAGCTCTGGTACCAGATTTTGAGGCCATCAGATTTCAGAGGTAATGGGGGTTATCAAGCAAAGTGAAAATTTTCATTGCCCTCCCCCACTCTGGGCAACATTGTAACCTACATTAGCAGCCCACATAGTCGCTTCTCAACTCTTCCAGCAGCAACAGTCAATCTATAAGATGCGATACATGTATACCTAGTGTATCCTTTCAAATTGGAATTGAAAAGAAAGACATTGACTGCAATTAGACAACCAGCTCCTTCAAATGACGTCAGGAAGTAGATCACACAATTGGTAAAGCATATAATCAAGCAGAGAAAGACATGCAGATTGCAGAGCACCCCTGACAATGGAGGATCAGATGATGTTGATTCACATAGATATTAATGATCAGATAGAGTGCATTAGCCACCCCTTTTACCCTTTTACGCTTTACCCACCCTCCAATACATATACAAGGAAGAGGCAGAACAAAAATTACAATTAAGGAAATTGAAAAGAAAAAAACAGAAGAATTGAATGATATTAGCATAAGCAGCAAGTAAATTCAGGTAACCAGATAATGCAGTTTCTAGTTTCTAGTTTTATAGAGAAATAGGAGTAGGCGTTTCGTTAGAAATGGAATAATATTAGCATAAGCAGCAAGTAAATTAAGTTGATGAATCATGAGGGGACAATTACATAGAGCCCAGATCTATAATCTCACAAAACCGAAGCCTTCAGCCAAAACCAAGACAGATCCAAAAGCCCAGACACACCCAGATGCAGAAAGCAAGTCTAGTCTACAACGCATAGGCTATGCGGCATAGCCCATCAACGGAAAAGGAAAAGTGTGTCTCTGTGTGTGTGTGACAGAGAGAGAGAGGGGCAAAAAGGATTACCTGAATTGAAGGATCAGAGTAGAGGAGGAGGAGGAGGAGAGGAGGAGGCGGCTTTGGTTTGGCAGCGGAAAAGGAGAGGCGCTGTAGAAAGCGCGCAGCTCACAGCTTATCAGTTGATGCTTGTGGGGAGAGCAACTGAGGGAGCAAAAGGGAAGCTTGCTTGATTCTTTTAGAGAGAGAGAGAGAGAGAGAGAGAGAGAGAGTAATAAAACACACGCCTCCTCCGCTTCTGCTGGTGGTGGACCATTAGATTTAGGCGGAGGGAGAGAGAGAGGTGTCAAAGGAAGAAAGCTTAATATATTATTATTATTATTTTCTTTTTCTTTTTTTTTTTGTCCCAAAAGTAAAAGGGAATGGTCCGATCACCAAACTGGTAAGAGTCGCGAGTCATGCTTGCTTCCCTCTGAGGCTCCTCCTCCCCAACCGCTTTCGTGGACTGCTTGAAAGCCAAGCCCCCACACCTCAGTGTTTTTCTTTCCTTTTTCTTTCCCATTTTCTAGTTTCTAATTTTGTACCATAAATAATCTCCATCTTGCTGCGGAGACTATCTACTGTAGGAGTATTTGAACGGTTAGATTCAGAATGTCAAAATTTGGACATAACATGAAGACAATAAACGTAAACTACGTAATATGCATGAATTATTTGATTTCAAATTCAACAAGAATGCATACAACACAATGAATATATTGATCAAATTATGTGAATCAAACTTAATACCTTTTTCGCATCAAATGCATCTACTACACTAGAGTAAAACAAGTAAATGTAATATAGATCAAACATCTGGATCAATCTCCATGCAGAATAATTTGGTAACAAGAGAAGGTATATAGCTAGGTCGATGTTTGCCTAATTTGATACCTGTTTTGCCTTATCATATTTATATGGTCAATAAATTTAATGGTTAGTAGATGAATCGGCGATAAGAATGTTTGAAAAAGTATGTATGTATTGTGTCTACTAAAACTATTATATGATCGAGAGGATAAGAGCGATATTTGATAAGAAAAGATGTTAATTAGTACGTGTAGGATAAGGATGGATATATACATACATATATAAGTGTATTTTGTTCTAAGAGATTGGAAATATGCATCAATTCAAGGGTTTTATGGCAACATACGTGTAGGGTTTGGTCATTTAAGGTTGTCAACTACGAGTACGACTGCTTAGATCGACACTCCCATCTTTTTCCTCCACATCCATATTTATTATTTACTCTGGAAATTATCTTCTTTGTTACGATATGTGTGTGTGTGTGTTACGTGCATTTGTTGTTGCCACATATACAAGGCAACAAGCAAGGCCCCAAAAACCTAAATGCTATTTTTCTGAAGGGACAAGGCATCTTATCAAACTCTTTACTGTAACTAGGGATGGGCTAATTATAATATAATGTAGCTCATTATATAATTATGTTAATACTTCACATTATAGGTGTAATAATCTAAGTTTAAAATACTTAACAAATATTATATTACCTTTATTGGTAACAGTTAAAAATATACGTCTGTAAATTATAATTTCAATTATTCGAATGGTATAAGGACTTAAAAAATTAAAATACGGAAATGTATGATAAATGTACCTATAACGGTGTTTAATTGTAAAAAAAAAAAAAAAATCATGACAATTTTTTTTTAATTTTCAAGTTGTTAAAAAATATGTAAACGGGTATAAAAGGGGTAATAGTAAAAAAAAGGATAAACGAGTCAAAAAGGGTAAATGGGTAAACGGGTCTTAAGCGGTTACGGTTAAATGGGTATGGTTAATTGTTTATAAACGGTTATGGGTATGAGTATAATCGTTTAGACAATTACCCAACGGGTAAACTGTTATGCGGGTAATGAGCATAAACGGTTATAAGTAAATAACTGGTGTTACCCGCCAACCACAACCGTTGCCCATCCCTAACTGTAACACATATTCTTTTATTGTAAATTGTACTACTGTTTAGTTTTTTTATTTGCACGTAGAATGTTTTAGGTTTGGCTCATGTTAGAGTCGAGTTTAATCCACATTATTATGACAAACCTATTACGTAGTTAAATTTAAATTTTTAAATTTTTAATGTAAATATATAATTGTATTAAAAAAGTAGTGGTTTGGATAAGTTATCCCTTGTGTGTGCTTATTAATTAGGAAAGCAAAAGATGGTTTTCACAACTGTATTTGGTCCCCATTTGACTACGAAATCTTATCGATTAGATTTTAGCAAGGATAGTACTGTCAACACATGTTTTTTTTTATCTCTCATGTATTTTTTTGTTAATTTTTGTCCATCTATTTTAATTCATTCAATTCGATGATAAAAAATTAATTAAAATGTTTGAACAATAAAAAAGAGTGTGATAATCCGTCTTCCATTTTTTTATTGACAAGAATGATAATAGGGGGGGCACTAGTAGTAATCGTCGTGTTTCATCTATTTTTCTGGGCAGCATTGTCGCTCGATCGGCATGTATGAAGGAGTTGTATGTCTTACATATACATATATACACACACACGTACATGCATATTAATTTGATTATATATACTCCTGTTATAGTTGATATATCATTGCTGTGGATGGTTTAGTTGTCCATGAGAGATCTATATATGTATATGTATAGCCAGTGGCGGATCCAGGAAATAACATTAGGAGGGTCAGTAAGAATAGCGTGCGCAGCGTGAAATTTTTTTTATACGAGAAATAGCATGCATATCGTCATTTCATCGAGTCTTTGTATGCCTGAAGTCATTTGAAAATACATACTACACACATGTTAATGTATGCAAGGGGCAACACCCAAGGTATTCATGGACATTCATCGGGTTTTGGTAGGCCTAAAGTCGGTTGGAGGACATGTATGAAGCCAACTCTAATCTTCAAAAGGGCAACACTTAAGGTATCCATAGACATTCATCGAAGTTCGGAAGATCAACACCTAAGATATCTATGAACATTCATCGAAGTTCGGAGGGTCAGCTGACCCCCCCTTAATGGCTCCGCCGGTGTGTATAGCTAGCTAGGGATGCTTGCTACAATTCCATATTTATCCCCTAAATCATTTAAACCAAAAAATGGATCCCTCTAAAATGACTCTAAACCAACCAGTACATATCAACTCATGCAAACTCCTTCTTTCTTCTCGGTTTATTTTTTGGAAGAAACAAGAAATAAAAATTGTAGTTGTTAATGAAATAATTAATTGGTTATATTCAACTTCTAACATTAGTCGTATGATTTGCCTTGATAGTCGTATTTTTTTGTTTTTCTTTCAGTATATGAAATTCAAAAGTAGAGGGCAAGCCAATTGGGAATCTAAAATACCTAATTCACCAAAAACGACAACGAATCTATTTTGGCATGCGATGGACTGCTTTCTTTTTTACCATTGTTTTTTTTTTTTTCGCTCTCTTTTGTCACGGACAACTTTGCAGTTTTATATATTTCACAAATTACAATTCAGGTTGTCTCTCACAACCATATACACAAACAAGATGAAAATACTTTTATAATCAAGTTTTCGTAAAAATACAAGTAAATTATTAAAAAAAAAACACTTAAACTACATGCAAGAAGCAATATAACTGGCCTAATTATATTATCAAATAAAATATTCAATCATCAACTGCACATCACGTAATTTACAAAACATGATCAAAAGATACGGTTTCTCTATAATTTAAAATAATAAAAAACGAAAAACACACAGCCCCATGCATATAGCCCCATGCGCGCGCGCGCATATATATATATATATATATATATATATATATATATATATGTATTAGTTGGAGCTAGTTGCAGTCTTGGCACCATACCACGTACATCTTCACTTATCTAAATCTTATTCAAAAAAGGAAAAGTGCAGTTTGTTTCAAAAAAAAGAAAAAGAAAAAAGAAGGGAAAAGTGCAGTTTCTAACTTTCTATTCACTGCTCGTCCTTAGACCTGTAAACGGGTCGGGTTTATTGAGTTTTGGGTCGGGTTCAATCCGACCCGTTAAGTTAACGGGTCATCCGAACCCAACCCGTTAAGCTAACGGGTCACCCGAACCCGACCTGTTAAGATAACGGGTCACCCGTTTCACCCGTTAAGACCCGTTAACAATTATTATTATTTATTTTTTTTGCATAAAGTCTATTTTTTGTTGTTAAGATTTTATTGAAATTACTAAAATATCCTCTACTAACGGGTTTAACGGGTTGACCCAAAGTGATCCGTTATTTAACGGGTTCACCCGTTAGCGACCTGACCCGTTAAGCACCTACCCAAATACTAATATTAACGGGTCGGGTTAAAGGGTCGGGTCCAAAATGCCAGGTCTACTCGTCCTCATTTGGTATCACTATTATAAGTAAAGAAACGCTAGGAATTTTTTTTAAAAGGGAGACTTAATAGACTCTTCATCATTTTATCTTTTTGACATAATATGTTAAAATGTTGGCATAAAAATTATAATAAAAAATAAGGTAACAAAAAATTTATAAAAAATCCTACCTAAAAAGAATCTTCTTAACATTTCATTTTTGTATAACTAACTGAATTTGAATTCAACACTCATTAGAGACAATTGTTTACTAGTTCAGAGAGAGTTAATAGAACATGACACGTTGCGTAAATGTAGTATACGGGACCCATCAATTACAGAGGCAATTTCCAGTTTTGCATTACTTCTTTTCATATATAATTACATGTACATATACATAGTTGTCGAATAAATATTGTGTTGAATTTGTTTATTCTCTGACACTAATAAATTGTTTTGATCGAAAGACTGTTGAATCAGTCTCTTATTTAAGTAAAAATAAATGGCAATGGAATATATTCTCTTTTGATGGTCTTTTGTTTATGGTCTTTAGTTATGCATTGCATGCTTTGGATGCCTACACTTTGATATACTCTGCATCTCAAAAGGCGCCGTCTGGTCTGGCCTGGGAATCCGGCAATCAAGCTGACCAGGAGATAATTTATTTATGGCCTAATTGGATTATTAGTGTCCATGATGATAGGGTAGTTGGAAGATAGCCTCTGTAATAAAAAAAAAAAAAATAGGATTTAAGCCCCTATGGTGAAATTTGTTAGGATTTATGCCCAAAATCGAAAATTCCGTCAACTTTGTGTTAATTATTAGCACGTGAGTCATACATATTAGGCTAAAATGGAACTCTCCGTACACATGTTAGGCTAAAACGAAACTCTCTGTTAATTGTTAGCACGTGGGGATGGCTCACGTGCTAATAATTAACCGAAAGTTTATAGATATTTTAATTTTGGACATAAATCCTAACAAATTTCACCACATAGGCTTAAATCCTAATTTTTTTTTACCACATGGGCTATCTTTCAACTACCATGTCACCACAGGGACTATTAATCCAATAAGCCATTTATATATGAATGTAAAAATAGTTCTTGAAAATTGGCATAGCTCCTTATTTTGGTCCTTGAAATTTGAAGTCGATAGAAGTGGTCACTGAGTTTGTCCACCATCAATTATTTTAATAATTATGTGAAAAATTTGTATTAAATAAGGATAAAATAACAAAAATACCTTGAACTTTTGTCAAATCATTTTGGCTCATTGTTTATTAAGTCCAGGGTATTTTTGTCAATTTGGTCATTGTTTAACATAATTTTTAATGGAATGACCAAATGATTGATGACAAACAAACTCAAGGATCACTTTTATTGATTTCAGGGACCAAAATGAGGAGTTATGCAAATTTCAATAACTATTTTAGCTAAAAAGCCTATGTGAATAATATCATGGCATTGGTAAAGGCCTGTAAACTTAGTTTAGTTCATATTCTCTCTCGCCTCACACGTATGCTTATGTTGCCAGACTATAAACATTCATAGAAAAAAAATAAACATGGTTCATCATTTCGTACTCGTTACTTGTGACAAGTTGACATAAAGAAGATTTATTGAATTGTTATTACCATAAAGGACGATGATTCTCAGTTTGGCAAGAAGTGGAACATTTACAAGATAATATTATTGGATTCGTTATAAGATTAGATGGATGTCGAGCAAAGAATTGTCTAGTTGAAAATGATTGTTGTAAGCACACATTGTCATGGACACAGTGGAGTGCATGTGGATAGACACGGTTCGATTGTAAAGTGTGTATCACCCCTTATGAGTCTTTTGAGTTGTTCCGCTCAGCCAGCCACTTTAAGGCATGCTAGATATTTTGATTCAGGAATCAGCATGTTATTACACAATTAACTAACACATTTGATTTGAGACTGGCCTCAAAGAGTGTCAAACACATGGGAAGAGATCAAGTCATCAAGTCCAAAATGTCGGACAACGTGCTTGTATAGTACTCTGGTTGAGTCTTATTTGAAGGGTCTTCAAGAGCAGATTGAGTCGTCACACCTGTTGAAAAATTTGCAACGATCGTTACGAGTATCAGCGTGTTAATCAACAATTACATCAATTACTTTAGCATTGCAGCATGAATAGAAACTCTCTTACCCGAAAGAACGAGTAGAGTTCTGCAGCCAGCATTCTGGCCAAACAATATATCAGTATCTAATCTGTCACCCACCATACACATTTTGGAGCAACTAATATCGAATCTGCAAACGAAAAGGCAATGAGTCGGATACCTTCTCTTCACGATTGCAAAAATACACAATAAAGGCATGTATATGACATGAAGTTTGAAAACCAAGGTTGATCTCTATTCTCTACGAACAATCATATGCCGTTATGCAATTCGACTGTTCATATTCTATATGGGATACCATTGTCTTTTTTTGGCAGTTGCATGATGTGGAGTTCACTCACCTGAAATCTCAGACAATGATCTATTCTTTAGGAATTTTTTCTTTCAAAAATTATATACGAAGGTAAACAATTCTTACTTCTTTAACAAAAATTCCATCAGGAAATTAGATGGCTTTCCAACTACAATAGGCTCCTTTTGGGTGGATCCACAGATAGCAGCTACCATACACCCCGCACCTGAAACCCAACAAGGGAAGTACCATAAAGCAAAGTTTTAAACCTTATATTTGATATTATGTTGATTTTCATCAAGAAGAGGAAGGGACAGAAAAAAGAACCAGGCCATTCTTGTAAATCAGTCATGTGTCCAACTGCATCTCTATTGGTTGCAATGAAAAGACATCCTGGATTTTCACGTATGCAGAGGGTTCCATATCTGACAGGTAAAGGATCTAAAGTCAAGTAGTGAAGACAAATGTTTTAGAAGATAAAAGCATTGTTTACATTCTAACAAATGTTTTAGTACTCAGCATCATCTTTGTGGTTCGTATGAGCAAAACTGAATATTCTGCCCTAGACTGGAAACTGGAGAGAATGGAGCAAGGATTTTAGCGTTCTTACTGAAGCTTGTAATAGTTAATATACTGGTCTAGTCCAACCACAACTGCTCCAACCTGCGAACAGGAGTTGCAAAATTTTTAGACTGTGCAGAAAGAAGTCACAGGTCAAAACAATTACGGGCAAGAGGTTACATTACACTCTTATCATGTTCAAAGAAACAATTTGATTTCAGCTGCGCAGTTTTTTTCCCATCTTCCTGCAATGTAATGTTTCATCAGTTTCTTCTAAGGCAAGATTTCCATGATAATAAGAAAAGAAACCACATTCAAATATGTTATAAGCCTAATGCTAGCATGAATCATTTCCATAATACACACGAGAATGAGCACGGTTTAGCAAGTATCTCTGTGGTACAAAAACATTGGGGGTTCAAATACACTATAGCTTATACTTGTCAAAATGCTTGTATCTGTTTCAGTTGAGCTGTCTTGCTAAAAATATCAAATAGCGGTTAGTTGTTCAGTGCAGTAAGTTTCTTAAGGCAATTCAAGCTGTCCTCAATTACTAAGCTTATATCAAGCATTTACAAAACACCAGATGCAAGCAACACCCTAATGTACAGGATGAGAAACGGGATTCACTCATCTACATAATCATGATTCTTGAACATGAAAGGGAAACTAGTGAATGAAGCATACAAAGTGAAGTTGGGATGTAAATATACCTAGTTATAAGTTCCTAAAAGAAGAAACGATTCTGAAAAGTTCAAAATAGGGAGGCCTCTAATTTCTAAAGCCAGGGCAGGCCAGCAGCAGAGATAACCGCATAGTTGTCTTAACTATCTCCATTCATGAGAGTAAGGGGAAAAAGCTACAGTCTGTCAATCCAATTTTCCTCTAGGGCTCATTTGGTATAGAAGATAGGATTTGAATGGATAAGCAACTATAGACAAGGTTTGTTGAAGGAAGAAATGAAAACACTGTGACCAACTTGGAGGTAGGAGATCTATTACTTGTTAAGCAAAACTTATCTATTCCATCCTCCTAACCAAGGAATGATTAGAATGGAGGAGTTTCCTTCATGCTTAATCCCTGTCTAATCCCCTCATATGAAAAATCATTCCCTTTCCCTTCACTATACCTTGAATTTAGACGGTTATTCATTCCAATCCCATCCTAGAGGGTTATCCAAACTAGGCCTTCAAGCCCAAAAGATCAACTGAAGAAAACAAAAACAAACAAAAGCAAAAAGAGAAGAGACAAGATGAGCTTACGGGGCCACCGAGAGCTGTAAATCCAGCAAGCTGCAACTCTTCCAATATGCCTTGTTCCCCTATCACATAAACCTGCAAAGAAAGCAAGCAATGTAAGCACAGAAAGACAATGAAAAACTTACAAAAAGAAGAATAAGCAGCAAACCTTCTCGTGTTTGGGGAAGTTAATGAGTTGCAAGTACATAGCAGCGGCAAAGGATGAAGAGAATATCTCATCCTACAAACACAATGGATTTGATTCAACAAAATCAAGTATATTAAAGATTTCAAAGAGTGACTGAAAAAGAATTGAGAGAGGAGAGCTCACCTCAGAAACCGAAATGCCGAGGGAAAGGAACTTGTCCGCGTATTGCTTTCTTGATTTTGTGGAATTGTTGGTAACGAACACCAGCTTCTTCCCCTAATTTATCACTAAATCATTAGTTGGTTAATTTACTGTGATTATTGATTAAATCAGAATGGCAGTAGTTTTTTTTTTTTTTTTTTTTTCAAAAATAAAAAATTGAATCGGAAACCGGAAATGGAGAGAGAGAGAGAAAGAGAGAGAGTGCCTTTGATCGAAGGAAGTGGAGTGTCTGAGGGACGCCATCGATGAGCTTATCGCCCTTCCAAATGACACCTGCTCAGTGCAATTATCATAAATAAGAAATGCTGAAACAAAAATTATAAAAATAAATAAATTCAAATGGATGATCTGCATTTTTCAATTGAATATTGGTGGAATATCAAAGTATAACAATTGTATTGAAAATGACAACAAATAAAGGGTACAAGAAAGAAGAAAGGGGTAGATAAAGGACCATCGCAGTCGAAGAGAAAAGCTTCGATAGAATCCAGGAGCTGGTTCGCGTTCTGACGAGAAAGCAGCTGAGACTGGGATAGGGAGGAGTTCATCGTCAGGGTTAGGGTTTGGGACTGCAAATACACTACTATTACTAGTAGGTGGGCTGTATTCAATCGGGAATTTGAAAGACTTTAGTGGAATTATAAATTCATGGATGTTTATGGAGTTTAATTGATTTATAGAGATTCTATATAAAATTTTGATTGAATTCCCTCGAAATCTCATGGGAAGAGGTGAGATTTGTAGATGCTTAAAATACACTACGAAATCTCTCAAATTCCCTCAAATTCCTCAACTTTTTCAAATTCTTTAAAATCAATTTCTAATTGAATACACCTGGAATGTTATAAACTTCTTTAAAATCCTAATTGAATACACCGGATTTATAAAGATTTTAATAAACTATCTTAAAATCCTGATTGAATACCCCTTGAATTTCAGAGAATCACTTAAAATCCTGATTGAATACCACTAGATTCATTAAAAGAATTAAAATCCTTCAAAATCCCAATTGAATACATCCCTCTTAGACAGACAGACAGACGTCACAGACCCAGTCATTCAGTGGAGGGAAGTGAAATGGAGGGAAACAGGACAAGCCACGTCACTGTTACTAAAGGGCCAGTCAGCAAAGCAATAATAAACCCATGTCTCCTGGGCCTCGTCACCTTAGGTACCGTTTGGTACGTGGGACGGAACAGAACAGTGTGGGACGATGCGTTCTGTCTCATGTTTGGTACGCCTAAAACGGGTGGAACGAGCTGTTCCACATGACGAGTTTTGGGTGATTTTTCGTTCCACCTCACCTCCTGGAACGACCCGTTCCACATCCGTGGAACACAAATTTATAACATTTTAAAGGCAAAATTTCCCCTGATCTTTTTCAATATTTACATCATCTGTTCCGTCTTGTCCCGTCCTGTCCTGTCTGCGTACCAAACGGCACCTTAAGGACGTCTTCAACTGATCTAGCCAAAGGACAATAGGACTAAAAATAATCTGTTTTGATATGAAAATCATCTTCAATTAAGGGCTAAGCCAAATGACTCGTGGGCTCCACCAGGTTAAAAATGAGAGAACCAGCCAAAGGGCTGGCCAACAGCAGCCAGCTAGCCCTATAGCCCAGCCCAAACACATGCTACTTGACGTCATGCTGACGTCAGGTTACTGTTTGACTTATTTTTTGACAAAATAAAAAAAAAATCTATTTTTTATTATTATAAATACATAAGCTATTTCTACCATATTTCTCACATATTTTTCATCATTCCATACTATTTTACCTTATTTTATTTCAATTTCTCACCAATTTTTCACATCCTTTTCATTCTGTAAAGATTATACATCTGAAGCCTTATTAATTTAGACCTTATTTTAATATGGTAGTTCAATTCAATTAACCATATTAATTCAACTAAGATAATAAATTTTGTTTGGCCTATGGTCATTTGGCCCTCTCGATTAGAGATGGTTTTTTGTCAAAGGGCTATGTTTGGCTTATGCCCCTTTGGCTCCCTCAGCTAGAGATGTTATAAAATATGACATGATATTGTTCATTAAAATATAATTTCTTGCAAGCCTATAGGGCTAAACTCAGCCCTTTGACCCTCTTTCGGTTGGAGATGGCCTAACCCACATATCGGTTGCAGGGCTTGCTTGGCATTTGATTTTTTATTAAACAAATGATATAATCTACACTAAGGGGGTGAATGAGTGGGCTAAGCCTCACAATAAGTTAGTAATAATGTAATTCAAATTCGCCTTCAATGAGAACTGAACCTAAAACCTCTCAATTACAAGTGAAGAAAAATATCACTAAATCGTAATACTAAGTGACTTTCTTAAATGTTTGCACCTTTTTTTCCTTTAGAAAATTCAGGCTACCCACAATTTATCCACAAAATATGCATTGGACTTTCTTAAGCAAGCCAATTTTCTGTATGCAAAAATTGGTTTATTCCCGACATGCAATGCATTGGTGCTAAAAAACTTTGTAGATCAAATCTTTCATTTATAAAATCCTAGATAAAGTTCACACACTATTATGTCTGTTTAAATATATGATAATTCAGTTAGTTAGTATTACGGTCTAGTAGTATTGACATGCCCGACCATGATATCCTTTATATACCAAGGTAGGCACATGTTGGCCGACACTCGAAAATGATGAAGCCTTAATAGAATGCATGAGAACTAGAAAAAAAAATAACTAACATAAATAAAACTTGTAAATTTAACCATAATGATGTGCAATTGTGGAACGTATTCATAACATACAACTAATCCGAGACACTAAAATGAATAATATAAAATTGAATGAACAAAGAGATGGGTCCTACATCGAGAGGACTTGAAGATGCAGATGTGGGAGTGCCTCGACACCGGGATTGTACGCCTCGATTCTAGGTCCTGAGGGGTGCAAAACAAAACATGAGTGGACCATGTTTATATATAAGTAATACTAAAACAGTTATTCAACAAAGACTAATCCCCAAGGTTTATGAAAACTCAATAGTATAATATGTAATAGGTTTTCCGAAAACCCTAGCATGCCATAAAACCTTTATAAAACATATATTATATATAGTGTGCTTAGTAGTGGTATCACAATTGCCCGTAGGCACTACATCTCCTGGCCAAAGCTAATATAAGTATCTTCGGGCCAAAGCCAATATAAGTATCTCCCGGTTGAAGCCACCAACCAAACTCCCGGCTGAAACCAATATAAGTATCTTCCGGCCAAAGCCACCTACACATGCCCGACCGAAGCCAATGTAGTATCATTCGCCCGTAGGCAGTATCATTCGCACGTAGGCAGTATCATATGAGTAACCACTAAGTAAGCACATAAAAACATTAACATAATTTTTCTAATATATATCTCAAATCGGAGCTCAGTAACTAAAATGTCATATCGTAAAACCATGTTCATAAGTAGGTATATAATCATCAATCATATATACCACAAAGAACGTAAAGTCGATAAAGCATAATAATTCATAAAGTGTGAAACCAATTTACTCGTAAACGTTTCATAAAACATACCCATAAAATCATGTTTTTCATGTATGCATTTCTAATAGAAAAATCATGCATTTTAGAAGGGATCCACTCACAGATATTTCGCTGTCGAAGATCCGTGCAAACTAAAGAGGATGGAAACGCCATAAACAATTGCACCTAAGCACATAAAGGTACCAATTAATAAAACTATACTAAAACGGTTGAATATCGGGAAACGGATGTCATAAACGGATTCAGGACGTCGAAAAACATAAGGGGGATGAGAGTGAACTATGAGAAACAGGTCCGAGAGTTTGAGAGTTTCCTAGGAGAAGGGGAAGCAAGAGAGAAGGAATGAGAGGTTGGGCTGGGGGAGACAAACCAAAAGAAGTGAGCCTCATCAGGCACACAAATTAAGACCCAAAAGCAACAATTCAAAATATCTAGCCCAATCCCAATGAAATTACCAAAATATTCTTTCGTTCTAAATTTCGTAAAATTATTCGGGACGGGTTGTTACAGGTATTCATCCTCAATTGTAAGTGAGAGATTTTAGGTTTGATTCTCACCAAAGATAGTTGAACCACATTAATTTGACAAATCCATTTTAAGACTTAGGCCACTCTCCTACCCCCTTAGAGTAAATTTAAAAAAAAAAAAAAAGCCAAAATTGTTTGTGTGAAATTATTTTAGTGCCCATATTTGTTCTTTTCAGTTAGAGGAAATTATAGCAATGGTCCATCAACTTTAACTCAATTGGAGCAATAGTCCTTCAACTAAAAATCCATAATCATTGGTCCCTTAACTTATCAAAATGTGCAGCTATGGTCATTTTGGTCAACTCCGTTAGAATTTCCGTCAAAATAAGTCACATGCCACGCATATGAGGCTGAATCAAGGGGTAAATATGAAAAACCAAATGAAAAAAAATTGTACCAATGGTCCCTCAACTTTAACTCAATTGGAGCAATGATTCTCCAATATGAGTCATTTTCTCTTTCAGTTATATACAAAAGGTATAATAATAATTTTATTTATTTATTTTTATTAACAAGCAGAGTTCTATTAATATATAGTTTAAATTATTCAGCAACTTATATTGAGTAGCCAAGTTCACTACTAATGGATAATAAAAAAAATTTGTTATAAAATTCTACACTTATTAAACTGTGTAGGTGAACAATATGAACGTTGATTACGATTACCAACGCTCGTAATTGTTTCCATCGAAGCATTTTGTAATACAATTTTGTTGACCTTGTTACACTCAATGCGTCAATTTCGACCTTACCTAATAAGGGAAATGCAACATGAATAAAGAAAGAAATAATTGAGAGAGGGCGAAAAGCTGAATTCCAATACGGCGGCTGTAGGCTCAAGTTAACCAATTAAAGTCGTTGATTTGTATGAAAAGAAATAATGAGGGAGGGCCCCTCTCTTCTGCTTCTTCTGTTGTTCAATATTGATGGGCTGGGTTTCTCACTCCGTCCATAAGCAGACCTGGACAGTCGACAATGACACCCTGGCTTGCTCGTGTGAATACTGCTGTGCTGCCTTGCTGGGGGGTGTAGGGCGCTAATAAACAAACAAGCAAACAAACGAATAGGAGAATCGTATCATCCCACCAGTCGCCAATGGGGTGCTGGGAATTGGATTTTGTCTTTCTATCTTATGACCCTCACCCTCTCTGCTAACTACGATTGTGCCATTGTCCCTCCCCTGCTTGGTAGTTGGTACCGGTTGGACGAAATTGACTCAAACCAAGCCACTAAAATATCATTTAACACAATAGGTCCCACGTGGGTACATATTATTCATTGGGTAATTTCTTGATCTCGAGATAGTAAGCACGAAACACAACATACATATAACAATGTATTCTTAAATTGATACATTACCTATTTCATGTAAATCATTATCTACTTTGTTTTAATAAAAGTTGCAGTGGGTTACCCTTAAATATACACAAACACAACTTGTCAAAAAAACAAAAGAAAAAAAAACCAATAACGTGAGTTGAAGTGAGAAAATGAAGAATGGCAACAAGTGCAAATTCTGAGAGAATTGGTACCCAAATGCGGAAGAAGATCGAGTTTAAAAGCTGAAAGTGAGTGACCTGTTTGTTTATTTATTCCCCTCTGTCTCTCCCTCTCTGTGAGTCTGTGAGTATCTGGGGAGGGCTCTGAGAGTAGTAGTGTCTGTGTGGTGGTGGATTAGATTGGCAAAACTGACAATGGCGGATCTCAAATCAAAGTTTCTGAAGGTGTACTCCGTTCTGAAATCGGAGCTGTTGGAAGACCCTGCTTTCGACTTCACCAAGGACTCTCGCCAATGGGTCGAGCGGGTACTGATGTCTTCATCTTTCACTTTTACCATCACCAATTCACTTTTACCATCGCTGCCTATTTTCTCTTAGTTGTTATTAGTAACGTTTCAGCTCCATAACCATAATCCATCAACTGTTTCCTTCCTTTGTTTATGATATCAAAACAATCCCTCACAAGTCAAAACATCTGATTCAATTTCAGTAGTCTGTGGTCGTCAGAATTTTACATTTACATTTGATTTACACACATCATTACTATTACTATTACTATTACTGTTAGCCCCATCACATGCAAAAGTTGATCCCCACCTGGCACCTGGGATTCATTTAGACAATTGGGATTGGTAATAATTTATCAGGAACATTGTATTTAGGACTAGTTCCCGAAGGTAAATTTCATTTTTGTACGTTGTCTGCTTGGTAATATATTATTCAATCATATGATGTTGATTGATGCTCTCTCCTGAGTTGAGTCCTGAGTCCTGACTGACTGACTGCCTGCCTGCCCAATTTACTTTTCTCTGTTACAGATGCTGGACTACAATGTGCCTGGAGGTCAGACTTCAATTTCATCTCAACTTTTCAATTAAGCAAAATTCAATTCATCAGCTTGTCCTTCAACTTATGCTGTCAAAGGATTCTGACTTTTATCCTGTCCTTCAGGAAAGCTCAATCGGGGATTGTCTGTTATTGACAGCTATCAGTTGTTGCAACAAGGAAGGGAATTAACTGAAGATGAAATCTTCCTGGCCAGCGCTCTCGGTTGGTGCATCGAATGGGTATGGAAATTAAACCACTTCCATTCCCTTTTTTTTTTTTTTTTTTTTTTTGCGCATTACACTAGAGCTTGCATGACAAGCTTACTTTTTTTGTTATGGTCACACTACTTGCAGCTTCAAGCATTTTTTCTGGTTCTTGATGACATCATGGATGGCTCTCACACACGGCGTGGTCAACCTTGCTGGTTTAGATTGCCCAAGGTTTGTAGGAAGAGCAAATATATGTATATTTAAAATTTATTCATTTATTTATTTTTGTGTTGTCATTGTTGCCTTGTTGGTAAATCCATTAACTTGAGAAACTGTATCATGTAGGTTGGTATGATTGCAGTAAATGATGGTGTTGTGCTTCGAAACCATATCCCAAGGATTCTCAGAAAGTACTTCAGAGAAAAGCCATATTACGTGGATCTTCTTGATTTGTTCAATGAGGTCGGTGGACTTGCAGATTGTTTGCTAGATCATTTTTCGCTTTAATGGAGAGCTAAACGCTAACTTATGTCATGTTTAAGTAGGTGGAATTTCAAACTGCCTCAGGTCAGATGATAGATTTGATCACTACTATCGAAGGAGAAAAAGATCTATCCAAATACTCATTGTCAATGTAAGTGAAAAATCGTACAAGATCATTGGCATGCTAAGATTTTAATACAAGTAACCAACCCATATGCTGTTCCCTATTATGAAGTTAATGCACGATGCTGCAGAAAAGAATGCAAGAATTTGCATGAAATTCACAAATGCACGTTGAGAAATGAATTTGTTACAGAGACTAATCCTTTGCCTTCTTTTGTATGGTATATTCATAAGCCTTCACTATTGGACCAATTTGCCATCTTCATAATTTGCAATGCTTAATTCCTTATACATTCGGTAATCTATGGGTTATAAAGGTCCAAACAGTCTAAACAGCTTGAGTTCATGACCACTTATTGAGTTCATGACCACTTACATTGACAATATTTCGATTTATGTCTAGCTGTAGTACGATATTTCGATTTATAAACAAATGGTTTGGATCTTTTGCAGTCACCGCCGTATCGTTCAGTACAAGACTGCCTATTACTCGTTTTACCTTTCCGTAAGTACATACTTCTTTAGCACTTAAAGCAATCAGTACTTGAACTGTTTGTATTCCTCAATTCTGTTTCAGTTTTTGTGCGGGAACGCTATTGTAAACCAGCATGTTTACTTTATCCTATATAATCTATACCTAGTCTGTGAAATTTGATGTAACTTACTTAGTACATCCGTGTTCCCAGTACATAAACTCCTTTGATCTTTGTTTAAATCAATAAGAAGTCTAATTTGAGAAAGATAGGAGCCATTTTGGTTCCTTTTTCTGTATTGATATCGTAAGATATGTAGATTGCCACATCCTGTTACATGTCCTCTTATTTTGTTCAGGTGTTTTACAATGAAAGATTTTGCCAACCCTAACCGTTTGCTGTCTACTCAGGTTGCATGTGCATTGCTTTTGTCAGGTGAGGAACTGGAGAAACATATTGACGTAAAAAACATTCTTGTTGAGATGGGGATCTACTTTCAAGTACAGGTAAATGTTTTGTTGAATACACAAAAACAGAATCCCTCTGCACAATGGAACTCTTCAAGTGCTTTCGTTAACTCTCTTTTTTTCCTTTGTTTTAAATAGGATGATTATTTGGATTGCTTTGGTGATCCGGAAACGATTGGTAAGGTGAGATTCTGGGAGATGGCCTTAAATATTTCTCTCGTGTTTCTTGTTTGATGGGAGTTGAGTTGTAATAAGTAGTTTGTGATATCAGATAGGAACAGATATTGAAGATTTCAAGTGCTCTTGGTTGGTGGTGAAAGCTTTGGAAATCTGCAACGAGGAACAAAAGAAAGTACTACATGTAAGAATCTTATATATATTTTCTAATCAGCGTTAAATTTTCTCACTCACTAAGTCACAAATGAATATGATTTGTGTACGTATTTGCGCAGGAGAATTATGGGAAACCAGACCCAGAAAATGTGGCAGAAGTAAAGGCCCTCTACAAAGAACTCGATATAGAGGTTTGAACTCAATAATTAATTGTGTGAATTGATAGTGATCGAGAAATATAGTACAAGATGACTGGCAGGTGCTGAAATTGTGATTGTGATTGTGACAGGGTGTATTTGCGGATTATGAGAGCAAAAGCTACAAGAAACTGACGAGTTGGATTGAAGGGCACCCAAGCAAAGCGGTGCAAGCAGTGTTGAAGTCCTTCTTGGGCAAGATTTACAAGAGGCAGAAATAGAAATCTCAGATCTGGATTCCGTTCGGTTCAGTTCAGTTCTGCCCCTCATCTTTGTCTTTGGCTGCTGATGATTTATGCTTTCCATTTTTTTTATATGAAAAAAAAGAAAAAGAAAAAGGAATGGCTTTTCCCACCATCGAAGAATGAATATTGTTGTATTTGTAATAAAACATGGAGTTGCAGACATGCAGTTGAGTCAGTTAAGAGTCAATTATTAGTTAATTTATCATCAGTGTTGTTGATTAATTGTTGAATACAGAGACTAAGCATCGTCAATTAATATTATGATTCTCATCTCAAAGTTTCCCAGTTTCCAGTTGAGAATATTAAACAACCTCCGGCCTCCTGCTAAGATTCAGATTGATCTACTGTCCAAATATTATATAATTTAACAAGAAACAAGATCAAAATGTATGTGATTGATGTATCACACGCAGTGTTCTAAAACGCCCTTGCCCAAGCGCACTCATTATTGCCGAGATCATGGTCGACTTCTTCACATCCGTCGTGCAACGCATCGTTATCGATAGCCAGAAGAATCATGGTATACACTTTCGTCAGGGCCGGTTTAGAGTTTTTTGAGGCCCTGGACGATGCCACAAAATGTGCCCTTATTTTATATAAAAAAATTATTTATTTTCACACGTAAGACATCTATAAAATTATACTTAACACTTCAAACTTAATAATTTAGAAACACGGAAAAACTAATTTATTTTGTATCGTGAGAAGGAAACAAAAAATACTCTGGGTTTACAAGTAGATAGATTTGAGATTTATGTTATCTGCGAGATTCGAACATAAAACTTCTTACTTACAAATGAGGAAGAATATCACCGTAATACTATATGGCAATGTGAACTCGAGTCGCAGTACAAATTTCAAAACGAGGAGAGGCAAAATCCTCCAATAATTGATGCAATTAAACAAATAAAATCGGGGGAAACTGAGAAGGAAGTAATATAAAAAACAGTATTAATCATTTGACGATACAATACAAGAAGAAGGCCACCACCTCGTAATCTATTTTATTACAAACCACCCTTTAAAAGGAAATTAGAGAAACAAAAAAACGATTTAATTAAGAAAATATTAGAAAGTCAAATATCCTAGGCACAGTATGAAATGGAACCAAAAGTCTCTCAGCTTTTAAGATTTCAACTTTTAATTGAAAATTCTCCCCATCCTTCCCTTCCCTTTCCATTTTTTATCATCCCTTCCTTTCATCCCAAAAGAAAAAGAAAAAAACCGTCGTCTCTTTGTTCCTTGCTGTGAAACCGTTGGGTTCCTGTACCGTCTCGTCTCGATCTCCTCCTTCAGTCATTCAATCATTCAATCTGTTTTCTTCTTTTGTATGACTTGTGCGCTTTCATTTCGCGTATTATTCAGAAAGAAACCCAGATCAGATCAGGCGATTGCTTCTTCCCGCATCACCATTACGTGACAAGAAGTCGTAGTCGTCGTCGTCGTCGGAGCATTTCCTCCTCAAATTTTGATGTCTTTCCCTTCATCTTATTCGTATAATTTACAATTCCCATTTGGTTGCAAGAATCAATTTTGACTGACGGCTTTGTTTTGTTCACAATTTGTAAACTGCTATACCATCGTACAATCCAATACAATACGAAAGGAAGGCAGGCAGGCAGCAAGGATTGTGGTGCTGTTCTTGTCTGTTGGTGGGTTGTGGTTTTGCTGCATGAATTGAATTGAATTGTAGTGGTTAGATAGATTAGATAGAATTAGAACATCCCAAGAAACAAAAGAAAAGATGAAGCTGGTGGTTCAAGTATTGGGGGCTCGGGATCTACCAGCGATGGATCTCAACGGCTTCAGCGATCCGTACGTGAAGGTGCAGCTGGGGAAGCACAAGCTCAGGACCAAAGTGGTCAAGAAGACCTTAAACCCCTATTGGGGGGAAGAGTTCACCTTCAGGGTCGACGACCTCAACGACGAGCTCGTCATCTCTGTCCTCGACGAGGACAAGTACTTCAACGACGACTTCGTTGGCTGCGTCCGCATCCCTGTTTCCCAAGTCTTCGATGCCCGCAACAAGTCCCTTGATACTGCGTGGCACCCTCTCCACCCCAAGAGTAAAAAATCCAAGAACAAGGATTGCGGTACTACTCTTACATTCTTCTGCTAAATTAAATATGCCTACTTGCCTTTTCTTTTTCTTGTTAAAATTGCTCATACTACCCGATGCACTAGTCTCCAAATCCAAATGCATACATTTCATGCTTTTCAAGTACAAAACTTGGGATTCTTGGCCCAAATTTGGAATGATAGCATTGCTTACTGACAGGCAATACCAATACCCCATTTGTGAATTCTAGCTACTTATCATAATGTGGTTGGATTTGTCCCCAAGTTAGTTAATTTGAAATATTCCTTTGTATGATTTCTTCCTGACAGGCGAGATTCTTCTTGCTATACATTTTTCTTCAAACAATTCATTCGTGGACTCCGCTTCTGAGGGTGCTGACATAGGAAGTGAATCACCTTCAATGTCTTTCAGTTATGTTTCAGAATCAGCTTCTCCTGTGAGAGTGAGACCAGAAGAAACAGCATCTTTTAAGGACTTTAAGGAAGAAAAGATTTGTTCTCAGAAGACCTTTGCTGGTCGCATAGCTCAGATATTCAATAAAAATCCAGATTTGCTTTCAGCCTCCTCTAGCAGAGTGGACTTGTCCGAGCTGTCTGAAACTGCTAAACCTGAAGTTTGTGAGAGCAGCCCTGAGGATCAGTCCTCTTCTGCTACATTTGAAGAATTGATGAAAACATTACAGTCACGAGATCAAGAGAGTGAAACCCCAACCAACTTACCAGGAGGAGTGCTTGTGGATCAACTGTATGTCACTCCACCCCAAGACCTAAACACATTACTATTTTCAACAGATTCAGGTTTTCAAAAAGAGGTGGCAGATGCGCAGGGAACTACAGAATTGGATCTGGGGCAATGGAAATTAGATGCCAGCACCGAGAGCGTCAAAAGAGTGGTGACATACATTAAGGCTGCAACTAAGTTGATAAAGGCTGTCAAAGGAACTGAGGACCAAACGTATCTCAAAGCCGATGGGAAGGTTTTCGCAGTTTTAGCAAGTGTAAGCACTCCTGATGTTCCCTATGGGCGGACTTTTAAGACGGAGTTGCTCTACTGCATAACACCTGGCCCCGAGCTGCCATCAGGAGAGCAATCTTCACGTCTGGTAATATCCTGGCGGACGAATTTTCTGCAGAGCACCATGATGAAAGGAATGATAGAAAATGGAGCTCGACAAGGTTTAAAGGAAAGTTTTGACCAATATGCTACTATATTGTCTCAGAATGTTAAGCCAGTCGATTCAAAGGATCTTGGATCCAATAAGGATCAGGTTTTGGCATCACTGCAAGCTGAACCCCAGTCTGATTGGAAGCTGGCAGTACAGTATTTTGCCAATTTCACTGTGATCTCCACATTATTTATTGGATTGTATATGTTTGTACACATCTGGCTTGCCCAACCCGGCACTATTCAAGGGCTGGAGTTTGTTGGGCTTGACTTGCCAGATTCAATTGGTGAATTCATCGTCTGTGGTGTCCTGGTTCTTCAGGGAGAAAGGGTGCTGGGGTTGATCTCGCGCTTCATGCAGGCCAGAGCACAAAACGGTAACATCACTTTTAGTGGTTGCTTTTGCTTTTGCTTTTAAATAATAACAGACTCTTAGCCTCTGCCTTTCTCTAGTTGATAGGTGTGTCCTTTTACATCAAACAATTAGTTTCATTCTTGTCATTATCACTATCAATATACACGCCAGGTTTTTTATCTACTCCAGAAATTCCAATGTTTTAGAGAACTACATTTTTTTTACTGCTGCTTCTTGCTCAACAATTATTTTTCTCTTCTACGGGGAGAACACAATGACTTGCATTTTTCAAACTGTTTCTAATCTGTTCAAAATCCAAATTTTCTTAATGTCCATATGTTTATCTTGTTATTTCTTTTGTTTTGAATATGATTTATCAGTATCATCTTTGTGTGTCTTATAGGCAGTGATCATGGAGTCAAAGCCCAAGGAGATGGTTGGTTGCTAACTGTTGCATTGATTGAAGGAAGTAACATAGCAGCTGTTGATTCGAGTGGGTTTTCTGATCCATACGTGGTGTTCACTTGCAATGGGAAAACTAGAACCAGCTCAATCAAGTTCCAGAAATGCGATCCTACATGGAATGGTGATTTTCCTTTTACCTGAGTTGTGTTGTTTGTTTGGTTTTAAATCTATACTTCTTCCAAAGATATATGTCAGTGCATATTTTAACAATAATGTAAATAAAAAATTTAGAATATGTCTAGATTGTGCAACTTATATAAACTAAATCTTGGTCTGATTTATTTCTTGTTGGTCTCTGCAGAAATATTTGAGTTTGATGCAATGGATGAACCTCCTTCTGTGTTGGATGTGGAAGTTTATGATTTTGATGGACCTTTTGATGAAGCTATCTCTCTGGGCCATGCTGAAATCAATTTTGTAAAAACTAATATATCAGATTTAGCTGACTTGTGGGTTCCTCTTCAAGGAAAGTTAGCTCAGGCATGCCAGTCAAAACTCCACCTGAGAATTTTCTTAAACAATACAAGAGGTGGCAACGTCGTAAATCAATTTTTGACTAAGATGGAGAAGGAGGTGGGAAAGAAGGTATAGCGGTCCATTAATTCGAAATTCACATTACCTGTGTTCTTTATCTTCTATTCCCTTTTCAGTAGTGTTCTACATACCTTTCATATGTTATTACTCATGATTGTTAGTGAAAACTATTCTAGATAACTGTGCGGTCTCCTCAAACAAATTCAGCATTCCAAAAACTGTTTGGGCTTCCACCGGAGGAATTTCTCATCAACGACTTTACCTGTCACTTGAAACGAAAAATGCCCCTGCAGGTGCTGTTAACGTGGTTATACACCCTGTTGAAATTTTCCTATTGACATTAAACTTTCTATTTGATTTTTGAAGCCATACTTGTAGAGCATGCAACCTTTTCTTGCTCCTCATTATCTGTTATATGTTAGTTATATTTCTTATCTTACAGTTCCTCTCATACAGGGCCGCCTATTTCTTTCTGCAAGAATAATTGGTTTCCACGCAAATTTATTTGGTCACAAGACAAAGTTCTTTTTCCTGTGGGAGGATATAGAGGATATTCAAGTTGTACCTCCAACTCTGTCATCTATGGGCAGTCCAATTATAGTCATGACTCTGCGGCAGGGTAGGGGTATGGATGCAAGGCATGGTGCAAAGACACAAGATGAGGAAGGCAGGCTCAAGTTCCATTTCCAGTCCTTTGTATCTTTCAATGTAGCTAACAGGTACCCGAAGGACTTCCTAGAATACCATGGCATTCACTTCAACAAAGTAGAAACTTTTTTGTTAATTTTTGTGATCTTGTTCTCTCTTTAGTTATTAGATGTCATTTGTTTGGCATATGTTGGGTCTGCCCTTGCCTTCTTCTGACTTAGACTAGATCTCTGCCACTCCTTGCTCTTTTTTTTTGCTTGGTGGTGGTTTTGCATGAGTAACCCATCTCAACCCTGACTTTACACCATTTTCTGAATCTGAACAATTGATGCTTGCTTGGACATAAAGATTTGACTCACAACATCTGATGTTTCTGAATAGGACAATCATGGCTCTTTGGAAGGCTAGGTCTTTGAGTCCTGAGCAGAAGGTGAAAATAGTTGAAGAAGAATCCGATGTCAAGATCCAAGCTGAAGAGAGTGGGTCTTTCTTGGGCCTTGATGATGTCAGCATGTCTGAGGTTTATTCTGCAGCTCATTCCGTTCCTGTGAGCTCTCTCTCTCTCTCTCTCTCTCTCTCTCTCTCTCTCTCTCTCACTCTCTCTTAGTGCATCTCTATTAGAACTAAGAATACATCTGCAACTCGCTTGTTGCCTTCTGCTGAAGCTGTCTCATGGAATCAGAATAGCATAGCTTTCATCTAGATTATTTGCTGTGTGTGGTACTCATGACTGTATACACATCTGAGTTCTAATTATTTTAGTTTCTTCTCGACTAACCAACATATTTGTCTTGTTGGCGACAATAGACAGATTTCTTCATAGAGCTATTTGGCGGAGGTGAATTGGACCGTAGAGTTATGGAGAAAGCTGGTTGTCTTAACTACTCTTACACCCCATGGGAATCAGAGAAGGGCGATGTCTGTGTGAGGCAAATATATTACAGATTTGATAAACGTGTGTCCCAATATAGAGGAGAGGTGACTAGTACTCAGCAAAAATCCCGCCTCCCTGATAGAAATGGTTGGCTTGTACAAGAGGTCTCGACCCTCCATGCAGTACCACTTGGCGACTGTTTCAATGTATGGATGACATTGAACTTATGCAGAATTCTGTTTAATAATCCTTTTTTGTAAATGTGTCCCCCTTGAGTCACTTGTTTCACTACATGATTGACCAGTCCCTTTTCACAATTTGCAGCTTCACGTTCGATACCAAATCGAGGATTTGCCCTCAATACCAAAGGGATGCCAGGTAAAAGTATACTTTGGGGTTGAGTGGCTCAAAAGCACTCGGCATCAGAAAAGAATTACAAAAAACGTACTTAAGAATCTGCAAGATCGCCTGAAGGACAAGTTCAGTGTAGTTGAGAAGGAATTCACGATATAGTGGGTGGATTGGGTGCATTTCTGGGATTGTAGACATTTGACACGAAAGAGTGCCAGCTTGGATTGAGCTTGACTGGGTGATATGCCAGCTTGGAGACAATGAAAAAGTCTATAAGCTTTGGCTTGCAGAGGTGCGGCGGTAACATATGTATGATGGATGTGGTGGATATGAAGGTGTAAGCGTGTATGTTGATGCTCCAGGGAGTACCATGATCCTGGACGAAACAGTGCTTAGTTAGTGTTTCTAGGACAGAATCCTGGACTAGTTTAGGAGTAGGAGGAGGAGGAGGAGGAGGAGGAGGGGTATTTGGTAGTTGCTGGTTGTGAATACCAGGTGCAGGTTATGCATTAACCTTCTAGTGTATAAAGAAGTGGCAGGTCTAGTTTTTTGTGGTCTTGCCGTTTCTAGCCGAACAGCAGGCGCACCTCGCTGTTGTTGGTGGTGGTGGCCCTGGTGGTGCTTATTCCTTTTGAACAGCTCAAACTGGTACCCATTTTATTTGTATTTGTTTGAATTATGAATAGCAATACGAAATTGTTGAAGAGATGTGGCTATGTGTACATGGCAGTTTGAAGCTCGTAGAGGAACCATTTTGTATAACTTGAACCTTCATTCCTTCCTTCCCATGTCAATTGTTAACTTGAGATGATAAATTGTAATTTATAGCTCCTTAGTTATTTAAAACTAAACTATTATTAGCGCTATAAAAAAGATTATTACCCTAAACCCAAATGCCAAGCGGGGATTAAACGCTTGTGTTTTCCTTTCTAGAGTAAAATGCCTAAACAAAATTGGATCATTCACAAAACCAACCAAATATATCATCAAGTAATATTGCAATATATATATATTTATTTTTTATTTTTTATTTTTCCAAACATTGCAATATATTTGAAAAAATGACTCCAGAAGCTGAGAACAAAATGCCAATCACTGGGGTTTCATGACGAGGCCGCTTACCAAAAAACTTAGGAAGCATCCCTCTTTCTGCCATCCCAAGAAGTTGGAAGGAGTCGCTGCTCATTTCAGCAACGAACATCCCCATATTCGACACTGCTGCAGCCCCTTGGAACCACCATCTCAACCAAACTCCCCCAATAATTTTAGCGATATCTGAGAAATATCCATCTGTCCACAATTCACGGTCGAGTGGAACAGCCCCAGTACCCATTAAGAGCGGGAAGAAATATCCAAGAACAACTAATATCAAAGCATAAAACAGAGCCTTTGGGAGAGTTTTCTACGTCTCCGGCAAGTGTACTTATCGAGTCCCAGTAGTTGAGATTCCAAAAGAGAGTGTTCAGATACAAATTCCAGTCCACATTGTGTAGATTTACGACCAGCCATCTCGAAGGCTCCACCTTGGGAATTGCCAAACTTAAAACTAATTGAATAATTAAATTATTTTGCCTAATGAGAATATTACTATTAGCTCCTTGTGTTGAAAAATCTGTCAAACTTACTAGTTCTTTATCTAGCTTACTAATTTCTTTCAAAGCTTGGATGTATTTTATGCCAGTTCTAGAATCGATCATTAAACTAATAATTTATCTATTTTATTATGTAACTTATCTACTTATTCACTCAACTCCTTTTGCACTAATTGAATTTTTTGAACTTCTAATTTTAACTGCTCAATTATTTCTAACGATCTAAGTTCTACTTGCTTCGGCTTACTATCTATGAGGTCAACGAGCTCTTTTATCTCTCTTTTGCTAGGAAACATTTGAATATTTTTATTATTATCTTCTAACTGGAATGTGATATAATCTAAATTTTGTCTAATTATTTTTATGGAATATTTCTGAAAATGCTCTGACAACTGGTTTAACAAATGATTATGCTTATTATTTTCTAATTTTATATTTTCTGCTTCACTAATAATAAGATCTACAATACTATTGGCTTGTGGATTTTCTTCCTTATGCAATATATGATTATGTTTTCTCAAAGGAAAATAACAAACTAAACTATTTTGGTCTAAGGTTATTTTTCTTTTTCGAGGTTCACTAATTTCTAAATTAAGGTAATCTATCATAAACTACAATCTACCTTTCTCTAAAGTTACAGCTAACTAGTTTCTCAGAAACTCTCTCTTCTTCTCTCAGGGTCTCTAAAGGCTGATTTGTTGCTCCTTTTGCTTCTAAAACTTTATGCTGCACTTCTGTGTTATTATATTTACTAATAAATAAAGGATGTTCAAGATAACCATGATAAAACTTTTGCTTCTTCAAAGTACTGCCAATTCTTTTAGATATATATGTAGACATCGAAATTTCGTGAAATAAATGTTGACCAAAAATTAAAATTCCAACGCTCGCGTATCACATAAATTTTACACGTAGCGTGTGACTCAACGAAAAATTGAATTAAATCAGATTAGTCATCAAACAGGACACGTGTCAACGCCTGGCAGAAGTGATTTATTTCATCTGATTATTTAAACCCAAAAATCAAGTTTTGGAATTCTATAAATAGGAGGCCATTTCATACATTTCATTGGATCAATTCACATTACACCAAAACCTTGAAGCTTTGAAACTCCAAAGGCTCTCAAGCAAGTTCCGAATGATCAAGGAAGCTCTCTTCGTTCTTCGCCAAATCCGCCTTCAAGATCAAGCCCCGACGGCCCTTGAAGACCTCCCGCCAAATCAAGCTCAAGCCCCAAGGCCCCTTGAAGACCCGCTCGTCCACCTTCAAGATCAAGCCTCAAAAGCCCTTGAAGATCCATTCATCATCCAACTTCAAGATCAAGCCTCAAAAGCCCTTGAAGATCCGCTCATCTTCCACATTCAAGATCAAGCCCAAAAGCCCTTGAAGACCCGCTCTTCCACCTTCAAAATCAAGCCCAAAAGCCCTTGAAGATCCGCTCGTCCACAAATCCACACAACTGTTCATTCCTAGATTAAGCCTCAACGGCCCTTGGATCAACAACACAAATCCGCACAACTGTTCATCCTAGATCAAGCCCAAACGGCCCTTGGATCAACAGTGCAAATCCGCACAACTGTTTATCCTGGATCAAGCCCAAACGGCCCTTTGGATCAACAGCCCAATCTACCAAATCAATACCTTACGAAGATAGAATCAGAGGCAAATTGTAAAAGAGATTGTAACCCAAAAATTCAAATACACAAATATTACGTTGTACACGTGTTCTTGTCGCGTTTCGTTTCAGGAATTTTCATGTTTACAATATATTCTAATTTTCTCTTTATGCTAGTTATAGTTTGGTGTCTGGGACGATAAATACCTGGTGGTTGTGATTGACAAGGTCTACAAGGACAGTAGTATATGTTGTTCATACAAAATAAACAAATATATTATCAGTTGTATCAATAACTTTCGTCCTCAAGGTACTTTACTATCATAATTATACTATTAAAATGCTAAACTTGGCTCTGATACCATATTCTAACAGCAGGCCAGGTTAAATAGTCGGATGACCATTATAACAACTAGACATAAAACCATGCACATGGAACTGGACATGTTTCAGCATGACGGTCACTCATAGTACAAGTATAAGGCCTTAACGGCTGAACTCAGAGGTACCCTGGTTAATGTCCAGTTATTTGTATGGCAAGCATTCAACCATAACAGAGTGCTTGAACAAAGTATGATCGCCAGTTTAGTAGGTTAATAATATAACTACAATAGTGTTTCCCTGTTTTGGACTAGAAGTCTAATTAAACAAACACACTAAAGAAAGAAAAGAAAGCTTACTTAAGACTTGAAGATTGCTTGAATATGTACACTTGAACTTTTATTGATATACAGTTAGTTTACAAAGAGAAATGTTTACAAAGAAGTGATTACAAATGATATGTTTACAAAGAAAAGTGTTTACAAAGGATGCTATGAAGACTATGGATGAAGATGGTGTGAGTATATGCTGAGAGTAGGGTGTTCAGGTGTTGAGATGTTGAGGTGTTGTGTGTGTTTACAATGAATGGATTTCCTCTTATATAGATTGAATGAGGGTACAACGGTAAAATAATTTTTACAAATGAATGGTGCGGACATCTCCTTGGTACTTGTCACTTTGCTTCTACTGTTGCTGACAATGTCAGCACTGTTTCTGAAACATGGTCTGTCTTTTGCATGTGAACTTGCTTGTCTCCTTTGCTTTGCATGTAAACTTGTTGCATGGTTTTTTCTCCTGAAGTTTTTGTATTTGCTTTGATGAAGAGCATGTGACTTCTGATGGGTGTTGGGGATTGTGATACTTTTGCTTTTTTCTGTCAAAAGGTTTTCAAGGGCAACATTGTTATTTTCGAAGTTATTTGTCCTTATGGTTAAATGGAAGTTTTCTAAGGTGTTTCCATTAGTTTTCCCTTATTTGATTTGTTGTTGGCACACAGTAGCAAACTACAATTGGATAAATTTTATTTGATTTGTTGTTGGCTTATAGGTAAACATGGCAAATGCTTTTAAATGACTAAAAGCACTTTTAGAGAATGTTTTTGGGTTCTAAAAGCACTTCAAGTGCTTCCTGCTAAAAGCACTTCAAGTGCTTTTTCAAAATTAACTTGCATTTTTACTAAAGTTTAGTTCCAAAAACATTTTATCTAAAATCGCTTTTAGTCGTTTAAAAACACTTGTCAAACGAGTTCTATAGGATCTTGCGAAATTCCTCTTGATCTCTTAAAATTGTAGGCATATGAGGGCTTTTGTAAGTTATTGCTTTCACTTTAGCTCTATTAAGTATCGTACTTTTTGGGAGTTAACCACTCATAGCTGGCTTTGCAATTGTAAACTCTCACTAAACTGCCGACGTGTCATGTGCGCGACGGACAGAAGACAATACCTGTAATGTAGTTTAGGAAGAAAAACTTACATGCACCATTATCTGTAGCACTCATCACGCAATTACGAGCGATGAATGCTAAAGGAACAAACAGGTTTACACACCGGGACACCTGAATTTTTCCCGTACTTTATGTGCTACGAAGCTCACGCATGCATGTCAAACCACAATCTTTCCGATAACTTGGGCAAATGAAAATCATGCCTGGGAAAAAATCAAAAGTCAAAATTCAAAAAGCAAATGGCTACAATAGGTTACAATCAAAATTCAAATCAAGAGATCAAATGGGTAAAACTGGTATCAGATGCTATGACTAGTGACAAACAACAGCCTTGCAAGACAAGTCATCATTTACAGTCCAAATACCAAATTCTTGAAGCCGCTTATGAACTAAATCTGAAGCCATATCACTAGACCAAAAGACCATTTGTTTTCCATCCCCCAAAGATTCATTAACATTACTGTTACCGATCATGAGACCAAAGCTTGTCTCGTTGAGACTCTTGACCTTCACACCCTTCTCTTCCAAAAGCTTTGCCATTATGTAACCAAAACTTATGCTCTGTCTTACTAGCAAAGAGTTCGCCATCGTTGCAAATTTGGATATAAAATCATCACCACCAATATTCTGAGCGAAGGATCTTCTGGCAAAGAAAAGTTCTGAGCTCTTCCCTATGTAGAAATCGTATGAGAGATCAGACTCAACAAAAAGGTCACTGCTGAGAGGAAGCATGTTCCCATCCACCACCCAGGCATTGTACCCAGATTCTAAACACTTTTTTAATACATAGACCTTGATCATTTCCACATATGAATCTTGGAGAGACATCAATTTGTAAGCTCCGACACTCTTCAGGAACTGGTTTATACCAATCACTGGATGTCCTCTTCTTGCCAGATCAAACACGAAGTCAGATTCAGGGCCAATAAGTACATAGTTCCATATATTTAGACTCTCAAAATGGCAGAGCAAGTTCCTTACTGCCAGCTCTGATACCCCAAATAGGCTCACAATAATAACGGTGTCATGTTTCTGCACAGAACTAAGAACAGATCCGAGTTCATCAAGGCTCCCAACAACTCTGTCAGGAAGTTTTTCTCTGAAACAAAAATCATACCACTTCAGATCGCTCAACGGTTGCATATCCCAAAAATCTGAATCAAGAGAACTTTCATCCAGTATATGGGAATCTGGCCCAGCTGTTTTCCCATAATTAACACCAGCATCCCTGTGAGAGACACTGAGCGCTCTCTCATGCAAAAAATTGGTGTAGATATTAAAATAGCCACGAGTATGAATGAATTTAATGAACCAAGGTGTCCATATCTTCTCTCCCATCCTTTTATACCACCCAGTTGTCACCTGCACATGAAGTTAACATCTCAACTGAGGAATGATTGAGATTCTAAAAAAACTGAAATAAAAAAAATTCTAGAAACCGAATTTCAAAAGGTAACAAAGTACCATGCCATCAAGAAATGGCTTAATGCCTTTTGCCTTGTGATCGTCATACCACATCCTAAACTCTTTCCAAGGTTTAGGAAAGAGAAGCTGACCCCAAGTGCCAACTAGTTGGTACAAGAAGAGTTGCGTTCTATCATCCATTTGTAGTTTGTTCCCATGTTTACCTATAAGCCAACAACAAATCAAATAAAATTTATCCAATTGTAGTTTGCTACTGTGTGCCAACAACAAATCAAATAAATGGAAATTACGAAAGTAGGTTCTCCCCTTCTTTTCCATTCGTTCTCATGAATAAAAAAGTAAAAGAAATATGCCAAGTTAAAAGATGATTTAATTGCAACCATATTTTTCCTTCACCAATTCATTCAAATCCAAATATTCAAAACTGAAATTTGATTTGCCTTTACATAATACAATCATGCAAACTAGTATCTTATAACATTCTTGCATAACCTACATTATTCAGATCAAAATCAGGTATCAGACAATGCTCAAAGTACAAGAAATTCAGCACTAGTACTAACCATAAGCCCTTTTACATTTTCCTTTTTGGGTAACTAAATTAGAAAAAAGGCATTCCAAGGTTGATATTCTAAAGAAAAATAAAAACAAAGAAAACAAAATAGGATGGTACCTGGGACAAACCTTGGTCGCTGCAGTGATGCCCCGTAGATGTAGGGACGATAGTTAGAGGCATTGTAATAGTAATTCACAATCAGACTTCTCAGAAACTTGTAATACAGCGGTGAGACCTCCAAGTCATCTTCCACAACAAAAGCAAACTCGTTGTTAGAACTGGGCCACCAGGCCTCCAACCACTGGGCCTGAAGGCCAACATTTGCAGTCCGGTAATGGACAAGTTTGTTCCCAAATTTCCACTCAAACCCATCCACAAACTCCAAAATCCGATGCGACTCCTGCAACTTTTGATCAATGTTTGAAGGGGGATCCCCAAGGGCAAAATGGTCAACGTAGACGTGGATATGGACCTCGTCAGTGAGGTAGTTAGCAGCAGCAAGGGAACGTAGGCAGCGAGCTACCGAGTCAAGTCGATTGAAGGCAAGGACCTTGATGATGAAGGTGAAATTGGGGTTAGAGTGAGAATTTTGGGGAAGGAGAGTGAATTTAGGGTTAGGGCTTGGGGGGGAGTGGGGAAGAGAGGAGTGGTAGTAGGAGAAGAAGAAGAGGACGGAGAGAGAAAAGAGGAGAAGTGGGAGGAAGTGTCTCCTTGGTCCCACCATTTCGGTAGGGCTAGGTCTGGGACTTGAAAGTAGAGGTCATTATGTTTACGGTGAAGATGTTCAAATAGCTTTGAGGATGAATAGATTCAATGAACTAAGGTGTTCATATCTTCTCTCCCATCTTTGTTGTCACCTGCACATAAAGTTCACATCTTAACTGACTAACTGAGTAATAATACTAAGATTGGTTTGGTCTAATATGGGGTTATGAAGATTGATTAGTTAAATAACACTATTTTGGGTTTGATTTACAATAAAATTGAACTATCTAATAAAATGTTTTCACATTAAAAATAGAAATTGAATAAAATAAACAATTCTTATATCCTCATGGCATAAAACAGTAAATTTAAAAACATATATTCTGCATGAAATATTTAACTGTCGAAATATTAACAGTGATGTTCATCACGAATCAAGTTCTCTATTTAACTAAAAACATCTTGCAGATGGTCTAAGAGCAGTCTGTACTAATCAAGTTCTCTACACACCATTATCGCTCAGTCGATTCAAATCTTCAAGAAAAAAGGTGGGTTGCTAGATTCATACCTCTCCACCATCTTTAAGTGAATCCACAATGTAAAACATTTTCTGTAATTAAGTATTATTCAATCATCTTCTACTTCTACAAATTCTACTCAAAAAAAAAAAAAAAAAAGGCAAAACATCCTCTTCTGTGCAAATTTGGTTTTCCTAATGAAAACCCATGTTTTGAAAATTGAATAATATTCTCATGGACACCCATAGAATTCTTTCTATGACAAAAAATTTATAGAACACAGAAAGTTAAATCATTGGTGACTAATTATACATGAAAATAAAAGAATAAACCGGATTAAGCCATCTAAAAAAGAAAATTAATACCACCATAGCGATTGCAGGGTTGGGGGAAGCAAAGAGCAGGGAGAAATAAGAAGGAGCCCTCCAGATGCGCAAAAAAAGAAATGATTTTTTGGTTCGAATTGGAGTCGAGCAGGAACATAGAGGAGGAGGAAATGGAGCTTTCTCGCTGTGCTGTCGAATTCGAAATTACAGATAATCGTCTTCCACCTCGCAAACAATAAAACCAAAACAAACATACAAAAAAGCACACGAAGTTAAGAGGGAGGAGTCCGGATCTCACCTGCAAGCTTTGTCGCTCGGATCCAGATCCTCGTCCGGCGAGGGACTTCGTCTGAACACCAAAACAATCAGATCCAATTAGCAAAAATAATAAAAAAGGCATACTCAGATCAAAAAATTTCAGATTACAATAACAGATCATGCTTATTGAGGACAAAAATCTTACCAGGCAAAGGAGCTATCTAGCTCGTCGATGTCGGAGTCGTAGAAGACGCACCAGAGGCAATTGGGGAAACCGTGCTCACCCAGAAGGGTTGCGGGAACCGTGTTCGAGAGAGGAGAGGAAAGAGAGAGAAGGGAGAAAGAAAAGGTGAGGAGGGTTTGGTCATGGTTGGCTTTAAGATTGCAGAGAGAAAGTGAGGGGCGAGAGTGAACAGAGGGTGAAGGAAGTATCTGGAACCCTTCAATTGCAGGCACGAAGTAAAATACAAAGAACCAAAATAGGGGTAAGATGAAATAAAAGAAACCAAGTGGGGGTAAAAACGGAATAACACTGTACTTATGGCCAGTGTTTCAGTTATTTTTCTCTTTTAGTATATACTAGTCATTGTGCCCGAGCGTTGCTGGTGTTGTAAGTGTATAAAACATGTAAATAGTTGGACATTAAAGTACAAAATAAGGAGCAAAATTAGTGTCTTCAATATCTAAGTCTCTGCCAAAATGATCTTGGAGCTTCAGCTCATGTTGTAAACCTGGGTACTAAAACAATGTAAATTATTGAAACAATGACAATAAATCTTGTCACTTGAATTTCATCTAGGTTTGATCTAGATTTGAACTACATGCTGATGATCTGAATGAAAGAAGGTAATGGTAACAGTAGAAATTGGTTTGAATTTCTGATGTCATGTGTCAGTGGGTTTTAATTTTTTAGACCACTATGCCTATTATATTTGTAGTAAGGAATGAACATTCACATATAACAAAAGGTTCAGGTTTTATCAAGACATTTCAACACAATTAACTATCCATGCAGAGCTTTTAAATTAGTTTCCAAAAAGAAAAGTAACGCCTCGTTTCGAATTTTATTATCTAAATCTTACCCTCAAGCAATTTAAAACTTGAAAAGATGCCCAAACTATAGTGATCCCTTGCAAAAGAAATCGGCAAACAAAGAAAAAAGAACAAACGATGAGCAATAAAACTCACAGACCATAATACACAAAATTCCCTATAACGTAAATTGATAAAGCATTTTACCCAATCCAATTGAATTCCTGATCACAACACATAAGAAAAACTAATAAACCATTTTATCAAAATAACCATTTAATTTTAAACATTTAAAACCGAAGAGAACCAAACGCGCATATTTGGAAAAAAAAATGGAGTGTTTTGAGTATCTAAACCTCAACCGCATCACTTATAAAATGTAGCGGTCCCAATGGAAAGAAAACTTGCAAAACGGCGTCCCAGCACAAACACAACATATTAAACAAACAAATGAAGACAAAAAAAAATTAAAAAACCGACAATGAACGATAAAATTCAGAAACCCCAGGACACAAAATCGCAAACGACATAAAAATTAGTAATAAAAGTTATGAAAAAACAGACACCACTTGACGCCAACAACGACCCCAAAGGCAAGCAAAATCCCAAACCAGTTAAGAAAAAAATTAAGAGTCCATTCCTCTGTCATATTCTTTTCCCCTGTTTTGCTACCCCTAATCCCAAATGTGTCTTCGATGCTCTTTGTCCCGTTTTTCTCTCACCCTAAGATCTCACCTGCAAAATCTTAACGCTGCTACTTTCCCCGCCAGCAAACCCTGAACACCTGTAATGCTATGTTCTTCCAAATCTATAACAAAAAAATGCATGCATAAACACAATAGAAATTTGCGAAAATACAATATAGGGGAAAAAAGCTAAATCTGGAAAAGGAAAAAAAAGAAGGGGCTGCAAATCGAAGAAGCTGAAAAGAAAAGGAAAAAGGGCGTTAAGGGAGTAGCCAAACAACTTCGAAAGCAATTCAATAGACAATAGTTGATAACAACCCATTTAAATTGAACCCAAGAAGCTTCTACCATTTAAAATTCAACAAAACACAATCTATACCGTCGGAAAAAAAAAAAACAGTACCAAATGCGAGGTTAGAAGAACTCACCAAAAACAAAAAAACGATTCCATCCAACAAAAGATTCAGGAAAAAGAATAAAAATTATATACCTTGTTGATAAAGAGCTTGCAAAGCCGCAGATAAAAACTAGAAAACTCGAGCAACAACTTTTGCTGCAACTAAAAATCAAAGCAGATCAGAAAAGTACACCCAAAACTTGAAAAAAATTAAATCACACACAATCAGAAAAATAGAAAATTCACCAGTAAACGTTTGATGGTATCCTTAACTTTTTCTGAAATCAAAAATCACAACACATCAGAGAACCACGCATAAACCACGAAAAAAATATATATATTAAAATCCCATGTGGCAAGAAAACCAAATAACTCACCAAAGAACTTTAGATCGCATATCACACAATAATGTTATTGTTAAGATCCTCTTCGGTTCTATAAAATCAGAAAAAGAAAATTTGCACAGAAAACCCATTTTGATATTTTTATTTAAGGGAGACTTTGGATGCGGTTCTTAGTTATGAACATTCTTTGATTGAAACCTTGTTGGTTTTTAATTTTTGATCGAGGTCCCTGAAATTAATGTGATAATTTATTTCTATGTACCTTACTATATTTTTTAAATTAAAAATTAGAAATTTAGTTGTTTATATAAATGAGATTTTAAATAAAAACCATAATTTGTGGGATTACAAATATTAACATATAAATATACTATTGTGTGTGTGTGTGTGTGTAAACATGGGTACATTCATCAAAATTAACCAAAAAAATTATTGTATCAAAACATGGGTACATTGTGAGATCCCACATCGCCCAGGGGAGTGATCCTTATATGTATATTCTCATCTCTACCTAGCGCGAGGCCTTTTGGGAGCTCACTGGCTTCGGGTTCCGTCGGAACTCCGAAGTTAAGCGAGTAGCGCACGAGAGCACTCCCATGATGGGTGACCCACTGGGAAGTTCTCGTGTGAGTTCCCAGAAACAAAACCGTGAGGGCGTAGTCGGGGCCCAAAGCGGACAATATCGTGCTACGGTAGTGGAGCGGGCCCGGGAAGTGGTCGACCCCGGGTCGGGATGTGACAATTTGGTATCAGAGCCTAACCCTGGTCGTGGTGTGCCGACGAGGACGTCGGGCCCCTAAGGGGGGTGGATTGTGAGATCCCACATCGCCCAGGGGAGTGATCCTTATATGTATATTCTCATCCCTACCTAGCGCGAGGCCTTTTGGGAGCTCACTGGCTTCGGGTTCCGTCAGAACTCCGAAGTTAAGCGAGTAGCGCACGAGAGCACTCCCATGATGGGTGACCCACTGGGAAGTTCTCGTGTGAGTTCCCAGAAACAAAACCGTGAGGGCGTAGTCGGGGCCCAAAGCGGACAATATCGTGCTACGGTAGTGGAGCGGGCCCGGGAAGTGGTCGACCCCGGGTCGGGATGTGACATACATTCTTCAAAATCACAAAAAAGAAGAAGAAGATATTAGGCTTAATAAAATTAGTAAATTTCTTCAATTAAACTTGACATTGATACATTTTAAAATCAAAGAAAAAAGAATGTACCCATATAAGTTTAAAAATGGATTAGAAAAAAATTGAATAGATTTTATATAAAAAAGAATGGTACATTTTACATATAACAAATTGGTATATTTAAGAATGAGTACATTTTAAGATTAAAAAGTTTTACATGAATGGGTACATATAATTAGTATGGGTACATTTAGCAAAATAAAAAGTACAACTAAAAAAAATATATGGGTACAAATACAAATAAACTTTAAAAAATATGGGCACAAAAAGAAATTAATATATGGGTACAAATTAAAACTGAAAAGAAAATTGGTACAAATTAAAAATGGGTACAAACTAAAACTAAAAATATATGATAAAAAATTTAGTCATAAATATAAATATCTAATTGTAACATTTTTAACATTAAATGAATATATTTAGAAATAAAAAAAATATATTTTATTAATGAAATAATTAATAATGTTATTAATACCCAATGACCTTGATCAAAAATTGAAAAGGAATAGGATTTTAATCATTGGAGGAGTAGCAAAAAGAAGAATGAAAACCTAATTTCTCCTTTATTTAATTATAAACTCACATCATGTGGCATTTTTCAAATGCTGGAAAAAAAAGAATAAATGAATTCCCACGAATGTAACTCTTAAAAAAAAATTTTAATTCTACAACAAAACCCAAAAGTGAGCAACCAAAGTTTCTCACCTTAAGCACAAATGTCTTCCAAAGCTGCAGACAAAAGTTCCAGAAAAATAAAAACCTGAATCCCCTGAAATTCAAAAGAAAACCTGATTATACACCCATATGCAAAACCCGATGGCACAAAAAAAAAATACAAAAAATGAGAAGAGAAACAATTTCAACAGAAAGTCCGTTTACAAATTGAAAATCCATTTACAAATCCATTTCTCAAGACCCACAATACAACCTAACTAAAAATGTCACATCTCGGCCTGGGCCCGTACTCCATCCCGAGCTCGACTCCGCAGTAGCACGATATTGTTCGCTTTGGGCCCCGACCGCGTCCTCACGGTTTTGTTTATGGGAACTCACACGAGAACTTCCCAGTAGGTCACCTATCCTGGGATTGCTTTCGCACCCTACTCGCTTAGCTTTGGAGTTCCCAGTGAGCCTCCAAAAAGGCCTCGTGCTAGGTAGAGATGAGAATATACATATAAGGCTTACAAGATCCACACCTCTGGACGATATGGGATCACAATCCACCCCCCTTAGGGGCCCGACGTCCTCGTCGGCACACTTCCGACCATGGATTGACTTTGATACCAAATTGTCACATATCGGCCCGGACCCGCACCACATTCCGGGCTCGACTCCGCAGTAGCACGATACTGTCTGCTTTGGGCCCCGATCGAGCCCTCACGGTTTTGTTTATGAGAACTTACACGAGAACTTCCCAGTGGGTCACCCATCCTGGAATTGCTCTTGCGCGCTACTCGCTTAACTTCGGAGTTCATTAGTTCTGATGAACTCCGAAGTTAGTAAGCTCCCAAAAAGCTTCGTGCTAGGTAGATATGTGAATATACATAAAGGCTTACATGATCCACACCCATGGACAATATGAAATCTTACAAAAAAAAACTCACAGATTAAAAGTTTCTCCCCAAAAACCCCATCTCTGTCATCAAACAAAAACTCTGCAAGCAACAACCCATTTAAAATTGAACCCAAAAAAATTAAAAGCTTCTAACATCTAAAATTGAACAGAACACAATCCATAAAGTTGCATAAAAAAGTTGTAGATGCAAGATTAGAAGAACTCACCACAAAACTATCCACTTTGAGACCAGCAGAGGCGAAGAGGGGGAGAGCAAACGGCTGCGGAAGAAGAGAAGCAAAAGAAATGGGAAAAAAATTGGACCAAAAGCAGTGAAAAGGAATCACTGCAGAAAGCAGGAAAGAAAAGGAACCGTACAAAAATGTTGAAGGGCAAAGTTGAAATAAGGGCATTTTGATCCGCACACTGTCCTAGAACAGTGCCATCCGTGTTTGAATTTTAGGATATATAAATATAAGGGTGAGCTGTCAATTTAGTCCCTGAATTATCACCTCAGTGAAAATTAGGTTCCTAAACTATTTTTTCAGAAAAATCAGCTCTTGAATTATAAAAATCTACCAATTATATCCCTAATATTATATTCGAAACTACTATATTCAATTTTTCGTTAATTTAAATCACGTTACTTGCATGTGATACACATTTGAGGATAGATTTAATAGTTTTCCATAAAGAAATAGTGTATGGAGTTAACTTTGGAAGGTAAATTGGTAGTTTTTCATAAGAAATAGTGTAAGTTAGCTTTGGATGGTAAATTAGACGTTAGATTCGCAACCAATATGAAATGTTAAGGGCTTATAGGCAAGAAAATAACGGTATTACACTTTAAAGTGTGTCACGTGACTTAAGTTGATGAAAAATTGAACAAAATAGCTTTGAATATAATAGTATGGATGAAATTAGCAATTTTTAATGAATTTAAGGACTTATTTTACTGAAAAAATAATTCAAGGACCTAATTTTTACTAAGGTGATAGTTCATGGACTAAATCGGCATTTCATCCTAAATATAATTTGAAAAAATGAAAATAAAAATAATATATTAAAAAAAAAAAAAAAAAAAAGGGGACGGCAGGGCCTTTGCTTTTGGGTTTGGTTCGCCCTCTCCACTCGCAAGTCTCCAGTCTTCTGCTCCTTCCAATGTAGGTTTCCGCTCTGCACTTCCCTTCTACCCCAAACGAAAGTCTCTCCGCCTCCGCCTCTGCCTCTTTCTGTTGGAGACTCGCAGCTGAGAGTTTGAGACTGCGACGTTACGTAAGTCTCTTAAAAATCCTAAATTTTACTTTTGCTTTCGCTAACCATTCTGTCGGCGGCATTCGTTCTCATATTGTCACTTTGATTGCTAAGATTAGATGATCATCTTCCTTTCGGGTAATTAGAATTAGATTATAGCCTATACTATAGGGATAGGATAATAGGATAATAGGATAATTTTTTTTTTTTTTTTGAAGATAGGATAATAGGATAATAGGTCCCAAGCTTCTTGTATTTTTGCAAATTTCACTCCGAATCCTGAGAATACTGACATCATGTACGGTAGAGCGGGCCTTGATCGATTTAAGAAAGCTCAGTCCTTGGAACCCTTCTCCGTCAATTCCAATCACAATCCCAATCCGAATTCCCCTTCCAAATCCAATCCCAAGCCCTCTCTTTCACACTCCCATCAACATCAACCCCCCCTCCCTCTCCCTCTTGCACCGCCCGAGGCCGCCCCTCTCGTGGAGCTGGGTCAGACCCACCAGCACCATCTCCCTCAGCTTGGTGCCGGCCAGTCCACTTGGAGGCCCCCTGACTGGGCAATCGACCCCCGCCCTGGTGTCTATTCTCTCGAGGTTCTCAAGGATGGTCAGGTTCTTGATCGCATTGCCCTTGATAGGCGTCGCAACATCTTTGGCCGCCAATCTCAGACTTGTGACTTTGTGCTTGATCATCAGTCTGTTTCCCGCCAGCATGCTGTTGTTGTTCCTCACAAGAATGGAAGGTCAGCCACACTTTCTCTCACTTTTCCTTTTCTTTCTATTTACTTCAATTGCATGCCATATATATACTCTTTATTATCATTATTCTAATTGGATTGTTAGTGTAATTGGTTTGTACTTATTTCCATCTGGGTTGTTTATATCTGTACTCTGTGCTAGCTGTTCGTTTTGTTGACCAAGTGAAAGTTTGTTCTAGTTTGGGTTAGCCACTCTTCAAAACTTGTAAAGAAAAGGGTAACAGAACAATAATTACTAACTTTATCTTCCCATCCAGATCATAGAGCTGGATTTGTTTAATATTTCTATGGTTTTAGATTTAAGAAAGAGGGTGGTTTTTTAGGCAATGCCTGAGTAGACCTACGACCTGATCCGCCGAACACATGATTCAATTAATCATCTAGGAGCTTCATGGATTCACCTATTTCACCATACTGCTTGGCCATGGCCGTGTCCGTCTCCGTCTCCGTTCATACTCATGACAGTGTGCAGGCGATTGTTTTTTATTTCCCATGCGTTAAGTAGTTGTATGATGTTGGTTTCTGTGATCTGAAGCCATTTACAAGCTTTATCCCTTCTGCAGCATATATGTGATTGATTTGGGGTCTGCACATGGTACTTTTGTTGCAAATGAAAGAGTGACTAAAGATACCCCTGTTGAACTTGAAGTGGGCCAGTCTTTGAGATTTGCTGCATCAACTAGAACTTATGTCTTGAGAAAGAATGACGCAGCTCTTTTTCCTCATCCTCCACCGCCTTCAGAGGTTAATCTGCCACCACCTCCTGATCCATCTGATGAAGACGCTGTTGTGGCCTATAATACGCTTCTAAATCGCCATGGTCTGACCAACCCTGGCGTAGTGGCTAAGTCCCGCGAGTCTAGTGACTCAGCAGGCACAAAACGAGACAACCAGCGGCCAGAGAGGCCTTCTAAGAGAATTAGGAAGGCGAGAGTATCATTCAGGGATCAAGTTGGAGGAGAGCTGGTTGAAGTAGTTGGGATTTCAGACGGTGTGGATGTAGAAACTGAACCGGGTCCAGTAGGTGTAAAAGAAGGAAGTCTTGTCGGGAAATATGAATCCCTTGTGCAGGTTACAGTAATCCCCAAAGGGAAGGAACAATTATATGTCAAGGAAGGCAATTCTTCCCAAAAAGGCATGACTGAAAAATTACAGGAGGTCTTAAATAGAGTCAAGACTGCTCCAAAGGGTAGGATTTATGATGACCTTTATGGAGAATCTTTTTCTGGCAAAGTGGGTTCGTCATGGGCATATCCTTCTTCTGTGGACTCGAGTGGTAGAAGACCCTCTCCAAGTAGAGATACTGATGGGAAGGCATTAAGCGTAAACCATGGAACTAACTCAAGTCACGTTGACAATGACGAAGATGATTTGTTTGGTGATTGATTGAGGCAAGCACTCGGTGGATGGATTTTTGTTCTTATTTGGGGTCTGACAATGTTTTGAAGATTCGAAAAGATTATATGGTCTTGCTTCCTTGTGAATGGGAAATTAGTTACAGTTAATCAACAAATTTCTTAGTATTGGCATGGCCTGACCCATAATCTCCATGTCAGTTAATGTTAGGGGTGCCGCTAGTGCTAGTGAGGTAGGTCAGTTATTTGATCCCTGCTCAATCTGATGTGAAGTGGTTTATGCTGGTATATTATTCTTAACCTGACAGGAAGTCTTTTGTGAGATGCTGATGCGGGTTGGCGGGTCGAGGGAGTCGCCTGGTTTTGTAGTAAGATGATCTGTTGGTATCTCCTCGCAATGTAGCCCTGCTAAAGACTCGAAACTTGTTGAGGATTGCTGCTCATTTTAATGCATTAGGCTGTAGCGTGAAACCAGCCAGCTTATAATTTGCATGTGAATTCTGTTTTTTTATTCACGAATTGTGTATTCTTGTAATTGAACTACCAATGAATCATTTGCATTATGATTAATAGATGGAGCTGATTTCCGCACATTCTTTTTAGCCTCTCTCACATTTCTCTTTATTTTTTTATCATCAATTGAATAAATCAAATGAAAACAGCGGACGAGATTAAATAGTGGCGGATGGGAGGAGGAAAATGCGTGTTTATAATTTCCCTCCTTAATAGGGTAGCAATGTTTCATGTGAGTAAATGATGTGATGTATGCTCATTAGAAAAAAAAATATTGAAAGTTTACAAGTGGAGAGAATCTCAATCGAAGCAAATTAGAATGGACCTTTGACCTTTTTGTTCTCCATGCATTGCGCACTTGTGTTTATTTTTGAAATTAAATTTTGAATTAACAAAATCTCGTTTGGGTTTAGGAGCCCCGAAGCATAGGATCCGAATTCCATGAGCGTTTCAAAAGCTTTTGACCGACCATGACCATTGACCATGACCTTGTTGGAAGCGTTGAAAATGATATGACATCGATGAGAACCTTGAGGAGGAGAAACTTGGAGGGAATCTATTGCCCTGTTCGAAACTATTACAGACATTTGTCAGCCATCGCCTATGGACCCCAACAGTCCCCTGTAACTGTTGGGTCGGAGGCGGCGAGGGACGCGTACCCTCCACTTGTTCATGAAATCCTGCAAATTTGTGCAGGAAGAGGTGCACCCGCGGAAGGGAAGGCCTGCCATGCACACATCATACGTTTCGGATTAACGGCAGACACATTAACCTCTAATATGCTCATCAACATGTACACCAAATGTGGTTTACTTGATTGTGCCGGCAAGGTATTCGATGAAATGCCTGAAAGGAGCTTAGTTTCATGGAATACAATGATTGGGTCACTTGCTCGGAATGGGGAAGAACAAGAAGCTCTTGGTCTTTTCTTGCAGATGCAAAGACAAGGAAACACTTTCAGTGAATTCACCGTTTCAAGTGTTCTTTGTGCTTGTGCTGCGAAATGCGCTGTATTTGAGAGTAAACAACTGCATGCTCTTGCTGTTAAGTTAGCAATGAATTTAAATGTCTATGTGGGAACCGCGTTGCTTGACGTTTATGCAAAGTCTGGTTTGATAAAGGATGCAAGCTCTGTTTTTGAGTCTTTGCCAGAGAGGAGTGATGTTACATGGAGTTCGATGGTTGCCGGGTATGTGCAAAATGAGCTTTTTGAAGAGGCTTTGGTGTTGTTCCATAGAGCTAAAAGGATAGGGTTAGAACAGAACCAGTTTACAGTTTCTTCTGCTATTTGTGCTTGTGCAGGTCTGGCAGCTCTCATTGAAGGAAAGCAGGTGCATGCTCTGTTATCTAAAACTGGCTTTGGTTTGAATATATTTATTGTTTCCTCTCTTATAGACATGTATGCAAAATGTGGTAGCATTAGAGAAGCGTACAGTGTGTTTCAAGGTATGAGCGAGATGAACATTGTTTTATGGAACGCTATGATTTCAGGGTTCGCTAGACATGCTTGCTCCCTAGAGGTGATGATCTTATTTGAGAAAATGCAGCAGATGGGTATGTTCCCGAGCGAAGTAACCTATGTTTCGGTATTAACTGCCTGTAGTCATCTAGGACTAGTTGAAAGTGGAAAGAAATATTTCAACCTCATGATAGCAGAGCACAATGTGTCACCAAATGTTGTTCACTATTCATGCATGGTTGATATTTTAGGTCGGTCAGGGTTGATTATTGAAGCCTATGACTTGATACAGAAAATTCCGTTTGGTGTTACTGCTTCTATGTGGGGTTCTCTGTTGGCTTCTTGTAGGATCCATGGAAATCTTGACTTGGCCGAGGTTGCAGCAAAGCATTTGTCTGAGATAGAACCTAATAATGCAGGAAACCATATTTTGCTGTCAAATGTTTATGCAGCAAATAAGAAGTGGGAGGAAGTTGCGAGAACAAGGAAGATTCTTAAAGAAAGCGAGTTGAAGAAAGAGAGAGGGAAGAGTTGGATTGAAATAAAGGACAAAGTTCACTCATTTATGGTTGGAGAGAGGAAACATGCTAGAATTGATGAGATATATTCAAAGTTGGACGATTTGGTGACAGAATTGAAGATAATGGGGTACAAGGCTAAGATTGAACATGACCTTCATTGCGTGGGTGAAAGCAGAAAGCATGAACTTTTGAGGCACCACAGTGAGAAACTTGCTCTTACTTTTGGGTTGATGTGCTTACCTTCCAATGCTCCTATCAGGATCATGAAGAATCTTAGGATTTGTGGCGATTGCCATGCTTTTATGAAGATTAGTTCAAGTTGTAGGGGAAGGGAAATCATCGTTAGGGATACAAACAGGTTTCACCATTTCAAGAATGGTTATTGCTCCTGTGGGGAATTCTGGTGAAATTTTTTTTTGTGTTCGGTTGCTTTTCGAGGGTCCAGTCCAGTTTACGGGATGGGAGCGCAAGAGATTAATCCAATGGCTGCTGATTTGGGATGCGCACGCCGCTTGCAGAGGTTAATCTGATCAGTCCGATGAAGATTGTTGTTGTGGCCGATAATTAATACGCATGCAAATGGTGATGGTCTGACGTAGTGCCTAAGGCCAGTTGGCGTGGTTTTGCGATTATATATGAACATATGCGAGTGCTAACAAGCGTGGGCAGTGCGGTGTATCCAACTGAAGGTGATTGCTTAAATAGTAAACATGTAAGGAGATCCTTCATTTTTCTTTTAGGAATGAATTTATGATAAGAGTAGAGATTGACTAGTACCACCAGTGCCATTTTTTTACATCACCACATCAACTGCGCATGCACGTGCACTTTGACCATCCATCGAGTTGGTCTCCAATATTCTCCATTACAGTAATAAGTAATTGGTTGTGAACAATGTGAAGTGATTAATATTAATTTGTGAGGATTGAGGGGCCATGCATTAACAATTAATTAAACAAGAAAAATATTAGTTTTGGATAAAACAGGCAATGATATAACAATATCTAATTAATCAAAACAAGTACCTTAATCCTCCTAACTTTAACTTTAGTGCTGATATCACGACGATTACATCTTTGTCATAATATAATTGAATGTTGAAAAAACTAACATATATATATATTTATTGAACAATTAACACACACACACACACACATATAATATATGGGTCTTTGACGAATAATTAGCAGTTAGCTCATTCATCTTAATTTCAAATGAAGAGATTGAAGGGACATATGGATGGGCCCCCGCGCTCTCTAATCTGATTACAATTTACATGATATTATATGTATCATCATGCGGGGCCGGCCCTGGAGCCTTTAGAATTATTGTATGTAAGATTATCTCCTGCCAAATGTTCTAGGTTTTATTTAGATTTAAAATTGACAAAATCGTTCTTCAATTCTTTGGTTAAAGGGGATTTCGCTAAAATAATCAGGCCAAGTTTGGACCCAGGGCAAACAACATTTAGCCCCCAAAAGTAATAAAATATAAAGAGTAGTAAAATATAGCCCAACAAAATTGGAGATGAAAATTTTAACCCTAAATAGTCTTTAAAATATCTTTGGAGGACTAAAACATAGTCAAGGCTATGTCTAGCCCCTCATTATGTATCTCATGCAATTGATTTGCTATGGAGTAAAAGTTAGCCAAAGAGCGATTACATTGCACACGTACGAGTGAGTATATATAAAATAATAGGTGGTGCTATTTACATTCTTTTTTACTTCCTACACGTCTTTTATTAACTTTTGTTTTTCTATTTTTTTTCAATTCATTCGATTCAACGATCAAAAAGTGAGTGAAGAGTATGTGAGAGGTAAAAAGGTGTGTGGATAGCACAAATCAAAATAATATATATGCAGAATATCCCAATTGCGTTGGTGGATAAACTTTTCACGTATTCGGAATTCAAATACAAGTGGAGGGACATAAAAAGAATATATTATTATAACATGAAATACTATTTAAATACTTGACACAAAAAAATTTCTCGTACTGGTACAATATAGAGAGGGGCGGAGTTTGAAAAATATACATATGAAAGTCTTCTTAGAACTCTTCAAATGTTTGGTACGAGTCATTTTTGTGTATACCAAGTGTTTAATGTAATGTTTGTCAGACATATCTCGACATATTATCTTAACTCATCAGATTATTTTGACATATGTTAATATCTGTTAACATGTAGACACATGATTTAATTAGCGACAACAAACCTAGTAAATGTTCGATAAAATAATTCAGTAAATAAACAAGTTTTATATTTTTTGCGCTCCTGCATTTCAAGAGGAGGATGCGTGGTTGGTTGAGACTCGAGCCTAGAAAGTGGGGGAGAAGAGCATACTTGTCTGTGTCTGGCCCTGAAAGCAACCGACAATGGGGGGAGGCACGACAATCCGATCAGCGTGACTGCAGAGAATTATTCAGTGCGTTAGAAATTCGGTTAGTACAATACATGTCATCATATATGTATAAAGATATTTGAAAAATAAACTTCTTTTGATTTATATAATAATACGTGTATCATCTTGTGTTTCGGAACAATGAAAATTTTCGTAACTGCAAGTGCGAGAGATGTGACAAACGGTAAAGGATGAGACAAGTGGCTGACATGCAGATAATCGAGTAGCTTTGCGATTGCTAGCCTAGCCTAGAGTAGTAGAAGAAGGAGGAGAATGTACCTTTGCCTTAGAAAGTGGGGAAAATCATCATGATTGATAAGGAAATGGCAACTGGGAATCAAATAATTAATGGGATCTTCCATTATTTCCTTTCATTTCAATTTCAACGGAGAGATGAATATAATGTTAGTAACTACGCTAGGCAGGGGAGGCTTAGTCAGTTAGAGTAATCAGCAAGATGTGATGATGTGGCCCCACGCGATGAGCACGATGTTTCAGTACTGGACTATTAGTAGGTGCACTCTTTTGAGCTTTTCCTTACTTTCCTTGTTACTTTAAGGCCTTCTCACTTCCCACTTTGAATCTTCTTACACATATATTATATTGCTTGCTTTTTCGTAATTAATTAGTTCAATTCTAATCTAATTTTAATAATTCAATCAGAGATCGAGCACTAGGTCCCCATCGCCAGAAGAGACCCGTTGATCCCGCTTTTTCTATCATTATTTATTAACTAGCTTTTTGAATTACGACGTGTTACGTGCAACTTACGCGAATCTTAGATCATGCTAAAAGAAACTCCTCATAAACTAATTAAAACAACTGAAACCACATAATAAAATTGCTCACTATAAAATTTACATTAAGAATAGAGAAAATAATATTTAATAAACAACTGATTGAATCATATTATTGCTAGCCCATTGTGAGGTTAAGCCCACCCCCTCCCCCTTAGTGTAGATAATATCGTTTGTTAAAAAAAAAAAAAAAATCACGTGACAACTAATTTAATCACATTATTATCCGCGTGCGAAAGATCTTTTTTATAACCGGCATTACATGCGTCTTAAGATGTTTTGAACGTGTTTAAAAATAAAGAAAATAATATTGAATGAACAGCTGATTGAATCACATTATTGCTAGCCTATTGTGAGGTATTAATCAAAAAAATAACACAAAAAAATTAATTATTAAAAAACACTGTTAAAATGACGAAAATACCCTTGCTTCATTTGATGCATTATTTTCGGATGCCTTTGAAGTTTTTTGTTTTGGGGACTTTTTTGTCCAAATATTTTTGTTAAAGCTTGGTGACACCAAAAACACTATTCACCTTTGTATTGGCTTTATATATATATATATATAAGATTCAAGCGGTTTATCATATTTCATAAAAAATAATGCTAGGAAAACTAAATTTATAGAAATTTTTCTGTAAACTAAATGATATAAAAGTTGATGATTGGATTATTACTTAAGCGTTAATAAACGTGTTCAATCCTATTGGTGACAGATCATTTAGTTTGCAAATTTTGTCTATAAATTTAGTCTCTTAACATTATCAAATCATAAATTATGCATGTCGTATGAATAATGCTTTTTTCATACTAACCCAACCAATTCCACACAAACTGCGGACACTCTCTCTCTCTCGTTGGTGTCTGTCTCAACACTCACAGCAGTCACAGTAGTACTTGATTCTAGCTGCCAAGCTTAGCTAGCTAAAAGAAAGTTATTAGTCGTCTCTCATACTCTCTCCCTCTCCCTCTGTCTCTGGGGATTATATGCATGAGATGTATACCCTATTCTGTATATTTTCACGTTGTTGCATCTCATCACGTTAAAGCCCCGGCCGCTCGCTCTTTGTTGTTGGCTAGTACGTACTTGAATCGCTTCTCATCAGAAATTATTAAACAACGGATTTGCTATTTTGGTTGCGCAGCTATACGGTTGCTCTCTCCAATCCATCGATCAGTCCACTCGATCGCTTGGAATCATTTGAAGGTAGTTAAATTACTTTGCTTCTTTTCCGATCGACTGTGTATATTAGTGCTAGCTGCTGTTGCTGCCTTGGAAGTCAACAATGTTCCTTCAGCTCAATTGTTTACTTGCGGTACGTACCTTCCTTTTGATCATTATAATTCTTAGTTACCATTCATTGGAATAGTTTTGGCCGTGTATGCATATAGTAGCTAAGTCGTCCCAGTCCCATTTACTATACTTGATATTGTTAATGATATATGCTATTTAGTATAAACATAGGGAAACTGGAGTGTGATTATTTGACATATATACATAGAATTTAATCATCAAACTAGCTTGCAAGTTAACCCTATCCTGATATAATTAACTTGAAAAGTTCTTATGTGTGTGTGTGTATTAAGATAAATAACTTGAGTTAGGGCAATCCTTGGCGCAACGAAAAAATTGCTCTTTTATGATCGAAATGTCATAGATTCAAGTCGTGGAAACATCTTATTTGCAAAATAAGGATAAAACTGCATACGACAGACTCTCCGTCCCTCGCAAAACGAAGAATCTTGTTGCCTTGGGTCACCTTTTATATATAACTTGAGTGCCTTTCCGTTCTGTTATTCAGAGATGAAAGAAAGATTCTGCCCTACTTTGCTAAAGGATAAATACATAATGTCCAAAGGATACTGTAAGGCAGGAGATCGAGCTTTAACAATTATTTACAAGTCAGCTAAAAAGATGGGGAAAAAATTTGAAATTCCAATTGAATATATGGACAAAAGAAATGAACAAAACCATCTTATATATGGAGCTTGTGGAGGGGCTCTTTATCAATGTCAAAAGTGAGTGCGTCCCTAAATAGCTAAATGGTCTCCGCCCTCCAGTACATATATATTCGTCTGTCTGTACATATATACACATACAACTTGAGAGGCCATGCGCACTCATATATTATAATTTTATATGTATTCAACAAAGTTGGCGTCATAAGTCATATGAGCAGAGTAGATTGTTTATGGTGTTCTAGCCAAGCTACCCTTAATCAGCAAACGTTTCTTGCGACCGATGCTTCTCTTTACTGATAGATAGATACACACACACACACACACACACATATGAACTAATTAATATTCTATTTTTTATACAAAAATGTTTGTATTATTTTTTCTGACCTGCTAATTGGAAAAAAAATGTAGTGCTTTTTTCCTATCTGATTAAGAAAAATGTAGTAGTACTGCTATACAAAAATGTTTGTATTATTTTTTCTGACCTGCTAATTGGAAAAAAAATGTAGTGCTTTTTTCCTATCTGATTAAGAAAAATGTAGTAGTACTGCTTGTAGTGCCACATTAGCACTAAATATATGGTTTCTCTTTCAAGGATGTATACATCCAGGCCAAAAGTGGTTTAACAGTATAAACTAGGAATTGGAACACACTAGGGGTGTGTTTACGTATCCGTAATCGAAATGAGAATGTGAGATTGAATTTCGATTACTAAATACTCCGGTGTATACTAAACATGGAGGAATCAAAAAAGCAGTGGGACCCACACAAATTTTGGAATTCAATTCCTTGTATTGGTGGAATTGGATTCCTAGATATAGGTAGTAATCCAATTCCTGATTGTTTGGGCAATCGGAATGATACTTTTGTTCCCTTTATACCCTCACTTACTTTTATTTATTTTCAAGACTATCCTTTATAAACCCATTAAAGCATATAAAATATTTGATTTGGGACAAGGGCATTTTAGTAATCATACTGGTTTATATTCCGATTCTGCTAAATTAGTAAACAGCTTTATGGATTTCTATTCCGATTCCAGAACATTTAAGTAAACAGCTTTAACAGGAATCTGATTCTGAGTTCTCCTCATTCCAACTCCTTCTCAATTCAATTCCTCTTATTTTATTATCATTACGTAAATGCGCAATAGGTATATCATATTTTATGTATATACATATAGGAAGCTTTTAAGAGAAGAGGTTTCATTTTTTATTTTTTTTTATAAAAATAAGCATTAGTTGTGGGATCCATACCTTACAGAACATTAACGATCCAAACCGTCTATTTTTTCAAGTTATACCTCACATATCATCCTTGCAAAGTATTAACCAAATCGAAAATATTTAAAATATCTAATTGGGTTCAAAAAAATTTACGAATACTTTATTATATAGTAAACAATAAAAATTTATTTTGATAATTAAATAGGCAATTAAGTTCTAATTCAATTGAATTTTTGCAAAGATAATCTATGAATCGAGATTTACAAAACAAACCGTTCGGATCGTTAAAGTTTGATATGAAATGAACCCCACACTTGATTCTCATTTTTTGAAAAAAAGAAAAAAGAATTCACTGTATAAAGAACCTGTATAATTATATATACAAAACAGCCATATGTATATATGGATCCAAATCCTCTCCTGAGCTTCTGTATGCGAATCCAGAAATATATAGGAAAATCCAGATCCTCTCATGAGCTTCTCTTTGCGAATCCAGCGAACCACATAATCGTGGCCGTTGATTTAAATCGTGCGGTCATGAATCCAAAGCTTCTATATGCAAAATGGCCTTTTTTCTTCCTCTTTCCCTGGGAAGTGCCGAATTGCTCGACAGGTTGCTCTTAACAGAAGATTTCAATTCTGATGTGGCTGTCCGCATTCAACAACAACATTTCCTATGTATCAGAATGCTCCTAACATGGAGGCATCGAATTGCTCTTGACAGAAGATTTCAATTCCAAACAAAATTAAGACAAATAATTGATGACCCAATTTGAAATTTGATCCAAATTCAACAACCCAATTATTTGATTTTTGTTTTCATAGAGATTCTTCTTTTCTGGTAAAAAAAACCCCGGTCGAGCTAGAGGAAATGGAGGTTTTTTTTTCCAGCCATGGTGGCGAATTAGAAAGCATGGGTCAGTGACTTGGCGCCGCTAGTCGTCGGAGCCGATGCGGCAGTCGCGTTCAACAGGAATTTGAGGGGGTTTTGGGGCTTACCGCTTATGGACCACTTGGGCGGCTGGAACATGGTGCTGAAGTTCGAGGCGGAGGAGCATTCCATCTGGGGGAGAGAAGGAGAACATGACAGAGAGTAGGAAGTGATGAGAAGGAAATGAAATACAGAAGAAAGAAGCTAAAAAAAAAAACCTTTGATTTGGGGAAAAAAACTTGGATTCATGACCGCACGATTTGGATCAACGGTCACAATTATGTGGTCCACTGGATCCGCATAGAGAAGCTCAGGAGAGGATCTGGATATCCTATATGTATAATGCTCGCTCACTGCACTGCATGCAACTGATTCCTAGCAGTCGTCAGTCACCAGTGTATAGTCCAAGTGGCCGCGTTTCACCTCCTTATAATTAAATGAGTTTCAGCCACTCATTAATCCAATTCGTCCACTAATACAAATACATCCACAAACGGTGTAAATCCCAAATTAAACAAATATATACATATAAAATATTAAAAATTATTTGCATGGCATCCTTGCTTCCTTGTGTCAAATGTCAACACAAAAGAGTAGAATGAGAGTAGTTTGAGAGTTCACAGATGCGTTTGAGAGTTCACAGATGCACTGCTGATCGAGTCTGACTACTCTCAGAGCAAAATTAACTCCTCTTGGTTTTAATTTCTTGTTATTAAATTATTATTAGTGCAAAACTCTCTGTACTAGTTATTTGCTGTGTGTGTGTGTGTATATTTATACCTTATGTATGTATAAATTGGAGGAGTTGCAGGTGAATTAACAATGTATGCTGAGGTTGGTGGATCCTTGACACCTTGTTGGCGGGACGACAGATGATCATCAGGTAACTAAGGGCCATAAACCCTACTAATTCCCAACTTAATCATATTCTTAAATTTCTTATATAGATAGATGGAATTTCCAGGATTTTTATCTTAATTTGTGGATTTTGACGATTCAAACTTGCATGTTGGTTCGGCTTCTGAAACAATCAAAATCAGCCTCCTACCTCAGCACTTGTTCATAATTTGTAACCATCTAACTGCTAATTATTACTAATTAGTTGATATTTCAGCTTCATTAACTAGATATTTATGTTATTTTTTGGTAAAAAATATGTGTGTATATTTGGATTTGACCACACAAATTGCTTTGGTCTGTCTGGTGAATTAGCTGGCTAGTTAATTAAAATCTCCCCGCCATATATCCTTGCAATTTACAGTTTTGGCTCCCTTAATTTGGAAAAATATCTATAAATAATTTACTGAAATGTTTATGATTCAATTATATCACGCATGAATAGATACTTTTTCCCAAAATGCACTATCCATATATATATTTCTTATTTTCAAAACATATACAGCATACCCTTGGGATTTTAGCTAATCTCTTTCAGAAATCATGAAAAGGGTATATTGCTGCACAAGTATTTTGAAGGGAGAAGCTGTTATCATCTCTTGTTAAAAGAAAGTACCAATCTGACAATGAAGTTTATGAAAATTGGAACCAAGCCGGACATCTTCTACACCGAAGAAGCTACCAGGTACTAGCTTAGCTACGACTTGTTTTCCCACCGGTGTTCCATATACGTCCTCACAGCTCACGTTCATAATGAAATTGCTACTTTGTGCTTTGGTTTTATATATTAAATTTCTTCATTTATGTGCTGTCCTCGCAACAGTATTATTTCAGCTGATTTTGCATTCACTATGTGTGCAGGACCGTGATTTCGGATGTACCCAGCGACTTTGTCATACAAATTAACAACATCCATTATCTTCTCCATAAGGTAATGATCAGATCCTTTACGAGGAATAATGTTTTGTGGACATGCACCAATTTCATTTTCTCATCTAGTCACGGATGTGCAATTTTTCTGCTGATCGGTACTTCCTGTGCATTCCTGTTTAAAATTCTTCAGTGTTTTTGAAGCAAAAAAAAAAAAAAAAGGGTTCTTCAGTGCATGATAGTAGTACTGGAAAATGAAAAACATTCAATAAGAATGAACATTTCACTATTTTTCCGAATTTTGTAAAATCATACAGCAAACTTAGCACTTCTGCATGTATACAACTATACATACACAAGTGCTTGCTTTTGGTTGAGGGATAATTGTGCTTTTGTTAGCTGCAGTTTCCACTTCTTCCAAAATGTGGCCTCTTACAACGGCTTTGCTCTGACTCTGGTGATTTGGAAAAGGTTAGCATAAAGCTTCACGATATTCCAGGAGGTGAAGATGCGTTCGAAATGTGCGCTAAGTTCTGTTACGGAATTACGATTAATGTCAGCGCCTATAATTTTGTACCTGCATTTTGTGCTGCTAAGTTCCTCCGAATGACCGAGTCAGTAGAGAAGGGAAATTTTGTTCCAAAACTCGAGGCTTTCTTCAATTCATGCATTCTTGAAGGTTGGAAAGACTCCATTACTGCACTACAAACTACAGTGAAGTTGCCCGAGTGGTCTGAGAACCTTGGGATCATCAGAAAGTGCATTGATTCAATTGTTGAGAAAATCCTTACTCCTCCAGCAAAGGTCATATAATGCTCATGAATATTTTATTATTACGCCTCTTCTGTCAGCAATCGGTTTATTTTATTCTTCCTTATTGCTTTGCTCAAACTAAGTAATGCTAGTCAATTTTAATTTTCAGGTTGCGTGGTCCTACACTTATACCAGACCTGGCTACACCAAAAAGCAACATCATTCTGTCCCAAAGGATTGGTGGACTGAGGATATATCAGATCTTGATGTAGACCTGTTTCGATGTATAATTACTGCTGTTAGAGCCACGCGTGTGCTGCCACCACAGCTCATTGGGGAAGCTTTGCACGTCTATGCTTGTCGTTGGCTGCCAGACACCACAAGAACACCTCCACAAACAGATGAGGAACTCATGGAAAACAATCGAAGAATTGTTGATAGCGTTGTGAGTATGATTCCTGGAGATAAGGGAGCAGTTTCTGTTGGTTTCTTGCTAAGGCTTACTGTAATTGCCAATTACTTGAGAGTGTCCCCAGTGACAAAGACTGACCTGTTAAGGAGGTCTGGTCTACAACTCGAAGAGGCAACGGTGGATGACCTGATTTTTCCTTCACACTCGCCCGCTGACCCGGAATTTTACGATATTGACTTGGTTTTGGAAGTGTTAGAAAGTTTCTTGGTGCTATGGAGAAGACAATCCCCTGCAGCTGCTTCTGAATTGGACAGAAATGCTCAGGTTTTAGGAACAATGAGAAAGGTTGGGAAACTCATTGATTCGTACCTTCAAGTTGTTGCCAGGGATGTCAACATGCCAGTTTCAAAAGTGGTATCTCTGGCTGAAGCTTTGCCAGATATTGCAAGGGAAGACCATGACGGCATCTACAAGGCTATTAACATTTATCTAAAGGTATGTAAGTACGTAGTTTATTAATCGAAGTGAATGCCATTGCCATTTAGAATTCATGAGTATAGTTAATTACTAAATGCTGATTGACTAATCCATTTGATGAAACATATGTATTAATAAGTAGGAGCATGGTGATCTAAGCAAGGCAGACAAGAAACGCTTGTGCTGCATTTTAGACTGCCAGAAGTTGTCGCCTGAGGTCCGCGCTCATGCTGTGAAAAATGAGCGGCTACCATTGAGGACTGTTGTGCAAGTCCTCTTCTTTGAACAAGAGAGAGACAGAGGTTCCAACTCCAAGGCGGCAGCAGGAACTCATGATCGTCATAAACCTAAGCCACTGCCAATTACACCCTCCCAGTCCCATGAGCCAGGAAAACAAACAATGCCAAGTAGCAGAGAATCTGATAGTCATAGTCATAAGCTAAAATTGGGAGCAGCAAATGTTCATGATAAATTCAGTAGTAGTACCACTGGAAAGAAAGATAATCCACTGCTGCAAATGCAAAACAAAGGATCAGACGGAAAGTTGGCATTGAAAAACGAAAGAAAGGGTGTCAGATTAGAAACGCAACAAGTAGATCATCAAGGACATAATATGGGAAGGGAAATCGTAAGAGGAGGAGCATCTGGATCTGCAGGTGCAGGGAGCAAGTTGGACGCTAAGAAGATGATCCAAAGGAAGTAGGCCGGACCATGGCCACGACAAAGGCAAAGATAGATAGCAAAAACGTACATGAACATCAATCATCCTCGTTCCCATTGCACTTCATGTAATTAAGTTTTTCTTTTTGTTTGTTCCTTATTCCTCTGGAATTGGAGAAAATGTTTCAGTTCTGAACTATGTTATCTTATGATGAGTCCTCTCCACCGTTTGTGCCACACTCTAAACATAAGGGGTGGGAACTGCGCGCCAATGTCGGTATAGTTTTAACAACCATAAGAAGAAGACTTTAAAACCATGCAAAGCTACTATTTAGTACTACGGCTTAGTGATATTTTTTTTCACTTGTAAGTGAGAAATCTTGTTTGATTCTCCTGAACAGTGAATTCGAACTAAATTCAGGTTAGTCTATTGCAAAGTTGAGCCCACTTCGCCCCTTAATATAGATAATATTGAATGATTCAAATTCTCATTCTATAGAATATGTTACAAAAAAATTAATTAATCGTTTGAATTTGGGAGTCAAAAACTCGTTAATTTTATTGAGGCATTTTGATTTCTTTGATTTATGCACAACAGGTGAAAGTGGGAAAAAGACGTTTACCTGAAAAAATTTACAGAGAGCATAAGCGGCATCTGAATTACAAATAAAATAAAGGGAGGTTTAATGAAAAGGTCCCGGTACTGTTCATTTTTAACGAAAAACCACTTTTTTACCTTTAACTGACATTATTCACTATACCTTTAAAAATGACTTTTCGTTAAAAGGGAAGTTTTTTTGGACTTTTCATTAGTTTTCCTTAAAATAAATAGGATTGAAATGACAGAGTTGTCCTCATTTAAAGACGACGTCTGGCTTTTGATGAGGGCATTCAGTGCAGGACACAAGGCAGGGTGAAAACCAAGTAGGAAACATAAAGCCAGCGAAGAAGATCAACAAATCAAAACCCCGAATTAAGAGTTTTAGCACTTCTGAAGCTCCACTTGCGGGCCTCCCCTTTCCGCCGTTGACTTCCTTCGCTCGCTCGCTCCCTCCCTCCCTCCCCGGCGGTACACTTTCACGGATTCTGTTTGAAATGTGGGTTTTCCTTTTTCGTGGGATTGGATTAGGGTTCTTTTTCACTCTCTCGCTCTTCGTTTAATTTTTAATTTTTAATTTTTAATTTTTAACCTTGTGAGGTTTTAATTTTACACAGTGAATATAATAGTGTGTAAAGGGTGTTAATTTGCTACATTCAGTGGTGGTGATGTCGGAGAAAGGAGGAAAGGGGTTTTCTTTGCCTAAATCTTCGCTGAAATCTACCCCTCCTACCGCAAAGGATGGTCTGCTCTTTCTTCACTTTCTTGGACATTTTTTAATCGGGTGTTTCTTGTTTGTAAAAGAAATGAGGTAATCGCATTCCATCGGTTTGTGTAGGTAAGGATGATAGCTCAACAAAGTCCAAGAAGGGAAGACGAGTTCAGTTCGATTCTGAAGGTACGGTTTCTCTAAACTCTATCTGTTCCTATTAAATTAGTCTCACATTTTAGTCAGTGGATCTTGTGTGTCATGCATGTGCTTATCGTCTTCGATTTTCAACATCTGAAATGTTTGTTCTTGTATTTATAGGTTCCCGGGAACCCAAATCAAACTTTTCGTCAAAATTTGATAGCCGATCTGCGGCTTCAGGGAAAGGTTTAATATTATTTGAAATTCTGAATTTCCATGTTCATCACTTGCATATTTGAAGTCAAAGATCTCGATTTTATTATATTTCTCTCTTTCTTTTGCAAACTGTGATTTTTAAGCTGACTGGGGCAAAGGGGGGAAAGGAGACACCATCGGAAATGGTAGAAAAAAAGAACCACAGCCACTGGAGCTCAAAATTGAGCAGGGTGAGCACTTTGATATTTTGTATATCAAATACTTAAGATAAGAGTACAGCTCAGTCTCAGACATTGAAAATAATCTTTGTCGTTAAGCACTATAATGTTGTCAGTTTTGTTGATACATGCAGAACTTCCAAAGAGTGCCAAATGTATGATGGATTGTGAGGCTGCCGATATATTACAAGGCATCCAGGAGCAGATGGTCATGTTGTCAAAAGATCCTACTATTAAAATCCCTGTGTAAGAATCAAGTTCTATCATCTCAATGAAAGAATGGTGATTGAGAAAATAGTTTATTGTAACAGTTGATGTTAATTTTCTGTATATCAAGTGTCCTAAATGGTTTTGTTTTCAGATCATTCGACAAGGGACTGCAGTACGCAAACAGCTCCAGCCGTTATACTCATCCCCAGTCTGCAAGACACATTCTTGAGTATCCTTGATTTGCTCAGCGTGTGTGTGTGTGCATGTTTGAGTGTGCTTGATTTGTTTCTTGATGTTTATACGTGTGTGTATACAAATATTTTCTCTGCTTTGAACCCTTAACTTGAATATCAGGACACTAAAAAAATATGGTGTCAAAGATGGCGAGGTTATAATCTCAAACTTCTGTATTAGTTCTTAAATTTTAAGGACTGGTCCCTGAATTTTTTTTTTTTTTTTTTTTTTTTTGCCACAGATATGTGTGATTGCCAATGTTTGTCCAGAAACCACAGATGAAGTTTTTGCTTTAGTACCATCCTTGAAGGTATGATATTGTACCTAATAAAACGTATGCATTTTTCTGTTTTGGGCCAAATTGAATAATCTAGATAGAAATTGTAATTTAAACATTCCGATGTTCTTTTTCTATTTCAATTTTAGTTCTAGTCAGGAATAACTCAATTCTGTTTCTAATTTTGTCAGAGGTTTGCTTGTGTTTGATGTAAAAGCTGAAAAAGATATATGTGGTATTCACTCCTTGGATTAATTTCTATTCCAAAATTGATATCTTCCAATCTGTTGCTATGTTACTCACTTCGAATGGGGAAGGTCATGAATCAGGGAAAGGAAAGAAGGGATGGTGTGGGATCAACTGCACCCCCTCCCTCTCCTCCGAGTCGATCTGATTCTGATTTTTCAGGCATTGGGTTATAGATTTTAGTGTGGAACCCATACTATTTTCTATTCCAGGTATGTTACTAACACATGGGGATCCCAGAAAATTCCAAAAATGTTTTAGGGGGAAGTAAACATGCCATTGTAGGAAGAGAAAATTGGAGCATTTATCCTTGGACGTTTGCCCAACTGGAGTTTTGGTCCCTAAACTAAAAATCTGTGAGTATTGGTCCTTGAACTTGTCAGTGTGGAGCAATAGTCCTTTTGGGGAACTCGGTTAGAATTTTCATCCAACATAAAAGGTTTAAAGGGGAAAATAAGGGATGGAAGGTCTAACGGGATTACTCAAAAGGACCATTATTCCACATTGTGACAAGTTCAGGGACCAACACTTCACGAATTTTTAATTCACGAACCAAAGCTGCCATTTGTCTAAAATTTGGGGACCAGTGCTCCAATTTCTCTTATGGGAATGGATATTATTTCCTGATCCTTGAGGGCTAGGACTCGTAACTCCCCTTTTGTTGATCTCTTTGATTTTTTTATTTCCCCAACTTCCCTCTTCTTTCTGGCTGCCTATTATAGTGCTGGAACTATTAGGTTGCCAATGGAACTGTTAAGCTACTGAATTGACTTCTTAGTTTTCTGCCTACCTGACTGTTTATCTGCATTTGTGTTTCAAGCATGCTTGCCTGAAGCTATTTGGGGTTGCCAATTTTCCCTTGACCTAAGTATATACTATCTTTGCTTTTCCAATCACTTCAACATATATGTTTTTCTTCCAGGCTAAAAGAAGCACGCTCAGCCAACCACTCAAAGATGTTTTAAGTGAGCTGACGATGTTTAAAAAGGCAACATAAGAACCTCGTTACATGAGAATCCTTGGTAAGGTGTATTAATTTTCATCTCAACCTTAAATGACCTTGTCTTCCTGTCCTGTATGCGGAATGATTAGTTGGGTATTATGTAAACTGGTACAGGCTGCTAGGTGCAAATGGCACTATAATGGAGGGATTTTGTGTTGCGGACTTTTCACGGCACTAACAATCATCCTTGTTAATGTATTTGTTAATGGTCGTTGGGTTTTGTATATGACCTTGATGGAATTTGAGATACTGCGGAAATCCTTTCCATAGCCTCTCCTTAGGCTTGGTTATCAGCACTAGTTTTCTTCTATTTTATGCTTGATGAATATGAAGTTTACTGGACGATTGAATGAGTTTGATATGAATAAGTTTGATATGAATACAAGTAGAGAGAGTTCGTAGGCTGATTTCTTGACGGAAATGAAGGAAAAAATGGATTTGGAAAACACAACATGGCCGCTGATGCTCTTGCGTCGGCTAATTTTACGGAGATGCGTGATGTTTTATGGGTGGACAGGCCCCCATCTTTGTTAGTTCGTGTTCTTCGTAATGATAGCCTTCCCTGCCCCCATTAGTCTTTGTTTAGGCGATCTGTGGGATGACCTTTTCACTTAGTGTAAGGTCTCTTTGGTTGGTATTCCCGTTTTACCGCGCTTCCTTATGTTTGTCTTCCTCGTTGTGTTGCCTCGGGGTAGGCTCTCTGTTATCTGTAATCTGTTTGCCTTTGTTAGGCTTGGAATGGATTGTGCTTGCTTTCAAAAAAAAAAAAATTTACTCAATTTGCGCAAGGGCGATGGTGTTTGTGACTTAGTTTTGAAGAAAATAATGAATTTTTATGAATTAAAGAGGCTTCCTTTGGTGCATCTCCCAATGGAAAGTATGATGAAAGTCACTCGAACAGCTTGGATTTGGTTGCCTTGAGGCTTATAATACATGCAAGTGTTTCTTACATTTTCTTTAGCTTCGCAAACATTTGTTTTTATTTTCAATCACTGGGTTAAATAAATCAAATACAACCAACGGTCAAATTAAACAAGAGTCTACTGTTACTAGACTTGGTTGAACGGTGATTTTTACACCTTTTTCTCCTTGTGTTGTTGTATCATAGCATCAAACTCAATACAAACTTGGTCGTACGGAAATACCATACGGTCAATTCCTTGACCCAATTTTGTTGTTTGGTTAAAGCAATACCCAACTTAATTTCTGGATCAAGAGAACTTGTATAAAAGGATTTTATCGCTGTTTGGCATCTTGGTTTAATATTACACTAACGGTGAATATGTTTTATGCAAGTTGTTTTTCTTAATTAGGCTCAATCACTTCTTGTTACGTAGACCAACTTTTTAAATCAAATTTATAGATTATGTGATGTGTGTTACTAATAGAAAATAACCACATTAATCAACATTTAATGATAATCATGAGCTGGTAGCCCAATGGTAAATGACGGATTGCAAGGCTTCCTTCAAGTTAAAAACTTAAATCTTGAATTCGAAAGTGAATAACCATGATTTGCCACAAGTTGTTTTCCTTTTAAGTTTAAATAAAAAAATCAACACTTGGTAATATCTCGCGGCTGTAAACCTTCTCTTTTGCTAGGATTTCCTTTTAAGTTTAAATAAAAAAATCAACACTTGGTAATATCTCGCGGCTGTAAACCTTCTCTTTTGCTAGGATTTGGGGTGGGTATTTGAACTTTTGACGAGATGGAAGAAAGTGAACAATATGCCAAAGAAAAAGAAACAATTTGCCAAAAGAAAAAAAAGAAAAAAAAAAAGAAAAAGAAACAAAGAAATAAAAAAGAACGAGAAAGACAGAAAGTGCAGTGGAGTTGGGTAGTGAGATAGTCCATATTCTCCATCTTCTTTTTTTCTGGGCAAACAAACGAACATCATCTGTGTGGTAATTGATTCCTCGGAGAGAATGGGAAAAAAGGAAGAAGATTACAAAGAACAGAGGGAAGCAGACGAAGAAACAGAAGAAGAAGAAGAAGAAGAAGAAGAAGAAGAGAAATGGAGAAATCACTATTCGTCTGGGCAGAGGATATTGTTGGTGGGCGAAGGAGACTTCTCCTTCTCTCTTTCTTTGGCCACTCGCTTTGGATCTGCCCGCAACATGGTTGCCACTTCTCTCGATTCCCAGGGTTACTACCTCCGTCCTCTTCCTTGTCTTGTTTTACTTTTACCACCATTCAATTCAATTCAAGTGTTTACCATTTTTGTCCACTACTTGTTTTTGCAGAGAAGATCGCCGGCAAGTACAGTAACGCCATAGAGAATGTGAGGAAGCTTCAAGAAAGGGGATGCATCGTGATTTACGGAGTGGACGCCCAGCTTATGAGCCAACACTTCTTCCTTGCCACTCAGAGGTTTGATCGCATCGTCTACAACTTCCCTCATGTTGGCTTTCTCTTCCGCGAGGATAGCTTCTGTCAGATCCAGTATGTATCTCTGTACTTATTGTCTTGTTTTTTTTATTTTTTATTATCATCTCATCATTATTTGATTTGATTTGATCTTTGATTGTGATTATGATTATGATTATGATTATGAGGTTGAACAAGAGATTGGTGAAGGGTTTCTTCAAAAATGCCAAATTACTCCTGAGAAAAGATGGTGGAGGAGAGATTCACATAACCCACAAAGAGGGTCATCCTTACAACGAATGGGATTTGGTCAGGAAGGCACACAAGATTGGCCTGCAAATCTATCGATCTGTGCCCTTCTGCAAGGACGACTATCCCGGCTACCACCACAAGAGAGGCCACGGCATCCATTCCGACGCCCCCTTCCACCTTGGCGATTGCACTACTTACATGTTCAAAATCAGGCTGCCTTGATTAATCAGCCTTCATCTTCATCTCCATTATAATGTCTCAAATTTTCAATGCCTCTGTGTGTGTGTCACTAGGACTGATTGAGCAGGATGCATGTAATGTCGAAAGAAAGAGTGACATTCTTTCTGATGTCTGTATCAACTCAACTCTATTTTCTTTACTGTAAATTAAATTATACATGAATTAAGTTACGGTACCTCAATACAAATGTCTTACATGATGCTAATGCCTGAATTACACACCCACCCACCCACTAAATGAGGGAATAATCTACACTACACTACACTAGTATTTAATCACCTACGCTTGGTATTAAATATTATAAGCCGCTTCAGAAGAGGGGACCCTGAAAAACCCACTTGAGAAACCTCTTTTCACATTACAAAACCCCAAGCCCCCCATGAAATCAACATCCACACTATGATCCACCTCCGGTTTCGTTGATAACAAGAACTAGAACTAGTACTATATCTAGATCTAGGTCTGGACCTAGTATCAGTAACTCCAACAAGAAACCTGCATTCACCAACCGAAGGGTCTTGGAAAGTGACCATACCAAGCCCGTCAAAATCACAGCTCCGTTCATTCTGCATTTGCAGCTGATAGTAACTGTTGAACGCATATGAGATGTTTCCCCTTGCTCCAATTCCGTTGCATGACCCCCCATAGGTGAGTGTGGTGCAATCTGCAACACTACACGCGAGTTTCATGTGGTTCGGCACATCAGACAAATCTCCAGACGGCTTTGCCACACACCACCTAGACGGGAGATACTCAATATTCCTTGCATTTTTCAATCCTCTGCTGCCCAAACCGAGGTACAACGGATATTTAGCCTGACCATCAAAGGAAAAGATCCCCCAGTGCCTTTCAAAGTTTCCTGGAAGTGTGCTCTTTGCCCCTTCATCAAGCAGACTGAAAATATATATATCCACGGGAGGGGCACCTGGTCTTAGAGGGGTTCCTCTGTTACTCAGCACATGATTTATAAGACCTTGGTTGAATACCCTGGCAGCAGTGAGATTTGCATTGATGGCTCCGTCTGTGGGCCAACCCACCTCCCCAATGATTATGGGCATCTGACCATATCCAAGCTTGCTGAGGGCGGCAACTAACGTGTCAAAGTTTCCGTCAAATGCATTGGAGTAAACATTGGACCCATCTGTAACAGGATGGCTAGTCCCCTCGAAGAATGCATAGTCTTGAGGAAAATCTGAGCTTCCATAGAGACTTAGAAATGGGTAGATATTGACTACAAAAGGAGAACCATTTGAATTGAGAAAGGAAACAAGTTGAGTCATAATTTGAGTGAGTTCAGGTCGAAATGCCCCTTGAGAAGGAAGGGAGGACTCATAAGCATCGGCATTGCAAGGGACGACTAACTTAACGTAGCCTGCAAGATTCACTTTAGCCAAGGACTGTTGTAGATTGAGCAGTGTAGGCATGACATAAGACTGAAACTGGCCTGAGTAACTTGTAAGGAAGGGCTCATTTCCTACTGCAATATACCTGTCATTGGTCATAAGGAAACAAGTCTAGATATGGATGCAAAAGCAACAACATAACATATAAACAGACGCAGAAGAAAGATTTGATTCATGGACTAGCATGGTGATCCAAGTGAAAGAAGCAATGTTTTGGCAACAAACTGGTTGTTATATCGAACCGGTTTATCTCTAATCTTAGATAATATCTTGTTGAAAATTTTGAAAGACAAATAAATAAATAACCTAACAGGCCAGTATCTTGTTGGAAATTAAACACAAATAAATACGTTCTCTTCTGGCTCATATCTCACAGGCAGCATAGCACAGATTCAGCTCATCACTTGACAAGAAGAAGAGAATGTAATATGATATAAGATCATGATTAAAACTTAACAAAATATGCTGAAAAAGAATATCCATTAATATCAAGGAATGGTGGGTGGCAAAAACATACCATTTGCCCTTTATTAACCACTGAAAGGCACACAAGTAAAAACTTGTTTCCTTTTATTCTCCAACCGTTTCTCAGTAACAATTGCAATAAACACACAATGAAAGAAGAATACGGAAAAAGAAGAAGAAGAAGAAGAAGAAGAAGAAGAAGAGAAGGAGGGGCCCCGGCCTCACCTGATATCGGCACCATTCTTAACCATATATCTGGACACATTCTGGCGAACCCACAAATCAGAGGCGTCGGTGGAAGAGCTCAAGGCGGCCAACATCTCATTGGGGATGCCAACCATGACCTGGATGCCGCTGCCCATGAGAGCCCGAAGAGAATCTGGGTCGGCATCGAAAAGCTTCACCTTTGATATCTTGTTGTCTTTCATGAGATCCACCACCGCGGAAGGCTTGAGCCCGTGGAAGGACACGCTGCCCCAGTTCACTCCTATGGCTGACTCCGCCCTCCAAACCACCACTAAAGAAAGCAGAGCTGCTGCAAATGCCCAACTCCATTTCCTCCTGGCTTCTAACATTTTGTCAGATGAATAAATAATGCGATCAAACCCCAACAATTAGAACCAGATTATTCATTCATTCCCCACCTGGGTTCATTAACTCAATATCTGCTAGGCAGAGACAGAGAGTGTGTTGTATTGTCGGTGGTTGTGAGTTTATTTTTCGCTCTATGTTATTATTAGCTGGTACTTCTAGATATAGAGATATAGAGATATAGAGATATAGAGAGAGAGAGAGAGAGAGAGGGAGAGAGAGTGCAACAGATCACAGATAAGAGAGTAAAGTTGAAGCTGCCATGATACTGGATAGATATAAATAGCAATGCTGATGTTGATGTTGCATTTTCGAAATTACCTAGATACCCTCCATTAGTCGGCAGCCAGTGTGCCACCGCCGACTGCTAAGGCCATCTCCAACCGAGGGCTGGCCAGAGGGCTCGTTTGAGCCCTCTGGCCCTCCAAGATTCTCCAAAATATTAATATTTTAATGAACAGTACAGGGCCATATTTGCATCCGTCTCCAACCAAGGGCCAGAGGGCCAGAGGGCTCGTTTTAGCCCTGTCACAAAAAACCGTCTCCAAAAGAGGGCCAGAGGGCCATAGGGCCAAACATAATTTATTATTTTATAGCTACAATTTCTCGAGTAGGCGTTTACGTTTTATGTTTTTAAATATTTTTAAAAATATTGTTTAAGTTTCATGTTGTTAAATGTTTTTTTTATGTTGTATAATAGAAGTTATAGAAAAAAAAAAAAGGTTTAAATTGAAGTTATAGGAAAAAATAAGAAAAAAAAAGGTTTAAGTTGAAGTTATAGAAAAAAAAAAAGGTTTAAATTCATAAAAAATTAAAAAAAAAAAAAAAAAAAAAAAACCCAACGGAAACCCAGCTAGCCGTTGTATTCAAAACAAATTCAAATTATTAGTGTCGGTTTTATCCGACACTAATACTAAATAAAATTAAAAAAAAAGGTTTTTTATCAATGCTGTCGGTTTTATCCGACAGCAATATAATGCATTAAAAAAAAAAACAGCCAGCCCTCTAGCCCTCTCCGATTTCGTGGGGCCCTCCCAGATTCCAGAGCCCTCTGGCCTAGCCCTCGGTTGGAGACGGTTTTAGGGCCATTTTCGGCCCTCTGGCCATCTGGCCCCTTCAGTTGGAGATGGCCTAAGTGGCAAACGCTCTTTGGATGCCACCGTGTCCACAACCTTCAACTTTCGGTGGTGTTATATTTGTAAATGAAAATATTCAAAAAGACATAAAACCAACCACCTAACGCTGATGCCTAATATGCCATGTGAAGAAAACGATGTAGCGAGCATTTAACAATTTGTGTAGTAGCGAGCCTTATAGGGTAGAAACTACGAGCTGGTGGTTCAGTGGTAAATGACAGATTATGAGGTTTCTTTAAAATTAAAAATTGGAGGTCTCGAGTTCGATACCCACTGCTGGTGTGGAAGACAGACTTGTGGTCAGGGAGAGGCTGAAATGTCTATGTGAATATTTTCGGCCCGCGGAAAAGATGGATAATTGTCACATCTCGGGCCCGACTTTGCCGTAGCAAGATATTGTCCGCTTGGAGCCCCGACCACGTCCTCACGGTTTTGTTTATAGGAACTCACACGAGAGCAATCCCATGATAATTGTCACATCCCGGCCCGGGTCCCCACCACATCCCGGACCGGGATGTGACAATAACCGTGGCTTGTCATATGTTGTCTTCCTTTAAAAAAAAAAAATCAATTGTCCCCCTTAAAAAAAAAAAAGGCTGGTAGTGTAGAGTTTCGATTAAGTGGTACATTTGAAATTTATAATCTGCAGGTGTTGTGGGATCACCTTAAGCATGCTTAAATTACTTAGGTTAGTAGGATGATGTCCCACTCAAAATATTACAATTTTTTTTAGTCCTCGGAGCATCTTTTATGAATTTATAAATTAGAAAATGGAAAACTATTTTCATAATGCAGCTTGGAAGTGATATTCCACATGATTATTACGAAGCTAGAAATGTGGTGAAACTGGCATGAAAATAAATTTTCGTAGAAATTCGCAAAATTGATTGTTATAAAAAAAATGTGACCTTTGAGTTTTCGTAAGAAATTATTCACGACTACTAAAGAAAATGTTATAAAATATTTGGACACGGTTTTATCATATTTTGAGTCCCGAATGTATTTATTAAGAAAGTTTTAAGCAAAACAAAAACATAAATAAAAGAAAAATACTTGCATAGCTCGAAATTGATATTGGAATTACAAATTTTAAAATGCGGGTCCAAAGTTACCACCCTGATTCTAAAGGTGGCAGCTAGTGGAGGTCAATTATTTCGGAAAAGGATCCTCGCCGGATCCTTTTCCTAGGGATCCTAGGGATCCATTAATCTCAACCGTGTATCGTATATCGTGCGGTCAGAAATCATTTCAAAATTTAAAATTTAACATTAAATATGAATAGTACCTAACGAAAACTGACTGCACGATATACGATAAACGGTTGAGATTGATGGATCCCTAGGATCCCTAGGAAAATGATCCGACGGGGATCCTTTTCCAATTATTTCAGTCTAGAATATCTCTCTTTTTATCTCTTGAGTTACTTTATATGTGCTGGAGACAAATTAGGCCCCGTAAAGTTGCAAATGCAAAACGAGAAGTAAGATTTCATTCCCCGGCCACCAGCTACAGTGATTGACTGATAGAGAAAAGCAATTGGTGATTTGTTTTTTCTTTATATATTAAAGTGAGAGAAGTAATATTATCATATATATATCTGTGACACGCATACACCAAAAAAAGACAATTGTTGATTATCACATTCCTTCAACATGTTAAGATTGTATTTATTTATTTAATTTTTTTTTTTTGTTAAGAAGAAGAAGAGAACCCGGCTGGAACACCAAATTAACAACCTCAAATTAATGAAAGTTTCAAGCAAAAAGCCCTTAAAGGAAAGCTGATCCATCACAAAAACGACACAGCAATAAAAAAACAGTATCAGCAGAGATAAATAATTAATTAGTTACTGTTGGAAACATCAAACTATAGATCATAATCAAAACCTAAATGATCTGGATGAGAGATTTTTCAATGCGGACGAAATATAGGGTGGTACACCACATGTCATTATATATGTGGAGAGACATTTGAAAAATAAAAATATTTCCCATTTATATAAAGGAAAACTAATGAAAAGTCCCAAAAAAACTTCTCTTTTAACGAAAAGTCCTTTTTTACCTTTAACTGACACTATTCACTATACCTTTAAAAAAGACTTTTCATTAAAAGTGAACAGTACCGGGACCTTTTTATTAAACCTCCCTTTATATAATTACATATAGTGTATCAGCCCGTGTTCATTTATTATTCTAAACACACTGAAAAATTTCTCATAAGAAAGAGACAAGTATGATTTTTGTTTTGTAGTGCAAGCATACATGGTTGATTTTGGTCGTTGTTGCAACATATGAAAATCAAGCTGGTTGGTGACCATTTTAGGTCATTTCCATAATGCAATGGCTAAACATAGCCGTCTAGAATTATAACTCTACAAAAAATTATTTTTAAATAAACAGTGTCATACTATATTTATATATCATCTCCAACTGAAAAGAGTTATGTTTTAGCACCTCAATAATTTATTATTTTTAAGTTTGTTCTTTAACTTATTGGTTAATTGAATTATTACAATATTAAAATAAGGTTATCAAGGCATATTTTGAGTGTCACTTATTATCGCTCAATGAATAAGCTTCCGAATTTCTTATCTTTATGTAATCTCAATAATTTTTCGGATAAGATTTCGAGTAACACGTGTCACTAAATGAGCAACTCTCCATATTTCTTATCTTTATGTAATCTTAATAATTTTTCGGATATGATTTTCGAGTGAGGTAAGATAGTATGAAATGGTAAAAAAGATGTGAGAAATGGTGTAGAAATGACTTAAGTATTTATAAGAAGAAAGAAAATTAGAATTTTCAATTTTTTTAATTTTGTCCTTAAAAAAAAAATTATAACAGCTAGATGACGTCAACTAGTTGTTGCTACTGATGTCAGCTGGAGTCAGCTAGCTGTTGGCTAGGCTCCCAAGCGGGCTGCTGGGAGGGTTCAATGTGCCCAGCCCAATAGCCTTTTGGTGATCCTTTGGCCTGGTGGGTCTTAATTGTTTTTAGCCTAGTCCTTCATTAGAGTTGGATTTTGTGGCATTTCGGGCTAAAACTTGGCATATGGCCTATATCCATCTCCATTAGATGGTCTAACGCAGACCCGTTTGTGGCCGTTTCTCGTCAACTTCATTTTTAGCCTTGGCAACCACTTCTAGTTGAATGTAAGCATGGTTTTCGTTGATGGGGCCAGACACAAATCTAGTATATACTCTGCCATGACTCCGTAGAGTGCAAAATCACACAGCAACATAACATTTGGAGGGTCATCTATCTGTTGGTAGATTATCGTCGGAGGAGACTTCATTGTTGGGGAAATCACATTTCAATTTTTAGGAATAATAGTGGGTGAGGAAATATAATATTCGAGGTTATTTTATGAATAATAGTGAGTTGAAAAATAACAAGAGTACTACTATGCCTATTTTTAGTGTCTTATTAACTCACCCAACTTTTAATCAAAATTTTAATGTCAGATTTCTCTATTGTAAAATTACATAGAAGGACATAAAGCAATATATAAGTAAAGTGTTTTTGTTGAGCTTTTCTAGATGTGACCACCAAATTTCTAAGTTCACCCATTGGTACTTTTTGTACTTTTTCAATAATATCCTCCAATTGAAAAAATAGAAAAAACTGAAAGCTTTTCATCCCAACGAGGTACCCTCCCTCTTCCTCCGTTGCCTCTCCACCACCACCACTCTTCTTCTCTCTGTACTACCCAGTACCCAGAAAAACTGAAGACAAAATGAAATTGTGATTTGAACTAGGCTTTTTTTATTAGCACCTCACATAATGTTGAATACACTCTACATTAGAATTCAATATTAAATCACTTATATATCTAATATGCAATGACAATTTTAACCTCATAAAGTTAAATAAAAAATCTAAATACACCACAAATCACAACTTTAACATGTATATCCTACAATTATTTTTCTTCAACTCTCAAAACCAATCTCATCCTCTATTGTAGTACAAAACCTAAATTAATGAAACTACAAACACGTTGATCACAACTTTAAAGCCCAGGGATATTGATCAATAGCCTCCTGATTTTCATTTATCGTACCACTACAGCTTCATCTCCGTATGAAATCAACAAATGAAACACCCCACCCCCTACTTTTCCTTTAAAAAAAAAATAGTTTTTAGTTCTTAATTGGTGAGCCAAGGGGCCCACCCTTTGATTTTTGTCCTCCGGGTCTCTCTCTTATCTTTCTTCCTTCTGTCTCGAGCCCACTCTCCCTCTCCCGAGCTCTCTCATTCACAACTCTCTCTCTCTCTCTCTCTACATTCTCTCTTCCCGTCGAACACACACACACACGACCGCAGCACCATATAGCCACACCATCTACTGAGGACATCACCATCATCATCAACCTCATCAATCTTCTCTTTTCGCCTCTGCGCGATCGACGGACCCAGGAAGGACCTTCGCCGAGTTCCTTCCATTTTCCCCGGCTAGGTAAGCCTCGACAACCCTTCTAACCTTTCCTTCTGGTTCCCATATTCCAACTCTGATCATTTTGGATCTTGTGCGTGTCTGAATATTGTGGAATAGCTCGGGTGTGCTAAACCAAGTTTCTAGCGAGCCGTGGGTGTGTGAGCCCAAGTCCGGCCACCTCTGGTTCTTTCACAGCGAACTAAAGGTATAAGAACACTCCTCTTACCTTCCTTTACGTTTTGATACCTAGATCGGACCCTAAGATCAATGTTTACAGTCGGCCGGAGCTGGGATAGCTCCGTCGTGCACCTCCAACGAGAAAGGCCTTTCAGGCCATTTGGAAAACCATTAGGGCCTTAAGCCCGTTGAGAACCAAACCAGAAACCCAAAGGCCTTCGGGCCGTGTTCCTTGGGCCTCTGCCGAGCCCAACCCAAACCCATTTATATTTTCTACTATTTAATTTATTTTTTTTGGTGTAAAAGGCCCTTGGGCCATCTTAAATCAGGGCCTTCGGCTCATCTGCCTAAAACCCCAAAACCCATTCTTTTTAGTCAGGCCTTTGGGTTATGTAGAAGTTAAGGCCTTTGACCCATTTGCCTAGAAACCCAAATTCTAAACCCTTTTCCTTATTTCCCCTAAACCCTAAACCCCTAAACTTAAACCCTAACCCTAAACCAGCCGACCAGGTTTGACCAAACCGATTGACCTGTTGACTTTGACTTTGACCGGTCAACGATCAATGTTGACTTTTAGGGATTTCGTCCGGGACCCCTCCTAAGCTAATTTCGACGTCCTGAATCCGTTTCCGACGTCCGTTTTCCCAAATTCAATTGTCTTAATAGAGTTTTATTAATTGGACCCTTTTATGTGCTTAGGGGCAATTATTATGACGTTTTCGTATTCGCTAGCTTGCGTGGCTCTTCGGCGGCTAAGTACTGTGAGTGGACCACCTTCAAAAATTGCATGTTTTAATTACAGAATTGCATAACTTAATAGCATGCCTTTCCGAATTTATGATTTGGTGAATACTTTACAGGAAGCATGATTATTTGAATATGATTAGTGTGTGTGTGTATATATATATATATATTGAACCTATTTTCATTATATCGTATTTTCTATAAAAACCACATTCTGGTAGGCTATCTGATGGATGACGATAGAATGCTAAGAATGTGTTTTCAAATGCTTTTCGAACACCTCTTCGTAGTATAGATGATGGATGACTTTATGCTACGAAGTTGTATTTTAGAAATGTATTATGTTTTGTGCGTACCTAGTGAATACCATGCCGCCTAGGGCGAGGATCTGGTGTTGGCATTGAGGCCTAAAGAAATAATCCCTAGCTATAGGCTGAGGGACACGGAGACAGACATTAGGCCGGGAGGGAGATACCTCTGGCTACGGGCACATAGGCTGAGGAGCAGGCATTGGGCCGAGAGTTATTATTATTCGGTGATACTCACTAGCAGCACACTATGTATGAGATGACTTGTGACATGCTTCCTGAGATGATTTTCTGAGATTGATTTGCAAATAGATATATGAATGGTTTTATGGCATGCTAGAGTTTTCTGAAAAGCTTATCACTTATTATTCTAGTAGTTTTCATTATATTAAACTGTGGGGTTAGTACGTTCATAACTGTTTTCGTACTATGTATGTATATAAACTTGGTCCACTCACCCTTGTTTTGCGCCCCCATTCAGGTCTTAAGAACGAGGCATAGAATCCCGACATCAAGGCACTTCCGCATCGGCATCTTCGAGTCCTCTCGGTGTCGGACCCCCTCCTTTGTTCATTCAATTTTTATATTAATTCTTTAGTGTTCTAGATTTGATGTGTGCTCTGAACACGTTCCTTAAATGCATATTCACTATTCTTTTATATTTATAAGTCTTATTTATTCCTTATTCTCAGCATTTGCACTCAATAAATGGCTTTCGTCACCCTCGGGTGTCGGCCAGCACGTGTCTATCTTGGTATTCGAGGAATATCGGGGTCGGGGCGTGTCAACAAATCTTCCTTGTTATGACGATTTTCACAAAGGGAATTCAGAACTTGCGGATTTTCGTTATGACGACTCAAATTACACCCAAATAGGAAGGGAAGGAGAAGAGCATCCAAGTCAAGCTACTCGCCTCTTTGGTTGTGATACCAAAAGCACTCGTAGATGCACATATGATTGGTTGTTTTGTACATACAATGAAATTCTTCAATCCAATGATTCATGGATGCGTTCTATCAACCCCACATTCTTCTTCAATCCGGTTTCATTGAGTAAAAAAATTTAAAAAAAAAGTGAAGTGGAGTGTAGGTAAAAAAATGTGGGGTGTATGTTGAGAGTGTGGGGTGTGAGAGTATCAAGGGAAAGTACGTGGTGTGTATAAATATAATTTTTAATCAAAAAAGTAAATATGGGGTGTATTCAACAATATTTGGAATGCTAATATAATAATCCTTTGAACTAAGAATAAAAAAACTATATAACGAATCAATTAAAACCGATTAGAACCATTATCTTTCCTAAGCAAATCCAAGTTCCTCAAATCATAATATCAGATTGCTCAAGGACACAAATATAAATTGGTGGGTGGCACTACGGCAATTACTTAAGGATAATATATGCACTCATCAGTTCGTTTAGCAAGATCATGTCCTTAATTTTAGTTTATATATTTATTTGTTTATATTCTTTTTTCTAGGAGAAAGTTTATAATTTTAATTATAAGAAGGTATTTTAGAAATAATAGTGGGTGAAGAAATAACATATAAATTTTAACTTTTTATGATGGGGGAGATTATAATGTGGATGAGAAAATAGTAAAATGAAGTGGGCTTAGTAACACTGAATAACAATTCAAATTTTCAACTTTTTCATTTGAATATTAAGCAATATCCAAGATCTAATGGCCCTATGAATTCACTTGACTCCAGATAAGCAATATCGAAGTGGCTTACTTGGCTTTTATGGCCTTCAAATATTTTGTCGAGTCACATCTCAATTTTGTTGAAATTTGGAAAACATAACATTTTACATGATATCATGATATGAAAAAAGAAAAAAAAACAAAAAATCAACCAAAGAAATCAATGTACCCGTTTAGAATTCCGAACGTACTAAACCACAAGAAAAAAGGAGCAAATTTCGTTGTTGATGAATATATGATTCTAGGGATTTGAGGACCTCTACAAGTAGTCCTAGTCTACGATTGGTTGTCATTTTCTGTTGTAATCATGCTACAAAATATTCGTTATTTGAAAAATACAATGAAACTCTTTACTAGCGGAAGAGTTCGGCATGGTAACCGAAAAAGAAATATGAAAAAGAAGAGTTTTGATAATGAAGGGATTGTTTTGATGTAGGTCTTTTAATTAATATCCTTCCGCTGTCGTAATCTTAATTCTAACAGAACATGGTATATCTGCTATTTATGTGTATATATCCTAATCACTCAGAAACACACCTCTTCCTCTTGTTTTGCTTTGCTTTTGCCCTTAATAAATATCCGTGTGAATATTTGATAACATATTGACATCAGAGAGCGAGAGAGAGTGAGAGTGAACAGCAACCCAACCGTTGACAAAGCAAAAATGTGGTTTGGAAAGCTTTCGTTTTTGCTCCAGTTATTCGTTATATCTTCTCTGTTTCAAGTTCCCGCCTTTGCAATAAAAAAGGTAAAACCATATATACTTGTATATATGCATATTGATTTTCTCGTGAAAGTTGGAAAATTAATCATGTTTTCTTTATGATGGAATATATTTGTACGTAGTCGTATATAGTGTACCTGGGATCGCATGCACATGCTCCACAAGTCTCAGAAGCTGATCTTCATCGCGTCACTCATTCTCATCATGAATTCCTCGGATCATTCCTCGGAAGGTGATACACACACACACACATATATATATACAAGCATTTCTGCAATGCATGTCCCGTGTCCATGGTTTCTTGTTAATTATTGTAATTATATCGTTTATACTTACGTGCATGTGCAGTACCGAGAAAGCGAAAGAAGCAATTATTTACTCGTACAAAAGACATATCAATGGTTTTGCTGCCACCCTTGAAGAGGAAGAGGCGGCTCAAATCGCAAGTATGAACATCAATCAATCTCTAAACACTTATATCAATTATTTTTCTTTTTTTGGTGCTAGTTTTACGTCAATCAATTAGTGATGCATGCTATATAGTTCTTACTTATTGATATATGATGTGCTAACGAAATGTAGAGCATCCAAAAGTTGTGTCGGTTTTCTTAAACCAAGGAAGAAAATTGCACACTACACACTCATGGGACTTTATGTTGCTTGAAAAGGACGGAGTAATCCACCCCAGTTCCTTATGGAAAAAGGCCAGATTTGGTGAAGATACAATCATTGGGAATCTTGACACTGGTAATAACCTTTTTCTTTCTTTCTTCAGCAGCACAGCCTTCATTTCTTTGTTTTTAATTCTCCGATTGATTAATGTTACTGGATTTTATTTAATTTTTTACGATTATTATTGATGATATTTTGATTGTGTTAGGTGTTTGGCCCGAATCAGAGAGCTTTAGTGACAAAGGGATTGGACCCGTTCCGTCAAAGTGGAAAGGAATCTGCCAGAATCACACTACCGGATTTGTTTGCAACAGGTTTCCTTCCTTAAGTTGCTTTTCTTTTTCTTTCTTTGGTGGCTGGCTGGCTCTCATAGCCTAAAGTTCTAACCAGTCAACAATTCATATGATATGACACAATGCAGGCAGATTAATTTTACTACTGATAGTTAAGTCTTTGGCAAATTTTCGTTTTGATTATTGGATTTGGTGATTAATTAATCCCGGCACTATGGATCATATTTTCATATACATGCATACCACTGCAGGAAGCTTATTGGCGCAAGGTACTTCAACAAAGGATATGCTGCATATGCAGGGGTACCAGTCAAGTCCTCCTTAAACAGTGCGCGAGACCATGAAGGTCATGGTTCTCACACTTTATCCACTGCAGGGGGCAACTTTGTTCCTGGAGCCAATGTGTTTGGTCTGGGGAATGGAACTGCCAAAGGTGGCTCTCCAAAAGCCCGTGTTGCTGCTTACAAAGTTTGCTGGCCACCCATCAATGGCAGTGAATGCTTTGATGCTGATATCATGGCAGCCTTTGATGCAGCCATACATGATGGGGTTGATGTGCTTTCAATCTCGCTTGGTGGAGACCCTTCCGATTACTTTAGTGATGGCATTTCCATTGGTGCATTCCATGCTGTCAAGAATGGTATCGTTGTTGTATGCTCTGCAGGAAACTCTGGTCCTGCTGCTGAAACTGTCTCAAATGTTGCACCTTGGATGATAACCGTGGGAGCAAGTACCTTGGATCGAGAGTTTGAAACTATGGTCGAACTCCGTAATGGGATGCGTTTCAAGGTACGTACTAAGCATGCACCATCCATCAACTCACTTATCTCTATTGATCAATTTTAATATTTCTAGACGGCGAGAAACGCGCCTAAAGAGTGATATCAAATTTTCATTCATGGCCGATGTGCACACGATTAATTAGTTTGTAATATGTAACAGGGAACAAGCCTTTCAAAGCCTTTACCAGATGACATATTTTATCCACTTATAACCGGTGCACAAGCTAAAGCAGCTAATGCTTCTGCTAAGGATGCGTAAGAATGAATCAACCTTAATTCTTTTAAAAGCTATCCTATATTTTCATCAACCTTAAAATAAGTTGTAATACTCGTTCAGCGCCATGCAGCATGCTTTGTTTAGGAGGATCATTGGACCCAAAGAAGGTGAAGGGTAAGATTTTGGCCTGTCTTAGGGGACTAAGTGCGAGAGTAGACAAGGGTCAACAAGCATCACTAGCTGGAGCAGTAGGGATGATTCTTTGCAATGATGAGGCCAGTGGCAATGAACTCATCGCTGATCCTCACGTACTACCAGCATCCCAAATCAATTATACAGATGGGATTGCTGTCTTTAACTACATCAATTCTACAGAGTATCTCTCTCTCTTTGGAATCTGGATCTTAATTTATGTATTGCTTTATTTGTTGATTTTCTGATTTAAATTCTTTTACATTATTTAATAGCGATCCACTTGGATTTATAATGCCCCCAACTGCAAAGCTGAACACAAAACCTGCTCCATTCATGGCTTCATTCTCCTCTCAGGGCCCCAACGCTATCACTCCTGAGATCCTCAAGGTTTGCCTTGAGTCTTGACTATGTACTAAATCATATTTATACAGTTTTCCTTCCACGTACGTAGGCAGCTAAAAATCTTTGACAAACTGATTATCTTTGCTTTATTTCACTGTCTTATTAATTCTCATCAGCCTGATATCACCGCTCCTGGTGTAAATATCATAGCTGCCTACACCCAAGCAACCAGCCCTACAGATCAAGAATTTGATAAGCGCAGGGTTCCGTTTAACACGGAATCTGGCACCTCCATGTCTTGCCCTCATGTTTCTGGAGTCGTAGGACTTCTCAAGACACTCTACCCTCACTGGAGTCCATCTGCAATTAGATCAGCAATCATGACAACCGGTGATCATCATCATTACACTTGATTTTTTTTGTTTTCTAACTTTACTGCACACGACTGTAATTGTGTCTTAACTTGTTCTTCTATATTTTTTCCACAGCAAGAACGAGGGACAACACTGTGAATCCAATGATGAATGCATCATCTGTTGAGGCAACGCCATTCAGCTATGGCTCTGGCCATATACGACCAAATCGTGCCATGGATCCTGGCCTGGTCTATGACCTAACTGCCAATGATTACTTGGACTTTCTTTGTGCCATTGGCTATAACAAGACAACGATTCAACTCTTTTCTGAGGGTCCTAACTACAAATGCCCCGAGTCAGCCAGTCTTCTGGACTTCAATTACCCTTCGATATCAGTCCCTCGATTGTCTGGTTCAGTCACTGTGACTAGAAGACTCAAGAATGTTGGTTCTCCGGGTACCTATGCAGTCCGTATTAAACGAGCAAATGGAATTTCAGTGTGTGTTGAGCCTAATGTCTTGAGGTTTAAAAGTGTTGGGGAAGAGAAGAGCTTTAGGGTGACACTGAAAGCGAAGGCTAAGAGAGGTGGAGAAGCTGAGGGGGATTATGTATTTGGAGGGCTTACCTGGTCGGATGGCGAGCACTACGTCAGGAGTCCAATCGTAGTTGCCTCAGCAGCTGCTGTTTAGTATTAAGTAGGCAGTCAGCTCATCATCAGCATGAACTCCCACATTAATTAAGCTAGTTACCTAGGAATCTAGTCTTTTAATTTGTTTCTGGTTAAGTACTAAAAGATGGTTGTATTTAAGCTTTATAACCTTCCCTTTTATCTTCTTGCTAGCTCTAATTTATTACAGCCCAGCCTGCAAGGGATGATTGAATTCAATTTAATTAGCTGCTAGGTCAAGAATTCACATGCTATTTGTTCCCGGGGATCCATCCCTCCTATCTTATCAAATTAACTTCCTTCTTTTTCACTTGAATAATATTCTTTCTTCATTATACGTATCTTATTTTCTTCAATTCGAGGAATAAATTAAAGATTTAATTAGGCAATGATGCAGCATTAATTATTGTGCACGAGAGCACTAGCAGTGGCTGATTCTAGCCCTCACAAATTAAGTACATTACATCTGTTGGCTTGGAGTGGATGGGATAACTATAAAAATTAATTTGATCATTTAATTGAAGTAGCTGAATGAGTTCTCATTTTTAGAGGATTGAAAAGGATTAGAGATAAAATGAACTTATCCCTTGTTGAAATTAGAAGGAATAAGTTTCATATTTTATGTTTAAGCTAAATACAAAAATCTTATTTTTACTACAACAATCCTTGAATATAGTGAGTTATTATTTCATTTGGCACACAACGTGTACTTGAAGGGTAATATTGAGTCGATTGCATTTGGTGGAGGCTCCTAATTTAGGATTCAAATCTTAGGCAATTTTTGGTGCTTAATTAGGATTAAATTGGACTACTCACTATATTCAAGGTATGTTAAACTATAAAATAAAGCCGACTTTCACATTTTGTTTAAGTTGATGGAATTAGATAGATGAGTTATAAAGTGTTGATATCTTACTATATTATATAAGTTTTCTTCGTGACTAATTTATCTTCCATATTAATTTCGATAAAATTTGGAAGTTGGTCTCCATTTCTTGTTTTAATATGCCTTAAATTTAGCGAGTTTATCTTATACAATCCAATCTGAGTCTATTTGGGGTTTACTTTTAAAAGGGCTTAAAACACTTTTTGACAGCCAAAAGCGTGTATGACTATATATGATATTAGACTAAGAATTGCTTATTTCTCATAGAACGCTTTTTAGGAAAGCACTTATCAAATGTTTCTTGAAGAAACACTTTCTGTGAAGCGCTTGAATTTCTAATAAAAATTTCAACGAGTTTATAATTAATTGATATCTTGTAAATCTCTTGTTCAACCTATTTAATGCGCTTAAGTTTTTGAAAGGAGAAGAAAAATAAATAAATTAATGGAGGTCATTTAGTTTGATTAAACATCCGGCCCAACGAGTTTAACCATTGATGTTAAAAAATACATAAAAAAACCAAGGTTCTTCAAATATAAGGCAGTGGACAGAAATCCTGAACGTCTAACTAGGCTCAGTACTCTTCGAGCGAATAGGTGAGTGGCAATACAAGACGCTAGGCGCTAGTCGGGCGGCGAGCTAGGGCCTAGCGCCTAGGCGGGGACTAGGCAGGCGCCTAGGCGGACTAGGCGGATTTAAGTAAATCTATTATATTTCGTGTAAATAAGTGTCTATTTATACTTAAAATATATATAATTTCATTATAAACTACAAAATAGAATGACATATATATTAGGAGGTATTGGAACATAATGAAAACATGGAGAACATGCATATAATGTGTATTCATTTAAGTATTCAACAAGTCTCTTACAATTTATTGGAAAAAATAAAATGCAAAATGAAAGTTATATATTTTCTATCTAAGTGAGTCGCAACCTAGGCGGGCGCCTCAGCAGGTCTAGGCCGCCATTTCTTAATTTTCAAACGCCTAGGCATTAATCGGGGCGGTGGCCAACCGCCTAGCTCCTAGGCGGAGCTAGGCGGGGATTTTTAGAACAATGAAAAAACTGACACTAAACAAGCCGATTTGGTAGCTTTTTCAATATAAATGCCTATCGATCTATACCAATTGCACGAGTATACTGTCACTATGACATTCTATGCCAATAATATAATGTCACATGAATAAAAAATTACAGAATATTATATTATAGTATTATTAACACGGTGGCCGTATAAAGTCTTTCTCCTAGTACTGAGGGCAGAATTGTCTTGGAAGATGAGAGGATATTTTAATTCCCATAGAAGATTGAAAAATAAGAGAAAGCGAAAGACGTGGGTAGAGGGGTGAGGTCGGGTCCCGAATGTAAAATGTGGACAGCAAGCGTTGAATGGTGGAAGTTAAGGAGGCTGATCCCATTCCCATCCCCATCCCCTCATCTCCATCTCCACTTAATTATAATCAATCAATCAATCATCTCGGAACCAACTTCCATCACATATCTTATCATATCCTCCTCACTCCTTCGAAGCTCCTCCTCAGTCCTCGGTCCTTCCACATTGTCTCCTGCTTCTTATATATAACGGCCAAATGTACAGTTACACTAGCTAGCTTGTAGAAGTAATATACTATATACGTTCACTTGCTAACAAGTAGTATATACAAGTCACAAACACCTGCACACCTGCTTTGATCGCCATGCTCCAGACCACCGTCTTTTTTCCGTCTTCCAGAGCCCTTCCACTCAACATCAACCGCAGGTTCATCTTCTCACGCGGACGGGGATGTGGATGGGGACGGGGGTCTGTGCATCTTAACAGCAGCACTAGTGGAAGTAGTAACACCGCATCCGCATCCCCATGGAGCACAAAACCTGTCTTTGAAGATGGTATTCTCAGTGTCAATGGTAACGATGTGTTGACACACGTGCCTGACAATGTGCTCGTCACACCATTGACCGACTCATCCGCATTCGTCGGTGCCACTTCTCAAACTGCTTCTTCACGCCATGTTTTTAAGCTTGGACTCGTACGGTATGCATTTTAGTCTTCATTACCGTTGATTTCATACCCCAATCGCCATGTCTCAGTTGTATGTTGATCTTTTTTTGTGGTGATGCAGGGATGTCAGATTACTAAGTCTTTTTAGATTTAAACTTTGGTGGATGATACCAAGAGTGGGCAATACAGGAAGTGACATCCCAGTTGAAACTCAGATGTTGCTCCTGCAAGCAAAGTCAGCCGAAGAAGCTACTCCTCCTAATTATATCTTATTCTTGCCAGTTCTAGATGGTGAATTTAGAAGCAGCTTGCAGGGGAATTCATCGAATGAACTTGAGTTTTGTGTCGAAAGTGGTAATCATTTATAAATTCATCTCTATTCAAATATTTTGCTTATAATCAACCGTCTTCCTTTTTCTTCCCTTATTTCTACACGAATTGGTTTTAATATTTGTTAAACATATAACATGATGATAATGCCTACTGGATGATTCTAATCTGCTATCACACATTTCATTGAGCTTGGCTTGAGTGCTTGTGCACTTTTGCTTATGAAGCACAATGTACAATACGAATTTGTTTTTGAGCTTGGTACTGAGGGAGGAGGGGGAAGAAAAGAAAAGAGACGAGAGAAGAGTTTGTTCCCTCTGACCTTCTCACCCGTATTGCTTCTTTTGATAGTCTAATGTTATGAAGTTTATTATCTAATCTGATAGGTGACCCAGCTATCGTTACCCCCCAATCCCCAAAAGCAGTTTTTGTGAATTGTGGGAACCATCCTTTCGATCTGATGAAGGAATCTATGAAGTAGGTTAGCTCTCTGAGCACATTTTTGAGTTTCAAGCAAATACTTAGCTTAGTGATCAAGAAGCAAAATGACATAACCTTTATACTACAGTGAAATAATTTCTGATATGAAGTGAATCACCACATTGTATCGTAAGTAAGTAGTATAAGAAACAAGACCTTTAAACTTGCTTCTTGGGTTCACAATTTATCATTTTCTACTTTACTAATTTATTGAAGTGAGACTGAAGTATTTCAACTTGTTATCATATTCAGGATTTTGGAGAAGCATTTTGGAACTTTCTCTCTTAGAGAATCCAAACAGGCAAGTCAGCCAATGTTCTAGACCTAGAGGACCAAAGTTCTATAATATCTCTGGATTTCAACAACTATGATCATTGATCAATAACACATCCTGTTATTGTTTCCTGATGCAGATGCCTGGAATGCTAGATTGCTTTGGCTGGTGTACCTGGGATGCCTTTTATCAAGGGGTTAATCCTCAAGGAATCAGAGATGGCCTGAAAAGGTAAATCTAAGCACTTCGCTTATTTAGTCTCCTTCAAAATGATCTGGAAATGATATGTCATCAGAAACCAATTGCACTGATAGCTAGAATAATCTTAGTTATGAGACCATAATGATTTGGTCAGGATCCTGTGTAAAGCTTGCATTTAAAGAAGTTCATTTAACTTTGATGAGAATCATGTCGAGCTATAAGTTCATTTAACTTTGTTATTTTCCTATGTAAAGCTTGCATATAAAGAAGTTCATTACTAAGATGCTGCGCCAACTGAACATCGCATTGCTTTGTCTTTGTGAATGAAATGTCTGAATGGTTGCAGTATCTTGGGAAAGAAAGAAATAAATTCATACAAGTTTAAGCAGCAGACTTGTTATATTGTTGTGAATTCTTTATACGATTACCACCATATTTACTCAATTACATTGCCCTTAATCTTTTCTCCAGTAAAATTTATGACAACTCATTTGTTTAAACACTAATCTCATTCAAACAAACACATACACACACACACACACACACATATATATATATATATATTACACAGTTTTTCAGAGGGAGGTACTCCAGCGAAGTTTTTGATAATTGACGATGGATGGCAAGATACATCAAATGAGTTCCAAATAGAAGGAGAGCCATTTGTTGACGGATCACAGTATGTTCATAATCTTTTCTTGCTAATTAATTAAAAGCGCAATCGGGCTTACTGATTTTCCCCTAACTGCAGGTTTGGTGGTAGATTAAATAGCATTCAAGAAAATAACAAGTTTCGTAGGACAACTAATAAAGAGGCTGAAAGTGAGACGCCAAGTAGTCTCAAGGATTTTGTATCTGAAATCAAGGGGACTTTTGGTCTTAAGTAAGATTTCCATCATGCACATTTTAACTACCTTCACAGTTTATGCAGATATTGTGAAATATAAACAAACCAGAAAACTGCAGCGGCCTGAAAATTTCAGCAACAATATTGGACAACTTCTATAATTCACTATGAGCTGTAGTTATATGTGTCTGCTTTAATTTATATGGTACATTTTCAAAGTAATTAGAGTTTAGTACAAGTTTCAAGGAAATTTATTGAACTTGAAACTTTGGTTTATTACTTAAAACTGTCTCTGATGGTATATAGACTTGTTCATAAATTGTCTGTCAAGTCTTATCACCAATGAACCCATTTTACAGCTGCATAAATCTTCAAGGAATGCTGTTTCCTATCATCTTTCCCCAAAACCATGAGTTTTCTTCTAGACCTCAAAGTTTCTCTTTTTTTCTTAAAAACCGATATATACCGGACCCAATTTTGGTGCTGTGACGGCAATGTATCTGATGTTTAGAAGTAGACATAACGTGGTTTGAGATGTAGTTTGTCTGCAATTGTCGAACATACTTACCACTTGGAGAAATAGAGTGAAATCTGTGATGTCCTCATGTATCTTAGATCTTTTCTCTTGAATCTTTGCATTTATGTTCCATTAATGCTTTGCTTTTTTTCCCAAACTCCCAGGTACGTCTATGTGTGGCATGCCCTGTTGGGATACTGGGGAGGGCTTCTTCCAAATGCTGTTGGAACTAAAAAGTACAATCCTGAGCTAAGATACCCAGTGCAGTCACCTGGGAATTTGGCAAATATGAGGGACTTAGCTATGGATTGCATGGAAAAATATGGTGTTGGTACAATAGATCCTGCAAAGGTGTATCAGTTTTATGATGATCTACATGGTTATCTTGTTTCACAAAACGTGGATGGGGTTAAGGTTGATGTTCAGAACATACTGGAGACGATATCAGCTGATTTAGGAGGGCGAGTCTCTCTGACCAGACAGTTCCAACAGGCACTGGAGAAGTCCACAGCCACCCACTTCCAAGACAACAGCATCATCTGCTGCATGGGCCAAAGCACGGACTCCATTTACCAGTATATACTTATGCTTTACAATGCCCCCATCAAATTTTATTTGGTAAAACTTAGGAACTCCAGTATTTGACTCATACAGTGGATGCATGTAACTACATAGCATCAGTTGATGGGCATGTCTACTTTTATGTGGGTTAAGTGCAGGTTACAGGCATACCTGTATATCATTCTTGTTGAAAGCCATAGCGAACTGTGACCAACAGTCTCTTTGCTTTAAGGTTTCTACATAGTAAGGTAACCGCCCAATTGTGTGTTGCAGTTCAAAAAGAAGCGCTATTACTCGAGCATCTGATGATTACTACCCAAAAAACCCAACAACACAGACACTGCACATAGCTGCTGTGGCTTTCAACAGCATATTCCTTGGTGAAGTTGTTCTCCCAGATTGGGACATGTTCTATGTATGCCATTGCTGTGGCTTCCTTACGTACTGTTAAGTTCAGCCTATTGCTGTATTTCCAAATGCAGAATTTAATACATTAAATTACAACTTTCAGAGCCGTCATGAAGCAGCTGAGTTTCATGCTGCTGCTAGAGCTGTGGGAGGATGCGGAGTCTATGTCAGGTAAGTAACAGTGAAATAACAATTACATGAGCAAAGGAAGGCATAAATTGTTCTCAGTCTTAACCGTGTCCAAATGAAGTGATTATCTTAGAATGTCGTCTTTTAACAATTTTTTTTTTGGTATGGCATTATGAAAGTCTCACTAATTTACTGCATAGGAGTTTGTTTGGAGTAATTCCAATTCTTTTATTTGGAGTGTCTTTTGTATGGCATTATGAATGTCATCCACAATTATCAGCTTCTCTACTTTGTACATGTAAGATTTCACTGGAAAATGTATAATTTAATGCATTTCAGAATTATCTGCTTCTGTGCTTTGTGTGTTAGAATGCATGCACTTTACTTGCAGATGCATGTATTTAAAAGTACCAGTTCCGCCGGTGATTAGATTGACGGATCATGATGCTTAATCATTTCTCAAGATGGTGTAGCTGTGACTAACTTCACAACACGCCACTATTGACAACAGTGACAAACCTGGCCATCATGATTTCGATATACTTAAAAGGCTTGTTCTTCCTGATGGATCAATTCTGCGAGCTAGATTCCCCGGGAGGCCATCACGGGATTGTTTATTTGTTGACCCCGTTACAGACGGGAAGAGGTATGTGATGTCCCTCCCAATTACCTTGTTAAGTTGTTCAATATAATATATGATATTACTTTTCTAACAAGTAATAAATCTTCTCTTCTCTGATTGGTGATGTTATATGTAGCCTTCTAAAGATATGGAATTTGAACAAATACAATGGAGTTTTAGGCATTTTCAATTGCCAAGGAGCAGGGAGCTGGCCTTGTCTAGAACAAGTTGTTCCGGTAGAAGTTAGTGCTGAAGTATCTGGGAAGGTGTCCCCTGCAGATATTGAGTATTTCGACGAGGTTTCTGGCAAGCTGTGGACAGGAGATTGTGCGGTTTATTCCTTCGCAAAAGGTAGGATTATACATCTTGCCTTTTGCCACACCAAAACACCAGTTAATTCATCTCGCCGGCACCCAATGTTAAATTCAACGTATTTTGATATATGTTTCATACAATTTCAGGGTGTCTGTCTCGGTTACCAAAGGACAAGTCATTTGACGTTGCATTAAGAGTTCTCCAATGCGATGTCTTTACCGTATCTCCTATTAAGGTTGGTTTCTGAACGCGTCTCTTGAGAATCGGGATTAAAAGTATGTAATGTACGTATAGTAAAACAGTACACTGATTAGTGTTAAAACAATTATAAATTTGTGCGTGATTTCTACTTCCACAGGTTTACAAGCAAAACATTGAATTTGCAGCGATTGGATTATTGAACATGTACAATTCCGGGGGAGCTGTTGAAGCAGTTGAGTGCTTTAGTCATAACTCTAGCAGTGAAATACACATTAAGGGAAGAGGAGGTGGTAGCTTTGGAGCTTACTCTAGTTTAAAGCCCAAAGCTTGCTCAGTGAACTCCAAAGACGACGAGAAATTTGAATTTAGAGATGAAGACGACAATCTTTTAAAAGTAACAGTTCCTGCCACAACTAGTTGGAAAATTGTTCTACGTTATTGATTCAGATTTAAGTATTTTAGCTTAGACGGATTCAAATTTAAGAATCTTAGACAGTCTTAGCTTGAATAATATATTTGAATTCGTATTTATGTGAAAAAAATGATACCTGAATTCGTGTGTATAGTCATTTCAAATTTATAATGTCGCGGGGGTGTTTTGGTGTGTGGTCGGAAACCATGTGACCGAGTCGTCCGTACTCCATACCAATACAAAAATCCCATACTTTGCTGCTCTATACAGAATGGCTGGAAGAAATACTGTATGAACAAATACTAATAGTATAGACGTGATTTCACAACTATCAGATTTTGATTTTCCCCGGCAGACGTGAAACACTTGCATATGCAAAAGCACTTACACGAAAGGACTGTGTGTGTGTGTGGTAATGTCTACATACATCTACTCTTATGAAGAATGAAGGGACAGAAACTATGGGAGAAGATCACGACCATGCATACATTGATAATTGGACGTTATTCAAAGTTTTCCCAAGGCTCAAGTTTCATCTCTATAGTCTCCAGGTAATTAGGTAGTAGGTACCGATTCCAGGACTCAGTTATTTTAGGTACCGATTCCAGGACTCAGTTATTTTGAAAGACAATCATGTATTGGGAAAATTCAAATGGAAGGTATTAGCCACCATCGGTTTTCAGCACGCAACATATAGAAACGCCAAGATCAACACCAATAAATAACGAGTAACTCTATTCACAATTTGCAGTTTCATTCAACAAGCTAACTTTAAATAACTAATTTACAATCAAATTAGAACATGACGAGGAATTATACATGTATTTCAATTTTAAGACGTTTATACAAAGAAAGAAAGGATCCATAATCTTCATATTTAACCACACAAAATAAAAATAAAAACCAAGAATGTGAATGTAAACGACGCCTGATAAACTGCTTTCAACATGGCCAATAAGATCAAACTTCAATTACAACAGCCTCCAGCTTGAGAGGAAGCGCCATCTCTACCTCCTGATGGTCCCGGAATTCCACCATATCCAACTTTTATGCCATAAGACTGCAAACAAGACCAAGAATCGGGAATAAGCTCATACACAGCTCTCTTTCATTCAATATCACAAACTGTTCAATTTGTCTCTGAGCATTCACAAGAAGGGTTTTTGTTCATTTGGTATTTACTATCTATCGGGATATTGTTTTTTCAGAGTCAATACAATGAGCATGAGCTGAGACTCAGCCTCGTCTTTATATATTTCAAATGTGAGCTTACCCATCACATTCTCAGGCAACTAGAAATCTAAGCAACCGTAATTTGCAATCACAGAGGAAAATTATTATGTAACCAACCAATACAAAATGCATTCATATAATGGCTCCATGAAACCATACAGTCAATCATTCCACTTGGCATTCACAAAGCACTGTGCCATATCAAAAATACACTTTTATCATCCCTCCCAAACAGAAAGCACTAATGAGAACATAAGTAAACCACAAAAATCTTCTACATATTTTAAAAAAAAAGGTAAATTACATTTTGCACCCCCAAATTTGGGTGCAACTACAAACCCATACCACAAACCTCTTCTACATATTTTTTTTAAAAAGGCTAACAGATGTATGAAATTGCAACTAAAATACAAGTTTGTGTATGACATTGCAATGTTTTAAAGATGATGTATGGTGTTGCAATTGCACCCAAATTTGAGGGTGCAAAATGTAATTTACCCTTAATAAATACCAAGTAAAAGATAAGGAGGACATGTAAGGAATATTTCATAAAGAGAGAAAGCTAACCTCATTTGATACATCAAACACTCCATCTTGAATCTTTTTGTATATGGTTGCAGCAGTTTTTATAAATGCCTGAAAGGAAATGTAACTGTTACCAATAAAGGAAAAAAAAAAAAAACATGATGAAGATATCAGAGGTTTCTTTAAAAAAACAATGTCCATCAAAAAGCCAATCTTTTGTCACCTCCTCAACATTCTGAGCAGTCTTAGCAGAGGCCTCCATGAAGATCAAGCCATGCTCCTTTGCAAATTGCTCCCCTTCCTCTGTGCTCACAGCCCGTCTGTGAGCTAGATCACACTTATTACCAATGAGCATAATTGTCATGTTTGCATTTGCATGTTGCCTCGCGTCCTCCAACCAGCTAGCCAAGTGATTAAAAGTTTCCCTCCTAAGAGTAAAAGAAGGAATTATTGTCATTGCCGGTGCCTTAACATGGCATAGTAGGTGCTTAATGCTCATTATCTACACTAGCATATGAATCCAGTAGATTACTGGGATCTCGCCTGAGCTTTTACTTTTCTAATGCACTAGGAAAAACAGCAAGAGCGTCTTTAAGCCTAACCTAACTGGATTAAACAAGTACGAGATATGATTTTCCTTGTGAATTGTGATGGAAATACCTTCTCCAAAAACAATTTAATTTGAAAAAAACACTCTGAGAAACTCATAGTGAATCAAAGCAGACGGGGTTATATCTTACTCGAAAAACCAAAAAGCAAAATTGAATATGACAAAGTGGTGTCCATAGTCCATAGTCCATCGTCCAAAGTAAGAGATGCCGCATGGCGAAAGTGCAACAAAAAATACAAAATTATTATGTTGAGAATGAAATTAGAATTGAAAGAATACCTGGTGATGTCATAGACAAGCAAGGCACCAGCTGCCCCTCTATAGTAGGACCGGGTAATGGATCTGAAAGACTCTTGGCCAGCCTAAAACATATACACAAATATATTGCAAATTTATTCGCCTGAAAGGAAAATCGTAAATCGAAAAGCTTACAGTTGAATTGAACTGAATTATTATGTTAATTCCATAAAAATGAATTAAAATGAAAGAATGAATGAATTCGAAAGAAAAAGAAAGAAAGAAAGAAACCGTGTCCCAGATTTGGAGCTTGATAGGTTTGTTGTCGATGGTGATCATCCTGGCTCCAAACTCAACGCCAATAGTTAAATCGTGCACTGGCTGAAACCTCTTGTCGGTGAACTGAAGAAGAAGGCATGATTTTCCAACTCCTGCAACACAACAACAAATCACTTAGGAAAATACCAAATCGAAATTCATCAAAACCGACAGAAGAACAATTAAATTAAATTCGATTGATGCACAAATCAAATCAAATCAAATCAAAGAAATAAGAATTATTTTTTTATGGAGTACCAGTATCGCCGATGATGATGTACTTGAACAAATAAGCGTAAGACATTATCTGTCTGTCTTATCAACAAACACACACAAACAACAAGTTTGATCGAATCGAATGATCGCAAATTGAATTCTAATTCCAAAACTAATGTCTGTCTGTGTTGCTTATTTTATAGAAAATTGTAAATTGAAAATGTAATTTGTACACGGACGGAATCCACAAGGGAAAGGGAGTGGCCCGAGTGGGGGTGGGGGAAGAAAAGAAAACCACCGAAACAAAACAGGAGAGAGGGCGAGCGAGCGAGAGAGAGGTAAAACCAAATCAAAAGCAATAACAGTTTACAGCGAAGCAAAGCGCCTTCTCATCTCTTCTATACTACCGCTCTCCTTCCTCGCTGTCAGTTCCTCCTCCACCAACATCACCACCCAACCCCAATTATTCTTTCCCATTTGGGCCTTCCCCCATTTTCTGGCCCATTTCTTCTTCAGCCCATCTCGTCACATGGGTCACCCCCAATATTCCTCCTCCATACCATCTCCAATGTACCAAAACTTTTTGACGCCAATCTTTTGTTTGAGTCCAGATGACTTTATAAGTCTCTCATGTATATCTCTTTAGTACAATCTAGTGATGTTTCTCTTCATTTACAGGTGAGAAGTTTTAGATTCGATTTTCAACAAAGGCAAATTTAAATCATATATATTATTGTGAGCTTAGTGTGAGACTAAGTTCACCTGTTCCCAACATCTCCAACCCTTGGGACCCACGAACAGTTTTTCTATTCCAACATTTTTTGTTTAAATTTTTAGCTCGAGATTCGAATTTAGGATAATTTTTTTTCTTAAAGTTATATAGACTATCCTAACTTAATTTTATGAGCATTCTACCTAAACATAGTCAGATTCCGGTAAATATTAAAAAATCGCTGAACTTACATCATGAGACTCGTGGAACGATACAAAAGAATATGAAACACTTTTAAGAATTTTTTTAATTGTTTTAGTTGTTAGATTTAAATTTGAACCGTTTGATTTTTTTTTTACCGTTGGATTTAATCATATAAGATTTTGCCCAAAAATAAGTTTTTTTGGGTTAGAAATCATATTTGGCTCAAGAGTTAGAGCAAGTTGGGTGAGTTTAGAACCTAAAATTTAAGAATTATCTAACGAATCAGTCGAATGTATATGCCAATGAATAGCGATGAACCTACACACGTCCATAGTCCATAGCTATGAACCGACGTAATCTGATCTGCTGAGTGAACATATTTTGTGTAGGCATTCCAAGGCCTTGTTGTACAGTCGTACAACTACAACAATGCAGCTGCTAGTGGCATTCACAAACTAGTTAGAGTTGGTATATAAGGACCTTCTCCGCGGCAGCCTCCATAACAGCCGAACAGGTCCTCACTTCCGAGTTTAAAGGTAGACGCTCGCAACCTGTTCAATGAAATGCCTCGCAAGGGCATTTCACTTAGACTGCCTTGATTTGTCGCTATTCTCAACACGATCGAATTCAGAATTCCCTTGTTTTGTTTCCTGAGATGCTCCGCCATGGACTGGTGGCCAGTGCTTTTGTGAACATGTTTGCTATGTGTGACCATATCCATGAATCCCAGTTGGTCTTTGATGCCAGGTACACCAAGAATGAGGACTCTTGGAATGCTTTGATTGCTGGGCAATGGGCATGCTAGGAAGGCTCAAGCCGAACATGCTCTCATATCAGGTTGTTTTGGAAGATGCTGAGGAAGGGATTCAAACCTACCCATTTCATGTAAGAATAAGGTTGAGAATTAGACAGAAAAATGACTTTGAGGCACGTTAATACGTTTTCCTTAAAGTGATATTTGCCCCCACTCTAATATGAGTTTGCTAACGGGTTTAAAGCAAATCACTTCTAGGATACAACAAAGTTTAGAATTTTAGTTTAGCAAGAACTGAAATTCCCTTAAAATCTTCTAAAAGGAAACTGTATGATTTTGATGGAGAGAAAGAGGATAAGGAAATATTGTTTGAAGAATTGTTTGTATATCCAAATATGCAGCCAACATGGGCTATATATAGATACTATGAAACCCTTTGAAGATGGATCAAAGTGTGCATATAAAAGTCATGTTCTTTCCTGCATCATTACCACGTAATGGATGCACCTTTTTATCAAAGTCGCACCCTGCTGCACATTTCAGAAAATGAAAAGATGCAATCCCATTGCTAGTGATACGGAACTACAAAAAGTCATAACTTTCTGATTTAATGTGCAAGGGACATATCCCTTATCCAAGAGACATGGAACTGCAGCCATGCTCCTTTTACCAAAGGACACGGCACTCTAGCAGAAACATGGAAATGCAACCATGCTTCTTTTGCCAAAAGATACTGCATTGGAGCCTTTGGCTGTGCTTCTTCACACTTTCTCCCATTATGCACGCAACACCATATATATATATATACATATAACTATATATATATTAATGAAATATACCAACATTTCACTTATTCTAACGTGTTGACTGCTTGTGCCAATGCAGGGTCTATTGAGCAAGGCAAGTGGGTTCACGCCCACATGATCAAATCGGCTGTTACCCTCGTCGCTTTTGTGGGGAATACTCTTCTCGACATGTATGCCAAATCAGGCAGCATTGAGGATGCAAAAAAGGTTTCTGAAAAGTTGATTAGACAAGATGTTCGTTTCTTGGAAATCGATGCTTACTGGATACGCCCAGCATGGGCTTGGAAAGGAAACTGTGCACTGTTGAACAAATGCTGAGAATTGGAATCCAGCCTAATGATATAACCTTCCTTTGTGTTCTTACAGCAGGTACTGAAATATTATGTGCCTGATTGTTTCACATAGGCAATGCGAAGCATGATGCAAAATGCGTGCAAAAGTGCTGTGAATTATGAACGTCGAAAATAGACTATACGGACGCACAAAAGGTAAGATCATAGATGCAAGTTGTTTTTCCGTTGTATTGGAGATCACCATACTACCTGATCAAGTGTAAGGTTTCCGCATATAGTTGGTTGTGAAGGGCAACAACCTACGAGGAGCCCTGTTAACGATCCAAATTATATATATCCTAAGTTTAGAAAATCATGATATGCAGAATTGCTATATTTGTTGTCTTCAATACAATTGAGGTCGGACTCCTTATTTCTTGAATTGAACTGCGGATACCTTCGCTCCGTTACTAATCCTGAACCCTAGACGGAGAAGATTAGTATACATCTAGTCTAGCTTTGTTAGACAATAAAATAGAATGATTTTTTCCTGAATGAATCAATTGTTGAGCCGAGAAGGGAAATTGTAAGAAACTTTACATTGCTTTGGGTTTATGACGTGGCAAAACTAGTGGAGACAAAAAAGAAGAAAAAAAAAAGGCAAAGGAGAAAAAGATGGGATTTGCAGATGGCTTTGCCTGTGGTATTTGGAAACTGAAAAAATAGAGAGGCAAGAAAGAAAGGAAAGAAACGCAAAAAGAGGAACTAACACAACCCATCTGTTTCGTTTCATTCATTCTTGCAAAGGAGAGAGAAAGAGAGATATGGGTGGGTAAAAGCATGATGGAAGAGTGTGTGTGGTTAGAGACGGTTTAGCTTAAAATCGCGTAGCGTGTGAGCAAAACTCGTTTGTAATCATCATTCTTCTTCAGCAGAAATTATATGCATTGAACAAAAGCTCCAGATATACAACCTTAGCCTCAGCCTAGCCCAATACAGGTACAGGTACGTAATGGATGAAAATTTTCAGTAAATAGCGCTAGCAGTTGCATGACACTCGTAGTCGTAAGATAGATTTGATATACAAAGTTTCAGCATTACCATCAGATCAGACCTTCTCGCTCTTTTTTATAATACCACTTCAATTTAATCTTTGAATCTCAAGGTCACAATTTCAAGGTTCATCTTTGTCCGCCATTCAGCTCATGCATTGTTTTATTTATTCTCAAAATTTCATTATGAAACGTATGTTGCCATTGCCACTTTTAAATAAAGCATCTAGCTAATAATTTGATATATAGCCTAGCTAGCTTACCACATGATTTTAATTAGCATGTGTCCTATGTGTCCTTGCTCATGAATCAACTTTAAGCTTTAAGTTGTGTGTAAAAAATTCCCATTTGTATCATTAGTACTAACATTGTTAGCCGTGTTCTTTTGGTGAGTACTTTCATATGTATTGTGTAATGATTATACCCGAAAATCAGATCAGAAGAGGAGCATCGCACTTGTTTGCTCTGCCATGAGTTTGTTTCATTGTATTAATAATCCTCTATATTTCTGATATTGATATCTTTATATATATAGGTAATTTTTCGTTAGCAGGGAGGTTTTGTAAAAAAACATGGAGCGTGACAGCAAAAAGAGAGTAAGAGAAGGAGATGAAGACCACAACGATTCTTCTTCTTCTTCTTCTTGTTATTCTTTTTCAGAGAAGCATGCGAAGACAAATTTAGTAGATCCTAACTGTGGTATTTTGGACTTCAAAAACGACCTTGAATACAACAGCAGCGGCAGCAGCACTAGTAGTAATAGTAGCAGTTATAAGACATCGGATTCGGATTCCAACTTGGCATTAGGAGTATTTGATTTTCCGTGGCTGAAAGACGGTGTAATATCCAAACCAGAGGACTTGAATTTTGAAGACGCATTTTCATCACCACTGGCAGTACTCGATGTCGACACATCCACCTTGACTACCAGTAGTACTACTCCTGGACATGGTAATTTTTCATCACCACTGGCAGTACTGGATGATCAATTTTCTTTCTCCGGGCAGTGCTTCTATCATGATCAGACTGATCATCCTGATGCACTACTCCTGGACTTTCCAAAGGACAAGCTTGAGATAGATTTGTGGCGACCTCGAGATCTTAATCAAGATGATGGGTCGAAGACTGATGCCGGGGAAGATTGCATTTGGAGTTCCCTGCTCAAGCAGCCTCTTCAACGGCCCAACTAATTAAGTTTCAACTGATCAATTGTCACTGCAGAAACTAAATGAGTATCTAAGAAGCCAACGACTAACAAGCCAGGGAGGGTGATGTCATGTCATGTGTTGGCGCCAGAGGCCCTGATGGGGCTTGATTATTATTCAGTGCTGCTGGCAATGGCAGTAGCAGTGTAACCGTGTCTTCTGATGTTCATTCTCTTCCAGTCTTCATCTCCTTTCTTCCTTCCTTTTCCTGGTTGTAATTATTTGTCCAATTCATAGTACGTAGCCCTCGCCTTACTGCTATGGTTTGTTATCCAGACCAATTGGGAATAATAAACATGGAAACTTCCAAGTTTTTAAACTAAATTTTATTAAAATTTGGAAACCATCATCATATTCTGATTTATTTTTAACATTCCTTTATTTTGGCTTGGGTTATATATGTTATGTAATAAATGTATATTCAATAAAAGACAATGTTTATGTTCTCTTCACTCTTCCAAGGAAACAAAATGTAAGAAAATGCACCAAATTTAAATGTAGAGGATCGTGAATTTATGACCTGATATGTCAGATAATATTTCAGTTTTATCTCAGTTGCGCTCTCCAAATTACCCATATGATCAACCGTGAATGCCTAAAGAAACACCATTATTAACCTAAAAATAACTGAGAGTATGAGTTTCAAGAAAATAATCCTCAACCGTACACCCTAAATTTAGGTTTAATTTTCTTTTTTCTCCTTTAGACACCCGTAGTTTTAGTTGTATTATTCATCTGAATATTTAACTTGTCATGATTTCCAACCAAGAAAAGAAGAAACTAATTGTGCATATATATATATCGGTCCAGTCTCCCTTGAGCTTATCAGAAAAAAGTGAGATATGAATAGAAAGAGAGGGACGATTGCCAATCTGCCACCGTCTATAAACCCAAAAAAATTATAAATGCCTAGCTACTAGCTAGCTAGAGGGGAAGTAGGGAGAGTTGATTCACCTACAAGAAAAATGACCTATAGATACAAAATTGAGGACACAATTATTTATTTTGTGGGTAACACACACAAAAAAAATGTATTCGTTTCCTTTCTATAAGGTACCGTTTGGTACGTGGAACGGGACGGAACGTAATGGGACGAGGCGTTCCGTCCCACGTTTAGTGTGCCTAAAAACCGTGGAACGGGTTGTCCCATAGAACGAAATTTGGCTGATTTTTCGTTCTGCCTCCCCCCTGGAACAACTGGTTCCACATCCGTGGAACACAAATTTTTAACATTTTAAGACAAAATTACCCCTTATTTTTTTCAATATTTACACCATCCGTTCCGTTCCGTCCCGTCTGCGTACCAAACGGTACCTAAGGTACCATTTGGTACGTGGGACGGGACGGAACGCAGTGGGACGAGGTGTTCCGTCCCACGTTTGGCGCGCCTAAAAACCGTGGAACGGGTTGTCCCATAAGACGAAATTTGACTGATTTTTCGTTCCACCTCTCCCCCCTGGAACAACCCGTTCCACAACCGTGGAACACAAATTTATAACATTTTAAGACAAAATTTCCCCTTATCTTTTTCAATATTTACATCATCCGTTCCGTCCTGTCCCGTCCCGTATGCGTACCAAACGGTACCTAAAGGCCCCAATAAATGTACCCATTCTTTTTCAAATTTGGCACAAATATTTTTCCCATACGTCATTGTAAAGAAAATGGACTCAAATATATCATTTGTGCTAATATTTTACTTCTAAAGACACGATTATTTATTTTTGAGTTTTTATCACAAATGATCCTTGAAATTGGCCTAACTCATCATATTGGTCCCTCAATTTGAAAATCAATAAATGTCGTCCTTGAAATTGACTGCCGCAAATTAGCTTGATCCTTGCCGTTTAATCCTTTAAGTTTTCTGTTAGTTTGCTGACGGGGTCATACAAGTAGAGCCTACGTGTCCAATTAAGTAGTGCCATGTGGAAAAATCTATAAAACCATAAAAAGACGAATTTAAAAACCCATAAAAAAAATGAAACTCTTATTGTTATCAGATATACGTGAAGCTAACGAATTCTCAATATTGATTGGATGTTTAGGTGGTTAAACATCACTGGAAACATGTGATCCTTTCCCTTTTTCATTTTTCCTTTGGTTTGGATTTCACGAAGGTGATTGCATAATCCACCAAGCTAGGAAAAAGGGTCAAATCAGTTATGGGCGGCTATATGTAGGAATGCATGGACACATTGATAGGAAAATCTCATTATTTTGTTGGTCTTGTATCTTGAACGATTGTAAATATGTTCTTTATGAGGAATATTTTTGTAGTTTAATTGTAGACATTTCATTTCTACTATTGGATTGCTTTTTACAGCCGAGATTGCCATCTTTGATTTTATGAAGATTTTAATTTTTTGTTTTATTTCAAAAATTTTGCAGTTATATATATATATATATATATATATATATATATATTTTTTTTTTAAATAGAACCTATTGGGCACAATAACAAAAATTGTGCAAACATGGATGGAGAATGTCATCTGACAAGTTTATCAGAACATAGGTACAAAAAAAAGCCTTTATTTGTGCTTACATCTTGGAGCACAAAACATCACATTGTGCCCTATGACCAAAGTGCACAACAATAGAGGGCACATATACCATTTTAGTTGATGCATTGTTGCTATTGGTCTATAGGCACATATGTTGGTGCTCTTTGGCCTCAAAGGGCATATATAATTTATTGATTGTTGCTATTGATCTATAGGCATATATGTTGATGCTCTTTGGCCTCAAAGGGCATATATAATTTATTGTGTGCAGTGTCTATATTTTTTGTAGTGATTGGGGGTGTTTGAAGAAAAGAATAAGAATATTATTATACAAGATGGGTGGGTCTGGGTGAGATCTCCTTTGCAAAATAGTAATTAGACTAGTTTTATTAAGAAGGAGCAAGGGAGGGAATGGCCCAGCACCAGCAGCTATTGATGAGTAGAGTAGTGTTAGTTGTGCCGACACTCCAAGGGCGATTTTAGGAGGATTCTTTCTGAATCCTCTTTGTGAGAGAATTTTGATGATCTTCCAATCACATTCGTTTGTCGTACATCGTGCAGTAAAAAATCATTGTAAATTTTTTATTATTTAAAATTGAATATAAACCGTACCTGACAAAAACTAGTTGCACGACGTACGATGAACGAATATGGTTGGAGGATCCGGCGAGGATCCTCTCTCAGGGCGACTCTAGTTCTCGAGAGACTTCTCAGTGCATTCGAAATGTGAGAGGGACACTACGTGTTATTGAATAATTGTAAGGACAATTGAATTTTGTTTATCTAATTGTATAATGACATTGTTGTTCTATCCCGTGTTCCAGACATAGTTAAAAATCCCTTCTAGTCCTCCTGTCTTTGGACGGGGAGATTAATACTTTAATTCTTTTTTATTCTAATAATGTATTTATTATGTAAAAAATAGTTTACATAATGTGGGTAATTAATATATGTTTACGAATAGGGAATTGTTTATTAGCATTAAAAAAATCTCGTTCTGTACTTCTCACAATGTACTTTTCTTTTCAATTATAAAAGGTTTAGAATGCAAAATGAAATTTGTAGACTCCCTATAACAACTCTGTATGAATATAGCACTAATACAAAATGTATCTACATTGACATGCTTAATAGTCTATATATACATATGTAATATCCACACATCCCTTGTTAATTTATGTCATTTGATCATTTTAATTTCAGTCAATCCGACGGCTGCAAATTAAGAGGATGTGTATGAAATAAAAAAGACGTGTGAATATCATACCCCTAATAAATAATATATATGTATGCATGCATTTTGAATTGAAATGGAGCTATTTCGATGTGATTTGGGATTTTGTTGTGCTAATCTCGTTTCCTTTGCAAATTGAATAAAGCAATCAGAAAAAACCAAGATTCTAAAAGACACTAGGTGCTAATCGGACGGCGAGCTAGGGCCTAGTGCTTAGGCGGGGTATAAGCAGGTGCCTAGGCAGACTAGGCCAATTTAAATAAATCTACTATATTTTGTGTAATTAACTGTCTGTTTATACTTAAAATATATGTAATTTCATCATAAACTACAAAATAGAATCACATATATATTATGAAGTATTGAAACATATTAAAACATGGGTAACAAGTATATAATGTGTGTTCATTTAAATATTCAACAAGTCTCTTACAATTTATTGAAACAAATAAAATGCAAAATGAAAGTTATCTATTTTATGCCTAATTGAGTTGCAACCTAGGCTGATGCCTAGGCAGGTCAAGGCGGGCTAGGCGCTTGTCTAGGTGATTTAGGCGGGCGCCTTAGCAGATTTATGCGTCATTTCTTAATTTTTAAAAACCTAAACATTAATTAGGATGATGACCAACCGCCTAACGTCTAGAGAGAACCTAAACGGCCCTAGTCAGGAATTTTTAGAACAGTTGAAAAAACAGCGTCCAGCTTCAATCACGGGTGTCTTGTTGTTGACGTACGTGGCAATCCCTCACTTGTTACTGACGCGGCCTGCTCGCGCGCGGGGATTATCCTTTGTTTTTCTTTTGGTTCTCCATTAGCTAAAGCTAGTTTGGCCCAAAACGCAAAAGCTTACAAAATCTCGTGGTCAATGTGTAATATTACAAAACCAAGCGTTATTTATTTTATATTTGTAATAAGTGGGGTTGTGTGGATCACTCATATCATATTCCATCCATCCATCAGATTATTATTATTATTATTTTTATTTTTATTTATCAAGCGCCCACCGACTTTGTTTGTCTCTCTGCTGTCTCTGTTTGCACTGCTCATTTCATATCTTTCCAATTTCGTTGTTGTTGTAGCTTGTAGCTTGTAGCTAGAACTTAAACGACTGTCCGTCCGTTTATCATTTTACTCGCTGCTTGTATGATACCATACCAATTCACGAAACGCAATTATTTGTTTGTGCTAGAACTTAGACGACGACGACCACTTAAAATTCATTTTATTTTATTTTATTCCATTACCTTTACTTTACCTTTTGAGGGAGGGAGGGAGAGAGAGATCGAAGTCGAAGGAAGGATCATCAAATCGATCATTCAACACCCACCGTAGGAGAAGGAGAAACCACCACCACCTCTGCATTAAGAAGATCTGCGGCGGCTGAAATCTCCCCAAAAGCGAGTGCCTCTGGGTGTCGTGTCGGTGACTTCCATTTCTTTTTTTCATTTTTTTTTTCAGAAAAGATGATGGTTAGGAATGTAGTGATGGTCATGTTGTTTGTAACGGTGATTGCTCCCATTATTCTTTACACTGATCGCCTTGCCTCCATCTCCATCCAGGCCTCTTCCTCCTCCTCCTGTAAGTCTGTCATCTAACAACTTTTTCTTCTTCTTCTTCTTCTAATCCCTAAATCCCTAAATCCATGTGCTGCTCCTTTTCTTTTCTCTGCAGCTGGAGACGACGACTTCTTTGAAGATGTTACAGCCTTTGTAAGTTGTTCCCTATTTCTTTTCGATCTCAATGACCTCTTTCTCGTTGGTTGTGTTAACGTCTTCGAATTTTTGAAATTTCTTCACAGCCTGCAAATTCTGCTCATACTACTGCCCGTCTAAATCTGCTTCCTCAGGTTTATCTCTAATTACTTACCCTTCTTCCTTTTCTAGCACCACACACATTCACACAATTGACACGTGAGCGCGCGCGAAAGAAAAATTTCCATGTATGAAGGACTCAACTTTCAGATCTTTATTTATGCTTTTTGTTTCTTGAGCATAGGAATCATCCACAACCACAAGGCTTAAAGAACCAGTAGGAGTCGTATATTCCGACAACTCCACTGATTCATTACCAGAGAAAAAGGGGACATCCGCCCACCCCAATCACTCTCTTCAACATCAAGGTTATCATCATTTAGTTTACTCCTCAACTGAGTGCCTGGCTGCCCCTTTTTTAATTTCCGTGATTTCTTCTTTATAATTAGAGGATCTCCATTTACTTCTTCTTAGATGGGCAGTCAGTCGACTCCACGGAGCATGTATCAGCTAGAGTGTTATCTACCACCACTGACCCAGATCTGTCTCAAACAGATAACCCCATCAGACAGGTCACTCAAACGCTTGAGCAAGGAAATCAGTTTCTGTCCGAGTTGGATGCCAAAATACGAGTTTCTGAGCAAAACGTGGATGATGCTTCTTGGACAAGGGTATCGATTCATCCATTTCCTTTTAGACCAATGCTATTCCTGGCTCAGAAACGTTTGTCCTTTTTTCAAACTTCTAATTGCCAAATGTGAATTTTATGCAACAAATAGAATCCATTTGTTGCACCAACTCGTTTTTGAATTTCCTTTCTACTTGGAATTAGATAATGTATTGATTCATGCTTCCTGTTTCTCTCTTCTTTCTGTCTCTGCTTCTTCTTTCAGGAAACAAAACCTGAACAACAATCCACTCAAACCTCCAGCAAGGTTGATCGAAGAAGACCCACAAAAACTATGACTGCGAAACAAAATGATGAAACGGCTATTCCAGATGTCCGGGTACGACATCTTAGAGACCAGCTTATCAGGGCAAAGGTTTACCTATCTCTTCCAGCCACAAGAAACAACCCCCATTTCACAAGGGAGATTCGGTTGCGGATAAAAGAAGTTCAAAAAGCTCTTGGGGATGCAAGCAAGGATTCTGACCTCCCAAGGAAGTATGTTTTCTCTTAAAAGAAATTAGCACTGCTAGCTGACCCAAGTCTGTTGTTCCTTTTTTTACATGAATATGTTGTTGATATCCTTATTAGTTCCCTGTTTAAAAACTAACATTTTATCTTTTTATATTTCTACTTCCTTTTCTTGTTTTGTTTAATTTATCCGTAACAATTATTGCTACTAATACAGTGCCTACGATAAGTTGAAGGCAATGGAACAGACATTGACTAAAGGAAAGCAGATTCAAGATGACTGCGCTGCTATGGTGAAAAAGCTTCGGGCTATGCTCCATTCAATGGAAGAGCAACTCCGGGTGCACAAGAAGCAGGCTATGTTCTTGACGCAACTAACAGCAAAAACAATTCCAAAGGGACTTCACTGTCTTCCGTTGCGCCTTACCACTGAATACTATACCTTAAATTCTTCTCAGCAGAAGTTTCCCAATCAAGAGAAATTAGAAGACCCCCGGATGTACCATTATGCATTATTCTCGGACAATGTATTGGCTGCAGCGGTGGTTGTAAACTCAACTGTCACCCATGCTAAGGTATCGATGTAGAGAGATTCTCATGTTCTTTCTGTTGTCCCGCTTGCAAGTAAATAAAAATATTAAGAACAATTAAGTAAAAAGAGCCTTAGAGTACCAATCAAGAAACTATCGTCCATGTCTTGGACCTTTTCTTTTGGTTGACTTCTTTAACTGACTACCCTGCTTCGAACATTGACAGGACCCTGCAAACCATGTTTTTCACATTGTCACTGACAGGCTCAATTATGCTGCTATGAGAATGTGGTTTTTGGTAAATCCACCGGGCAAGGCCACTATTCAGGTTCAAAACATTGAAGAATTTTCATGGTTGAATTCGAGTTACAGTCCAGTTCTGAAGCAGTTGGGTTCTGCATCCATGATAGATTATTACTTTAGGACTCATCGGACCAATTCTGATTCAAACTCGAAGTTTCGAAACCCAAAGTACTTGTCTATCCTGAACCATCTCCGCTTTTACCTTCCAGAGATCTTCCCGAAGCTCAACAAAGTTCTATTCTTGGATGATGACGTAGTTGTGCAGAAGGATCTTACTGCGGTATGGTCCCTTGACTTGAAGGGAAATGTTAATGGTGCTGTGGAGACTTGTGGAGAAAGCTTCCATCGCTTTGATCGGTATCTTAACTTTTCAAATCCTCTAATCTCAAAGAATTTTGATGCCCATGCTTGCGGATGGGCATATGGAATGAATATATTTGATTTGAAGGAATGGAAGAAGCAAAACATCACAGAAGTGTACCACGGATGGCAGAAGCTGGTAAGAAAAATGGTTTCATATTTTTTTTTTTCTTGGAAATATAAAATGATTTGACTTGACTATTTAAATTTCGTTGACATTTTAATACATGTGTGTGTGCAACATAAAACGACGGATGTTCGTGTAAACTGTTAGGATAACATCTCTCTTCTTACACAGAGATATGATCTGTAGAGACTGGATTAGCATTTATTAGACCAATATTTTCATATCTCTAAGATCTCTTGCTTGTTGCCCCCCTCCAGCATTCACTAATATGAAAGCTATACTTTAGTGACTTGAATTAAATTGTTCCCAAGTCTGAACGTAAGATTTTGTGCACAGAATCATGATAGACAACTGTGGAAGTTGGGAACGCTGCCACCTGGTCTCATAACGTTTTGGAAGCGCACATACCCACTGGATCGCTCCTGGCATGTGTTGGGCCTCGGTTATAACCCTAGTGTTAGCCAGAAGGAAATTGATCGAGCAGCTGTTATACACTACAACGGCAACATGAAACCGTGGCTTGAGATAGGCATACCGAAATACCGAAATTACTGGGCAAAATTTGTTGACTATGATCAAATGTACATGCGAGAGTGCAACATCAATCCATAGAATGGCTCGCGTGGTAATGTTGAAGTGTTTGGGGCAATTTGCTATAAAATGCGACAGGTTTGCCTTTGTTTCTTGGGAGGATTATTTATTTATTTTTGGTTCTAAAGGAACAGCTTTAAGGCTATATTCTTTCTGTACACATCTTGATTTCTCTTTTCCCCTTTATCGGTTTCATTTGCTCCTGACTAGGTATTTCATGTTGACTGCGAATACGTATCTGGAGAAATCGCATGTACTTGTAACAGCACCGCCATATTATATAATATATATTTAGCCCCTTTTTTTTTCTCTCTCTCCGTGTGGTAGTGCTGCTGTATATATGGTAGCTTTTTTAATTTAGAAAGGGGTGAGCGGTTGGTGTTGTGGCGATCCTTTTAACTAATAATGGAGGGATGAAAATGAAACGCTATGTTGGATTTGGACCCAGCAAGTGACAGGCTGTGTTGAAACTTGAAGAGGCTCAAGTGGATGGAAGTAATCGTGATTGATCACGTGCGGTGGATGTTGTCGGTCGGGTGGTCAGGCCATCCATGATCCATCCTGGACAGTGACGGAAATCAGTGACGTTCATCTGTCCATCCTGGACAGTCGGCTACTATCTCTAACCAAAATAACGCCGTGGGTACTGGCTTGGACCGTCTCTGTCCAAAATAAAATCAGTAGAAGATAGGGGATACTCAAGAAATATATACCCGAGAAAGGGTAAATTCCACAAAATTATCTTAATTATGGTTGAATTACAATCTTATAACTTATGTTTTAAACATTGTAATTTTATACCTTAATTTATGAATTCGTTGTAATGTATTTCTATGAATTTGACTATTAAATGATGATGTGGCCGGATGCGGACCCACTCATTCCCAACTGAAATAAAAAATTAATTAATTGTTAACTTTTTATTTAACAATTCAAATGAATTAAAAAAAAAACAACAAAAAACCTCTCTTCCTCAAAATTTTCGAGTTCCCCAAATCGCCTCCACTACCCTTCTCGTCCCCTCATTGCTAACTACCCTCCCAAAGACCTGCACCGTCCACCCACCAATCCTTATCAGCCATCCTCATCATTCTTCTCCTCAACCACCTCTTCCTCTCCCCTACCTCCGCTCTTCAACTCCTTCAAAAAAATCACGGATGCCATTGACCTCACTCTCATCAACGACGCCCGACTCGACCCAGCCATTCGCCTCACAAATGACAACAACCAGTTCGCCATCGGCTGTCTTCTATCCAACAAAAATTCCCATGAAACCCAGCTCCAACTCCTCTTCCGTCGCCACCTTCACCACCTCCTTTGTCTTCTCCGTCCTCCCGGAAATTAAATCGAGCCCGGGATTCGGCCTCTGCTTCGTCCTCTCCAACTCCACCTCGCCCCCCAAGGCCCTTGCCAGCCAATACTTTGGCCGCTTCACCAACGCCACCATCCCCTTCGTCGTTGCTCGCCGTCGAGTTCCACACGGGTCAAAACCCAGAATTCAACGACCCAAATGGAAATCACATCGAAATCGACGGTGCCGATTGAGCCGTCGGCGAAGGCCTGGCAGAAATCGAAGAGGCCGTCATATATTGGGCAGTCCTCGCAGACGTTGAAGTGCTTAAGGTGACGGGGGTGACTGAGGCGAGGAAGTCGGTGTGGAGGAACTGCATTTCTTTCGGGCAAGAGCATTTCCATTTGCAACAATTCCCGCTAGAGCATTTCCATTTGGCTGTTTATAAGGAGCACGGGGGTACGGATGAGAGAGTAAGTGGAGGACGACGGGGGACGACGGGGGTTTTGGGGAGAAAGGAGGAGGAGAATTTTTTTAATTAATTTTAATCGTTAAATAAAAAATTAACAAATTATTAATAATTAATAAATTTTTACTCTAGTTGAGGAATGAGCGGGCTCTGGTTTTGACACGTCATCATTTAATAGCTAAATTGACAGAAAATTTAACCAAGGTCTGACTTTGCAATGAATTCATAAATTGCAGTATGAATTGCAATATTTAAAACATGAGGTATGAGATTGTAATTCAAACCATAACTGAGGTAGTTTTGTATAACTTATCCAAGGTGAAATGATGCAGGATGATCTATTTGTAACAACTCTTAGTTTGAAGAAATGCATCGTTCCTCAGGAGCCCAACCCTCAAACTCATAACTTGGCAAGCCTATTTTTGACCAAGTAGCTCAAGTCAACTTGTAAGGAGTTAGACTACTCTCCATTGCGTTTTTTGCTATGCAGACCTTCTTTTGCGGTTCATTAGGTCATCTCTTACCCAAAGGGCTAAGTATATCCCGTCCAGAATTATAACCCTACAAAAATTAATTGTAAATGAACAATGTCAGACTATATTTATATATCATCTCTAACCCAAATGGGCTAAACATAGCCCTTAATAATTTATTCTTTTTAAGTTTGTTCTTTAACTTATTGGTATTGTTACATGTTGGTATTGTTACATATTGTTTAAGTTTCATGTTGGTATTGTTACATATTTTATTAAATTTTTTAATACTACTTGCATGTTAACAACTTAGACATTAAGAGAAGGGTGTGTATGAAAAGAGTGTTTGAGATTAATAGAATGTGAAAATTAGAATAAAATGAAGTAAGATAGTATGTAAGTGTGAAAAAAATGTGATAAATGGTGTACAAACGCCGTAGGTATTTTTTATTTTTTTTTTAAATTAGATTTATTTTTATTTTTTAATTCCATCTGAAAAAAATAATAATAATCCAACATCTAGCTGATGTTAGCGCGTTAGAGGGTGATAGATGGGCCCCAACAAACTGGCTGAGAGGGTGGCTAGAAGTAGCCAGCCCGATAACCAAAATGCCATCATTTGGTTTGGTGGGTTTCACACATTTTTGGCCCAGCCTTTAATTGCAGTTGGGTTTTTTTTTTTTTTTTTTTTTTTTTTTTTTGGGACCAAAACGGGCTAAAAATGGCCTATGACCTTTTAGCTATCTTTAGCTCTAACCGAATGAGCTATGTTTAACCTCTGTCCAGATTATAGCCCTGCAATAAATTATTTTTTAATGAATAGTGTTAGGTCATATTTATATACCATCTCCAACCGAATGAGCTATTTTTTAGCCCCCTCAATAATTTATTATTTAAGTTTGTTCTTTAATTTTATTGATTAATTGAATTAAACTACCATATTAAATAAGATTTTCGAATATATTTTGAATGTCACTAGTCGCCCTAATGAATAAGCTTCCGGACATATTTTGAGTGCCACTTGAAGATGTGGCCATTTGAAAATTATTGAAAAAATTAAAGAAAAGATTATTGGAAAATGTAAGAGAGGCGGTGTGTATGAAAAGAGTGTTTTAAGTAAATAGAATGTGAATAATTGAAATAAAATGAGATAAGATAATATGAAAAAAGATATGAGAAATATCTTAGGTATTTATAGAAAAAAAAAAAGATTTTAATTTTTTTTTTTAATTTGTCTTAAAAAAATCCAACTGGGCCTAACTGAAATGGCTGACTGGCTGGCTAAAGCTGGCCATATGGCTAGATTTTGGCCGGGTGGCTCCCAAGATTTTTTGGCCCATACCTCCATTGCAGATGGATTTTGTGTCAAAAAGGTTATCCTTTGGCATATGACCTATGACCAGCTCGATTGGAGATGACCTTAGTGCAAACAAATATAAGTTGTTACATCTGATTTAAACGGCTGAAAACAAATCAATCAAAGCAAGCTTACAAGTGTAAAAAATTTGAAAAAAAAAATGCAAACACTTGTGATCGCATCCTCTATGCTTTGACATTGATCCTTCTGGACTTTTAAAACCCTCCGAACCCTTGTGAGCAGTGTTTTAGGAGATTGAAAATAAATAAAAAATCATAATAATTAATTTACAAGTGTGAAAATATTAAAAAAATTGTAACAATGCTCGTGATCGCATTCTCTACGCTATGGCGATGATTACATCATCAATCGGATTTTTAAAATCATAGACACTTTTGTTTATACCATACTTCACGAATTTCGAAACTACCGAGCACCAATCAACTTCGAATCGTTTTCTGGCCAAATAACAGCGAGTTAGCTGTCGAGAAAGGTACCATTCTCTTCGTCTCGTCGAGAAGTATGATTTTCGTTTTTGAATCACTTGATTTCGTGAGTATTGAATAAGTTATGAACGTTTAAAGTTTACCAAGTTTCCAACGAGTTTTCTAGTTTTTCTGCGGATCAGTCATATTTTAGGCTATTTTCTGGCCATTTCCGACAACCATTGGGATTCCAAATAGGTATAATCGTGTTCTACACTTTTCTATCTTCATTTTGATATATTATGGGCCGAATTTGGTTAAGAAACAATTGAGTTACGAAACTTTGAAAATTGCCCAAACTTTCGGTCAAGAACTCTGGGACACTTAACAGAGGTTTTAACGAAAGGACCAAAATAATGGATGGTGGACAATCTCAGGACATTTCTATTGATTTTCAATCTTAGGGACCAAAGTGATGTGTTATGCAAATCTCAAAGACCATTTTGGCTAAAAAAACAGTTATTTATAAGTCTATATCCTTCTGTAAAGTGTAATGTGAAAGCTAATAAGAATTCATTCTTCACGTATCCTTTCTCTCTATAAACTCTCTCTCTATTTCTTGATTCTAGAAGATATTGGATTTCTACAAATTTAATTTTGATATGGAAGAAACGGAAACAGCAACAATGATGGAGTAGTTTGTATTCTGTAGTGGAAGCTGGAGGAGATTTGGGACAAATTTTGCTCAAGCGTGCAGAAAGCCCATCATCTTCGATCAAACCACCACCACCACCACTCCCTCTGTAACTCTTACTTCCCTCTCCCACCCCAATTCACCTATTTACTATGCAAATCCATCCTCTCTCTTTTCCCATTGTTTTTATCGTTTATTTTACTTGGGTTTTCGTATTTTTTTCTGCAATTGTATATTACCCTGTTTTAATTATCACTTGTGTTTTTCTTTGTTTTCACAGATCTCAGGTTCTTTAGCCGTGTCTTTAACAAGCCCAAAGAATGTCCCACCAGCAGCACAAGAAGAAGTTGCAAAAGAGACGGAATTTACAATCAATTATAGCAATGTGCCTTCTGCTAAGGTGATTGGTGATTTACTCTTTACCTGATGTTGCTCTTGGTAGTTTGTAGAATCCTGTTTTACTTTCACATTTTCTCAATTCGCAGACACACACAAACTCACCAAATTGCTTCCTTAGCCAGTAAACACTATCAATCATGAGTTCGTGAAAGTTGCAGCCTGCCTCATCAATTATTATAATCTTACAAATTTATAGTTACATATGAATCCATTTTTCATTGAGTTTACACTAGTTTTGTAGTAAACTTTTGGTGCATAATTGTTGTAAGCCTCTTTAGGTTGCCAAAGAAAAAAAAAACAATAAGTAGGTTTCCAATAAGAAGTAGCACTTGATTGTTGCACCAGATCATTATCCCTTTACTCTGTATACAGTGATCACATAACTTTTGACCAGATGGCTATTGTTTGAGGATTGAGTCAGATTTATGAGAAGTTCTGTGTCCCTTCCTTTAATACCAATATCATATTACTACTACTGGTTTCTTCAATGCACGAGTAACAATTACTCTAAATTTGTATTAACAGCCAGACCTAGACAGGCTGGAATGCAGTTCCACTCGTTTTGAGCACATCACAGAATTATGGGCTCGTTTGAATGTGCTTTTAAAATGACTGAAAACGTTTTTGGTGAAAATATGTCTAGATCTGTCTTCTTACCTTTTCATTTGTTGATTCTTATGGCAGAGTTTATGCGCAATATGTCTAGACCCTCTGAGTTACCATAGCAAGGGGAGCAGCCCAGAGCAGGCTATATTCACGGCCCAGTGCTCCCATGCTTTCCACTTTCCCTGGATCTCCTCCAATGTTCGCTAAGGTAGTGTTACCTGCCCCATTTGCGGTGCCCATTGGACCCAGCTGCCCCGCAATCCGAACCCACCTGGGGGTTCCCTTTCATCTTGCAGCCGAGCTGACCCCATCTTCCAAATCCTGGATGACTCTATTGCCACTTTCAGCATCCACATACACTCATTCTTGCTTTCTGCTCACTCTGATCACGTTCCTAGATTCCCCCGCCTCTAACTCTTTTTGATACCCATCCCACCTAGTGCACCGCCTAGTTGGTCTACTCCATATTCATACCATCGGCCCCCATATCACCTAAGTTGTAGCTCCTCATCATTGTTACAATTATCAACCAGGCCAAAGTCTTATACTATGCGTGCCTTCTCAGAAGGGCATACCTTTCTGTGAAATTAGCACACCAACGAGCAACAGACTTGGTCTTGGTTGCTAGCCCCAGTGGGCCGCACTTGAGGCTTCTCAAGCAGTGTATGGCTTTGGTGGTTTTTTCCCTTAGACCAATTGATCGTTTGGCCATTCTTACCTACTCATTAGCTGCTGCTCGCGTCTTCCCTTTGAGATGCATGACATCTTATGGCAAACGAACAGCCCAACAGGTTATTGATCGTCTGCTCTACATGAGGCAATCAGATCCCGTGGAAGGGATCAAGATACTTGAAGATCGTGCATACAAGAACCCAGAGTGTGGCATCCTGCTTCTGTCTGACAGCCCACGCAATCCTACCATGCTGCAATGAACATGGATGTGCCGATTCAAGTGCATCACTTCCATGTAGGGTTTGGATTTGGCACTTCAAACGGGCATATCATGCATGAGTTTGAAGAGTTGCTAAGAAGACTCCTAGGCAGCATGATTAGAGTTGAGTTGATGATGAGAATAGGGGAGGAGGCCAGCAGAAGCAGTCGGATCGTGAGAATAGGAGAGCTTATAGGAGGTGAAGAAAATAAAATCTTAGTGGACTTGGGTGTGTGCGAACATATGTGTGTGGGATATAGCTACATTAAGGAGGGTGATCATGAGACCACAACAGGGAAACAGTGGTGAAGGGATGATGGTGGTAAGTGTAGTAGTAATGCAACGGTTAGAGGAGGAGGATTTGCTTGGGGTGCAATCATTTTCAATTATGTACCAATATTACCTCATTCTAACGGACAAATCAATGCTTCATTTTATTTCTATCAACAACTGGACCTGGACAATACTAACTACAAATTACTATACAAGCAAGCACGCAATCTACATGGTGTATGCACAAATTTAGGATAAACACAAGTAGATATTGTCTCATGTCACTAATACCGCATATCAATTGTTTATTGAATAAATTTCAAATACGTGACAAACTTTTATTAGACAACAACACACTCTTTCTATTTGAAGAAAAATTGGAAAGAACAAGTGCAGAAAGGGACAAATTTCTAAAAAGCGTTGAACTGTAGCCGCAGTAAGTAATACGGCTTCCATCTTTTCACCTTTGCCTCTGCTTTTTATCTTTCACCATCCACAAAATTCCCTGTTAAGATAACCAACGCCCAGGTCCCAGCCAAGCAAGAGGGGAGAAAACAACTCTGTGGTTGTGGAGATTGGGATTTGAGGGAGGATTTGGAGGGAGAGAGAGGGACGGAGGAAGATGTTTCCGGGACTGATGCACGAAGGAGGAGGCATGGTTGGTGGGGAAGATATGCAAATGCAAGGTCACAGTCACAGAGGAGGTGGAGATCCTTGCCTCGTTTTAACTTCCGATCCCAAACCCCGTCTTCGTTGGACGGCTGACCTTCACGAACGATTTGTCGATGCCGTCACTCAGCTCGGCGGTTCCTCCAGTCAGACTTCCTTATCCCCCTTCTCTTTTAACTTATTTAATTTTTTATTATTATTTGGTAGGGTTTTGATTAGATGAACGCAGATCCCTTTCACCTCTTCTTCTCTGCCTGTGCTATGCCTCTGCTCTGCGGCTGTGCCTATAATACTGCAACATTGAATTGAATTGAAGCTTGTTTCAACAAGCAATTAATAAAGATTGAATTTGAGGCTTGAGCTGCTAGCCTGCTGCGCGCGCGCGCGCGCGCGCGTGATTCAGTCACAAATAGAATCAGATGGAGCTCATCAGAGCTGCTTTGCTTTCTAAATTCTAAGTTGGCTGCTAGTCGTTGCCAATCTCTCGCTTCCTTGAATCTTCAACCTGTTTAGGATTATGATGAGAGCTTCAATTATTTGCAGAAGCTACGCCAAAGGCTATTATGCGGACAATGAATGTCAAGGGCCTCACACTTTTTCATTTGAAGAGTCACCTGCAGGTTTAGTTTTTTTACTTAATCAATGATCATGGTGTTACCGAAGTACAAACACTTGTACCGACTTATTGTTTCTTGCTGCATTGCAGAAATACAGACTAGGTAAGCAATCAGGGAAGGATATGACCGATATATCCAAGGATGGTACGTTTTCTTATAACTTTCTTTGTACCCTTTCATATTTGGTGCTAGTTTAGTTCCCCAAAGTTTTGTTGAGTTTTTTCCCAATGGAATAGGTTTTTTACAGTATGAAAGAAGGGAGGTTGACATATAGGCCTTTGACAAAACTTGAACTTCCCTCAAAACTTGTAGCTAACTTATCCTTACAACCAAGGACAAAACTTGTAGCAAACTTATCCTTACAATCAAGAACATTGATAAGCCAACTAAATTTCCTCTTCTGTATTGTGAGACGACAATTCTTTTTCGCCCTGACACTTTCTTTACATGCAGCCTCATTGTAATACAAGAGAGCTCAACACAGAAAACTAAGTTTAAATATTAATTTGGGAGGTTACACTAGCAATACTTGAAACCACAATCTTCTACTCTGGGACCTATTTTTGTTGGTTTACTTGTGTTCCCAAAAACTTAAAACTCGTTAAGGATACAGTACAACTTTCCAACAATAAGTGCTCGCTCTTTCTTCCCCACCCTTGCTACCTCTAGGATAACCATATTTTATATTTTATTGATGCCTATTTTAAAGCCCTTAAAAGGTGTATTTTGTGAATGTAATCTTAAATTATGTGTCTGACTTGTTTTGCCAATCATTGTGAGGATTGTCAGCTTCCTACCTTCTAGAAAGCCCTGGTACCGGCAATTCCTCACCAAATTTGCCAACTTCTGATTTGAATGAGTAAGAGAGATTTCCTCCTTTCTCAGAACCTTTTGATGCTTAATAGGTCATTTTACATTAAATGTTTGGTTTTGCCAAAAATGTCATCTTCAGGGGTTATGAAGTTAAGGAGGCATTGCGAGCACAGATGGAAGTGCAAAGTAAATTACATGTGCAAGTTGAGGTAATGTAGGTGAAAATGAATTGTGTATGCGTGTTTTCTATTTTCCCATTTCTAGACTTTTCTTTTTTTGTGTGAGGAGGTATAGTTAAGCATGTGTGTTTGGAAGTGGACCTGATTACCATAAGTTCATAACCTTTGGCTTTACTTTAAAGATGGAAGGCACAATTGCAATTTTGAGCCCTTTTTGCATTTTGTTTGACTAGCTTGTGGCGTTGCTTTTGGTATAGTATTGCTCAGGATATATTTTCGTGATAGTTTAAATGCCAAAATTAGCATCTACCAGGAAGTAAGAACTTGTTACCATTGTTATTGTAGGCTGAGAAGCACTTGCAGATTCGCCAGGATGCAGAACGAAGATATATGGCCATGCTTGAGAGAGCTTGTAAGATGCTTGCTGATCAATTCATTGGAGATTCAGTTACTGATACAGACAGCCAAAAATGTCATGGGTTGGGGAATAAGAACCCAAAAGGTTCCTCCATTGACACGCTTGGCTTCTACACATTGCAATCCACTGATGTAGTTGGGGTTCATGGTCCAGATGAAGAGCTGCCAATTAGTATCCATACCCAGAGAGCTGATTGCTCCACTGAAAGCTGCCTCACGTCACATGAGAGCCCTGGAGGACTGACCTTGGAAGGATCTCCAGGTGGCGGGAAAAAAAGAATGTTGAACTTGGATACCGGCAATGGATCTTTAGTTTGGGGCGAAGCCAAGGTGAGAACCCAAGAGATTAATATAGCCCCAATTGATCCTCCTCGTGGGATTGCTAGGTATGGCATGTAGGGCAGAATTTAAACATGACCTCTGTGAGATCCTTTTGTTCACTCTTGCGTAACAATATGTTCTTGCCCATTTGGTTGGCTGGAATTGAAAGTGAGCCAGTTGTCTCAAACTCTCAAACTGTAAATTCAACATACTAGTGGCTTAAATATAATGCCGTGCAAGTACACGATAACTAAATGATGAACGGTAGTGGTTGAGACTTGAGAATACTGTGGTGTATGGCCTCGTTTAGTTTCAGGATTGGATTGAATTGGAACAGTTGAATGATGAAATGAATGTTTGCATGTTTTGTTGTCCAACAAATGAATGCTAGCGTTTGTATATTGGATAATTCTTGCCTTTTTTTTTTTTATAATTACAAACGATGTTACTAATCTAATCTAGTTGCAGACGAAGGTTGAAATCCGTGACAAAGTGGGTTGAAAAGGAAGATTCTAATCACCAGAGTAATCTACCACTTGTATTATTCTTAAATACAGTATCTTCAAATTAAATATAACTAGAAAATTCATTAATTAGTATTTGAATTTGATAACATGTGTGTAGCATTGGTCCTTCAGGCCATCTATGTGAGAATTATCGTCAAAACTAACATGAAACGCACAGAGAGGCCTCTAAGAAGTAAATCGCGACACTTCACATACTTAATTATGAAATTCTCTTAGAATTGGCGTCAATGGCCAAATCTCTAGATTTGTCTTATATACCAATTTCAATAAACTCTTCTACTCCAAGGAGTTGGTCTAATGGAAAGGTCTACTGGAAAGCGAGTAAAGAGTTGGGTCTTCCAATTTAAATTTGAATTCTTACGAATGCATTCATTGGGACCACCAGCTTTGCTTTGGCTTTACGTTTGACTCGGAGCAAATGCTATAGCCTCATAGGCTACCGAAACTGCATGGGAAAAATTCAACTCAAAGACGAAAGCTATATAAGTATATCACGATTCGAAAAGCAATGCAATAATTCTCAGCTAAATAAATAAAAAAAATTAGAAAAAACAAAAAGGCAAGCCGACCTGGTTTTAAAATGGATAGATTCTAAAATTTCATGAGATGAAAAGCTACATTGCCTCGATTGTATCATAGACACGAATTGGTGAATACCATTATGAGATGATAAGCTTTTTTGCATTGATTATATCAAAGAGACGAAATGGTAATTAGCATTTTGGATGTGTAGTTGTGAGAGAGCAGCGCTCTACTCTATTCCATGAGATCAGTTTAATGAAACAATTTCTGTTGTGTTGTTTTTAATTCAATAATGTCGGGCGATGGAAAATTTTAAAAAGGTATTGATGTATGGAACAAATTTACGCATAACAACGTATTAAACAAAAAGAATACGTGATGGTTATTTCATGTAAGTATTCTTTCTTTTAATAATCTTAATAATATAGAAATCTCATTCACTTTCTCTTATTCTTATATATTAGAGAATAAAACTATAACAGGTGCTATGTGTTGTAAACATTTTCTAGTTTAAGTGTGATTATGTATGTAAGATCCCACATCGTCTAGGGGTATGGATCATGTAAGCCTTATATGTATATTCTCATCTCTACCTAGCACAAGGCCTTTTGGGAGCTCACCGGCTTCAGGTTCCGTAGGAAATCCGAAGTTAAGCGAGTTCGAGCGAGAGCAATCCCATGATGGGTGACCCACTGGGAAGTTATCATGTGAGTTCCCAAAAACAAAACCGTGAGGGTGTGGCCGGGGCCCAAAGCGGACAATATCGTGCTACGGTGAAGTCGAGCCCGAGAAGTGGTGGGGGCCCGGGCCGGGATGTGACAATTTGGTATCAGAGCCACTCCTTGGCCGAAAGTGTGCCGACGAGGACGTCGGGCCCCTAAGGGGGGTGGATTGTAAGATCCCACATCGCCCAGGGGTATGAATCATGTAAGCATTATATGTATATTCTCATCTCTACCTAGCACAAGGCCTTTTGGGAGCTCACCGACTTCGGGTTCCGTAGGAAATCCGAAGTTAAGCGAGTTTGCGCGAGAGCAATCCCATGATGGGTGACCCGCTGGGAAGTTCTCGTGTGAGTTCCCAGAAACAAAACCGTGAGGACGTGGCCGGGTGTCACGCCCCGGACCCAAGGTCGGTAATAAAAACTCAAACCCGAATCCGAAACATGAGTTAAAAGCTTAGTAAATAAGAGTAAAACTGAAATAACGAAGCGAAAAATAAAATTCCTCTTATAAAAAGAAATCCAGAATTCTTTACAAGACTAAAATAAATAAATACAAAATTATATCCTCACACTTAATCCGATCTCATCCCGTCTACCCTTTTTTATTGTTTAGTTCTTAAACCTGCATAACAATAGAGGGGTGAGCTTCAACAGCTCAGTAGGGACATAACCTTATCACAGTAATTGACAGTACTAAATTAAGTGTTATAAAATCATGTAATCAAGTACCAAATCATTATTAATAACAATGCATGAGTGCAATGCAATACTCTTCATCTCTACCCGTTAATTCATATAATAAAACACGCGGACCTGCACGTCCCATACCGTGCATTTTACCTCTGCAGTGGTGGTTCGGATGTTCTAATATACAAATTAACCCCCTGTAACTCAATCATCCCAATTTCCCCTTTTGTTAGTCATCTTGCCAAAACTCTTCGTCGCCAGTCCCGAATTACCCTTAAAGAATTTGTGCACTGTGGGCTCGCCTGAGACCTGGTACCTACTAAGAATTTGGCTTAACTACACAAAAGATCATGTCCATTACCCTCATTTCCATTCATTTCTCCACATTGAAAGCTCCAACCACATGACACATGAGTGATGCAGAAATAATGTCATTTCATCTTTCACATGTCTCACAGTATATTCTCAACCAATAACATTTCACCAATAATTCCATAACCAATAACAAGTAAACACGCAAGAGCAGTATTTGTCCAATTAGTAAACCAGATCACATTAATCAACCAACAAGATCGATAATAATAATATAATGCTTCACGAAATTTAATGAAATCAAACTCTGTAAAGGTCTGCCGTATTTCCCCTACCTGGATTTCCAAAGCAAGCAAACAATGTCCCTTACCAACACCTCGATTAAACTCAACTGTCCGGGTAACTGGAGTCCCTGATCCAACAAATAAACTATATCACTATATAATCCCTATGTCTAGCAACCAATATAAACTCCTTCATTTTAGAATTCCGATATTAGACTTAACATCACCTTATCTCAATTGGACCCTTAAAACATTTTTCTTTCTTATTTGGGTCCTAAAAAATTTCTCGAGTATATACATGCTGCCTTGCTGGAAAAGCAGCAAGCATCTGCCCCCAAAACAATTCTAAAATCACAGTTTTGTCCCAAGCCTTCGGGTAATAACAAAGCTACCCAAAACTGAAACTTATATTTCAGTTTGGTCCCTGCAGCGTGAATAGTGATATTCATGGCTATTTTCCAGATTGGTTCCTCCTGTTTTTCAATCCAAAACATGTCAACCCCATTTATCATGATCTCTAAGTACCAAATCACCATTCAAGTACACCAAGTTCCCTTAATTTCGTAACAGCCACAAATACCAAGGTTTGAAAACCATGAAATAATTCTAGGGTTTGCAGCAGCTAGCCCATGTAGAAATTAACCTCAATTTGTTCAGTTAAGCTTCCGATAAGTTAATCTACCATAAACAACATTTAAATTTGAAGATTTAAAGCTTATGTAGGAATAAATTCCCAAGATGACAAATATCAATATCTTCAATAAACCCAGAGAATTATTACCTTTGATTGTAGGATTCTTCACCACAAAAATTCGTAGACAAAAACAGAATTGAATTCCAAGTTGTCAAGAGAAAGTTTGAAACTTTTTTTTTTTTTCTTTCTCTGCAACTTAGCTTCAGGTCTTACTAAGAAGAAAGACAACCTTTCTTCTGATATAAATAGGTGCAAAATGCACCGCTTCCTCTTACATGGGGTCATATGGCCACTCGACAAGTGTCAAGCAAGAGGAAGATTTTATCTTCCTTTCTAATTTTCTTTTCTTTTATACTTGTGTCCAATGCTAAGTTGCCATGTAATAACATGGTGCAATAAGATGTGAACCAGCGTCGCCTTTGCTGGAATACTTGGCTGCTGCCACGTGTCAAGGCCATCCACTCCTCATTTGTCATTTCGCACTCCTCTCATCCGTTAAATTCAAAGTTCCACTGAAAGTTCGTTCGAACTCCGAAAATTAATTCCAAAGATACTATGAACTCGTAATGAAGTTCACTACCTTCATATGAAAACCTTTTCAATAAATAACCACAACATATTTTTTTTAAATATTTCTCTTCTTCGATAAAAAATTCTTGGGATATTACACCGGGACCCAAAGCGGACAATATCGTGCTACGGTGGAGTCGAGCCCAGGATGTGGTGGGGGCCCGGGCCGGGATGTAAGAATATCTTCTCTCCTTCTATTACTATAAATAAAGGCATAATGTAGGACAACACAAATCCCCTACAATTCTACAAACACATCTCTCTCACTCTCTTTTTCTTGCCGCCAGCCACCCTAACCTTATCATATAAAATAGGCTACAATACATTATCAGCACGCTCCACCCGCTACGCTTAGGAATCTGACGTTGAAGAATTTTTCTGCATCAAACCAGTTCATTCATATCATCACGCAATCAGGTTCTTTCAAAACAACGGTTTTTATCTCAATATTTTTGCAGCCCTGATAGCATGAACATTCACCATGATGCATGATCCAACTTTACGTTTTACGAATTTTAGATTCTACATAAATTGTGTATGCATCATAATTGTTGAATTATGTGAATTTGATATTTGCCATGAATTGCATCAAATATATGTACATGTACATGCATTGAAATTATTGAATTGCATATGCATCAAATCAAATTATATAAGAATTTAATTACCCAAAAAAAAAAAGGAAAAATTTTCAATTGGGAACCTAGGGTTCTTCGAACTCGTGCCCTTGCACCAGGCCAGCAGCCTGTGATGGCCCAGCCCAAATATCAAAACCCATTCGCTGCCAGGTCTGCAAGCCAGAGCCGAGGGCTCCAGGATTGAAAACCTAGCGACCCCGACGTCTTTAATTTGGCCCGAAGTCCAAATAATTTAATTCAAATATAATTGTAGACCCAAAAGTCCTATTTTTTGCATATTCTTGTTGCATTTTTTTGTGTATATATTTGTGTTTGCCTGTAGGAATATATGAACCTGAAGTTCATAATTAATTTGAAACCTGAAGTTTCGTATAAATATGCCTTGTTTGAAAACCTTAAGTTTTCATTTAAAAACATCACCCATGAAAACCCGAAGTTTTTTCATGCAAAATTAACCAATACATGTCTATTAGAACCTGTATGTTCTACCCCTATGTGAATGGATTGATTTTTTCTCCATTACACTAACCACATCTTGTCCATCCATATAGGAACATGTCAAATTTGAACAAACTCGACTTCACCGCTTTGGAGGTCTCTGGAATGAACTACCTTAAGTGGGTCCAAGATGTGAAGCTCAACCTCAATGCAAAGAATTTGTGTCCTGCCATTGAAGAAGAGACGGACAACCCTGTTAGCAAAGCTGAAAAACCACTGCTATGATCTTCATTCGAAGACATATCTATGACGCATTGCAAACTGAATATCTTGATGAGAAGGATCCATGTGCCCTTTAGGTCGCTTTGACTGATCGTTTTGATCACCAAAAGGACATATTCTTGCCTGAAGCAAGACATGACAGGCAGCATTTACGTTTCCAAGACTTTAAGACTGTGAATGAATATAGTTCTGAAGTTTGTCAAATCCGATCACTTCTCATGTTTTGTAATGAAACTTTGACTGAAGATGATCTCCTGGAGAAGACATATTCGACCTTCTCTGCTTCTAATATTGTCCTGCAATAACAATATAGAGCTCATAAGTTCACTAAGTTCTTGGATTTGATCGTTGTTTTACTTTTCACTGAAAAGAAGAACTAGTTGTTGATGAAGAATTATCAAGTTCGACCTACTAGGGTGACTGTTGTGAAGCACATTATAGCACAAACCAACGCCCAAAACGCCAAAAAAAGCGTGGTAGGGGCGGCTAGAAGCCATCCCACCAAGGTTAATAGAGTCAAGGCCCATCCAAGGGAGGCAACAAAGCCCAGAAGCGCCCAAACCTCGCTCCCAAGGCCACAAACTTCAAGAATAAGGGGCAAAGCACCTGAAACCATGAATGCGGATATGTGCTTTCGCTATGGTTCAAAGGACCATTGGTCCCGTGTTTGCTGAGCTCTCAAAAAGGTTGTAGATGAATATCATTCTTGTCGTAAGAAGTTTGAATCAAACTTCGTGTAAGTGGAAGAACCGGAGACTACAAAGATGAAGGTTTATGACTTTCAAGAGGATACCACCCCTATGGAAGATTAGAATCTTAGACATAGACTTATTTTTTAAGTTGAAATAAGACATTGGGGCCGAATTCCACCTAGTGGCCGAACCCCTCTTATGTTTTTGGTTGATTTTTGAACAATTTTCCTTTATGTTTGGATTATTTGTTGGTGATTTGTATTTTTATTTTATTTTATTTTTATTTTTTATATTTTGTTTTAATTAATTACCATCCTTGAATAAATGAAATTATTTTGAATTGATATTTGTTTTTAAAAACTTGTATGCATGTGACCGATTCAAATTAATTTTTCATTCTAGGTATGAGTAGTGGATAAGTTAGTTGTCTGGCAGATAGTGCAACCACGCACACAGTTTTGCATGAACGCATCTATTTCACTAACTTCATACCTAAGAATGCACCTCTGACAACCCTCTTAGGCCCATCCAACTTGATAGAAGGATACGGTAAGGCACGTATAATGTTGTCCAACAGTACAATCTTGACCATTGCTGAGACACTTTATTCTCCACGTTCTGGAAGAACGTTGTTAAGTTTCAAGGACATTAGAGATAACAATTACCATGTTGAAACCCAATATGGCCAGAAGCGTATTATAGAGAAAATGAAACGTATCCCGAATGGTCTGTATACTACGACCATACGCCTTATAGAATGCCATTATGTGGCCAGTCCTATTACTGGGACCGCGCACAAAATTACACTTTGGCATGATCGTTTGGGACATCCTGGATGAATAACGATGCGTCGTATCCTCAAATCTTCACACGGGCATCCACTAACCCCAAGTTTAGGTTTGTTCCAAGGAATCGCATGTGAAACATGTTCTATGGGAAAGCTTATTACTAAGCCTTCTTATGACAAGATTCATTCGAATCCTCCCATTTTTCTACAACGGATTCAAGGGGGAATTTTTGGACCGATTCACCTTCCCTGCGGACCATTTAGATATTTTATGGTTTTGGTTAATGCTTCCACACGTTGGTCACACGTGTGCTTGTTGTCCACAAGGAACGCTGCATTCTCTAAACTGTTGGCTCAGGTTATCAAGCTCAGGGTTCACCACCCTGATCATCTGATCAAATTTATTCGATTGGATAATGCTGAAGAATTCACGTCTAAAACTTTTGATGACTATTGCATGTCGATTGGGGTTAAAGTTGAACATCTTGTACCCTATGTTCACACCCAGAAAAGCCTGGCAAAGGCTTTCATTAAACACTTACAAATGATTACTCGATCGTTGGTCATACGTACCAAGTTCCCGATCGCTGCTTGGGGCCATACAATATTGCACGCAGCAAAGTTGGTCCGCTTGAGGCCTGTTGCGACACAACCATTTAGTGCCATTCAGTTGGTTACTGGATACGAACCTGATATATCGCATCTACGCGTTTTTGGTTGTGTGGTATATGTGCCGATCTCGCCGCCTTTATGTGCAAAAATAGGGCCTCATCAAAGGATGAGAATATATGTCGGATATGATTCTCCTTTGATTATTCGTTACTTAGAACCTTTGATAGGCGATCTGTTTACCGCTCATTTCACGAATTGTCACTTCTATGAGACAGTATTCCTGTCGTTAGGGGGATATAAGAACGTCAACGTTCCTGAAGAACGACGTGAATTATCGTGGACGACTCCCACTTTATCTCATTTAGATCCCCGCACCGCTCAGTCTAAAACTGAAGTGCAGCGCATATTAGATCTTCAGAGCATAGCTTAAAGCATGCCATACGCTTTCACTAATCTAGCGCGTGTGACAAGATCACATATTCCAGTTACGAATACGCTTGCAAAGATGAATGTACCAAATGTACGACACGACGAATTTCCCTCCTGGAGGCCCGAGATGCCAATATTGGTGATCCACGTACATTAACGGCTAGCCAATCATCTGCCCCTACACAAAAGCGTGACAGACTTCTTGGTTCAAAAGATTCACACTCTCGGAAGAGGAAACTCACGACACAAGGTCCCGAAAAGCCTACTGTGAATCTAACTATTGCTTACTGATTTTATCCAACTCATGAGGAAATTCTAAATTACGTAAGTGTCCTTGAAAAGGCGAATCCTCCTTCTGAGAATCGTGAGATTTCGGTCTATTATGGTAGCTTAGATGATGTGTGGCGTATAAATGAGATGATTGTCGACGATGCATTAACATATGCAGTAGCTACTGAGATCATGTTGAGCGATGACGTTGAACCGCGTTCCGTTAATGAATGTCTGATTGGTCAAACTGGAAACAAGCAATCCAAGTCGAACTCGATTCGCTTGCGAAACGTAAGGTGTTTGGGCCTGTAGCTCCTACTCCTCCACATGTGAAACCCGTTGGCTACAAATGAGTTTTCGTTCGGAAGTGTAATGAAAAGAACAAAATTGTGCGTTACAAAGCTTGTCTTGTTGCACAAGGCTTCTCACAACGCCCTGGGATTGACTATGACGAAACTTATTCACCGGTTATGGATGTGATTACTTTTCGCTGCCTTATCAGTTTGGTAGTTTCTGAAAAACTGAGTATGCAGATGAAGGACGTAGTAATCGCGTATCTCTATAAGGATCTTAACACGAAAATTTATATGAAAGTTCCCAAAGGACTTACATTGACTGGTTCAAATATTTCCAAACCCCAGAACACGCTCTCAATTCGGCTGAGGCGTTCACTCTACGGTTTGAAACAATCCGGAAAAATGTGGTATAACTGTCTGAGTGAGTATTTGACTAGTCAGGGATGTGTGAACAACGAACTATACCTGTTAGATCCCACATCGCCCAAGGGAGTGGATCCTCTATGCCTTATATGTATATTCCCATCTCTACCTAGCATGAGGCCTTTTGGGAGCTCACTGGCTTCGGATTCCATCGGAACTCCGAAGTTAAGCGAGTTTGTGCGAGAGCATTCCTATGATGGGTGACCCACTGGGAAGTTCTCGTGTGAGTTCCTAGAAACAAAACCGTGAGGGCGTGGTTGGGGCCCAAAGCTGACAATATCGTGCTACAGCGGAGTCGAGCCAGGATGTGGTGGGGGCCTGGGCCGGGATGTGACAATACCCTTGTGTGTTCATTAAGAAGTCACAGTCTGGATTTGCGATTGTTGCAGTATATGTCGATGACATGAACCTTTTCGAAACTTCTGAAGAGCTTGCGAGAACTGTCGCGCACCTGAAGTCAGAATTTGAGATGAAAGATCTAGGTAAGACTCGATACTGTCTCGGTCTCGAGATAGAGCATTGTTCGGATGAAATCCTAGTACATCAATCGAACTACACCAAGAATGTGTTGCGCCACTTTAATGAGGATAAAGCGAAGCCTTCGAGTACTTCTATGGTTGTTCGATCGCTAGATGCAAAACGAGATCCCTTCCGTCCGAAGGAGGATGATGAAGAGATTTTGGAGCCTGAAATTCCTTATTTAAGTGCCATAGGCGCTTTATTGTACTTAGTTCAATGCACTAGACCCGACATCTCCTTTGCTGTTAATCTTTTGGCAAGATACAGTAATGCACCAACATGCATACATTAGACTGGCGTGAAAGACATCTTCCGTTACCTTAAGGGGACTACGAATTTGGGCTTGTTCTATCCCTATGGATCCTCGAGTGATGCCGCACCCTCTGCTTCTTGAGTCGATTCTCGCCTTGTTGGTTATGCCGACGCAAGATACTTGTCTGATCCGCACAAGGCGCGTTCTCAAACCGGTCTTTACCATTAGAGGCACCGCAATATCTTGGAGGTCAACTAAACAGACCTTAGTTGCCACTTCGTCTAACCATACTGACAAGAGCATCATAAGATTAAAGTCACGCAAATCCGTTCACTACTGAATCTGACCGACCTCTTCACCAAATCACTGCCGAAGACGACGTTTCAGAAGGTTGTTCATGGAATTGGTATGTGTAAGATTTATGAGTTGTAATTTTGCTATTTCTCTTTGGAATTGTGTCAAACTCAGGGGGAGTATCTTGAAGATACTTGCTTGATCTTAATGTACTCTTTTCCCTACGATTAGGAGCATTTTTCCCACTGGATTTTTGCTACCTAACTAGGTTTTAAGAAGGCACTCACCTTGGGCTGGTCATATCCCTAATGATGTCCTGTACATATTTCTTTTTGACTTTTGCATTTCTCACGCATTTTTCCTTAGACTATGGATTTTGTCCCTACTCGGGTTTTTGTCATAGCCTTAGGCGTTTTTAGTGAGACTTACTACTTATGCAAGTTCCTACCTTATTGAGAATAAGCGTTGTTCCTTATAATCAGTGTCGATGAGTTGAATTCCTCAACTTCTGCATGATGCTAAATCTACCTTGAGTATTTACACACTCAAGGGGGGAGTGTTGTAAACATTCCTAGTTTAAGTGTGATTGTGTAAATCTTAAATTATATTTGATTCTAGTTATCATTTCCTATTGTATCTTGTATTCCTTGGAGATGAAGGAATATTTTCTCTCCTTTTATTACTATAAATAAAGGCACAATGTAGGAGGGATAACAACACACATCCCCTTACAATTCTACAAACACATCTCTCTCACTTCCTTCTCCTTGCCGCCGGTCACCCTAACCTTGTCAGATAAAATAGGCTACAACACTATTTACATTGTAAAAAGATAATAGTGTACGATTATTTACTTTTTTTGTTAGATATAGTAAAAAAAAAAAATTTAATATTTAAAAACGTATTTAGCCATTTTAGTTTTTCCAAATTCCAAGCCGGCCAGTAGTGAAATTCTTATATTTATAACAATTAAATTATATAGAAGAGAACCAATGGTGGCCAAGTGGGAATCATATGAGTTTTGTAATAAGAAGAAGATAATAGTAAACTCCAAATACAGGTGCAGCTCCCAAAATGAGGCAAAGGAAGATGACAAAATTGCCGGAAAAAATACAAATTGTTGTTTGGGCAAGGGACGGAATATTATCAAGCAGATTCCTTAAGGGTAGTTGTTTTTGTTCTTGTTGAGACAAGAAACTCAATGGCCGGTTATGTAGCATGAACACTGTTTCTGGACTACGGATTATTGGATTGAGAATTCAAGTTCCGTCTAGTTTGCAGGTTGCAGATTAGACCATCTTTAAAGGAAATGTCAAAAATGTCATATATACATATAACAGTAATAAATGACATACCATTTATTTCAACTGAGATGTCAAAGTTGATATGGAAAAGAAGGCTAAGATGACATGGACAAAGAGATGTAAATTGACGTTGCCTTCAAATATGGTTTTTGCTACTTCCAAAGACATTCTACTTGTCTTACCTTAAATGATAGCATATTTAAGTATTATTTTATTATTTTTAAACCAACAACAACCCAACTTCGATAATTTTTGTTTAAAAAAATATAAATGAAGCAGCAAATTTTGGTATATCGGGTGGGAGGAAAATATTTAAAGTCAACCATCAAATTGAAATTTGATGTTTTGAATTTGACATCTCATTTGGAGATACTCTTAGGCCCATCACCAATGGATAAGGCTATCTTGATTTGACCAAAAATTCATCTCCAACGGATGACTAGGCTATAATTGAATAGAGCCCACCATGCCATTATTTGACTAAAGGGGCATCAGGTTGGCCAAGTGTAGCTCCTCTTAACCTGTTTTTTGGGGCACATCTCATCTACTGCAATAATTGATTTAAATTCAACGGTAGTTTAATTAAATTAACCAATAAATTTAATTATTTCAAGTATAAACTTAAAAGTAATAAATTATTGAAGAGGCTATGTTTAGCTCTTTGGTGATGGTATATGAATACGATCCGACCCTGTTCATTTAAAAATAATTTATTACAAGGCTATAATTCTGGATAGAACTATATTTAGCCATTTCGATTAGAGATGACCTCAAAAATGAATCTTTCAATAGATTCGAGACATAAGACTAAGAGTTCTTGTTTATAGAAGCAAACATGTTTTGAATCCATTGCATAAAGAAAAAATTCAATGGTTTTTTATTTTAGCAAATGAAATTATCTACACTAAATGTGCAACGAATGCTTACTGACGCTCCGATTAGAAGATGCGACCACGGGACAGAGGTTCAGGGCCGAAGGGGTAGAGGAAGACCTAGGAAGACTTTGGAAGAGACTCTAAGAAAAGACTTAGAGTACTTGGATCTAACGGAGGATATGACACAGGACTGAGCGCAATGACGTCTTAGGATTCATATAGTCGACCCCACTTAGTGGGAAGAGGCTTTGTTGTTGTTGTTATTATTGTTGTATATTATCTACACTAAGGGGGTGGGGTGGGTGTGAGATCCCACATCGCCCAGGGGAGTGATCCTTATATGTATATTCCCATCCCTACCTAGCGCGAGGCCTTTTGGGAGCTCACTGGCTTCGGGTTCCATGGGAACTCCGAAGTTAAGCGAGTAGAGCACGAGAGCACTCCCATGATGGGTGACCCACTGGGAAGTTCTCGTGTGAGTTCCCAGAAACAAAACCGTGAGGGCGTAGTCGGGGCCCAAAGCGGACAATATCGTGCTACGGTGGTGGAGCTGGCCCGGGATGTGGTGGACCCCGGGCCGGGATGTGACAATTTGGTATTAGAGCCTAATCCTGGCCGTGGTGTGCCGACGAGGACGTCGGGCCCCTAAGGGGGGTGGATTGTGAGATCCCACATCGCCCAGGGGAGTGATCCTTATATGTATATTCTCATCCCTACCTAGCGCGAGGCCTTTTGGGAGCTCACTGGCTTCGGGTTCCATGGGAACTCCGAAGTTAAGCGAGTAGCGCGCGAGAGCACTCCCATGATGGGTGACCCACTGGGAAGTTCTCGTGTGAGTTCCCAGAAACAAAACCGTGAGGGCGTAGTCGGGGCCCAAAGCGGACAATATCGTGCTACGGTGGTGGAGCGGGCCCGGGATGTGGTGGACCCCGGGCCGGGATGTGACAGTAGGGGAGTGGGCTAAACCTCACAATGGGCTGCATAAAAAATTCTGTCGTTTGTTAGTTACATGTGAGTTGTCTTATTATATTTGGTTTTTTTCTTATTTGCAAACAATATAGTCGAGTTGGTAGGTGGAGTTAAGTCTCTTGTTTTTAATTTTCCGTTGATATTTGATTTTACTGTTTTTCTTGAGCACTTTTGAATTAAAAGACAGTAAGAGAACTAATTTGAAAGCAGCATTTAGGTTTTTTTTTCTTAAAGTTGTTTTCATTAGAAGCATAATATAGACTTTGATAAATATTTTAATTCATGTGATACACACATTGATTTTGAAAAAATGACATCATTTACCTTTTTTCAACTCCATCATCACCTGCCAAGTCAATACCACAACCACTAGTATCCCCCATCACCGTTGCCACCACCATCTTTGGTGCCACAACTTTCTTACCACTACCACCGCCATCTTCGCCACCATCACTGACTCCTTCACCATCGCCACCATCACAAGCACCAGCACCACAATAATCACTATCACCATATTCCCTACATCTTGTCCATTTTAGTCATTATCCACAACTAAAACAATTTTGCATAAAACATTGTGAGAATATTTTTTTACTCATTAAATACTTTTAAAATTGACCAAATACGTATTTGTTTTACGTTACAATTGATTATTCTCAATGCACAACAAAAGAAAAAAATAAAATCACATTTGATTAATAGAAGTTAGACGTTCTTAAAAGATAGAAGGGGTTGATTTTGTTACTAGTTGGAAAATTGGGCTTACTAGCCCTTTTACAAATACACAAATCAAAATTAGGTATGCTTTCAAAATACAATTTTATTAGTCATTTTTAACCAAAATACCTTTCATATTGTGTCAGTAATGTACTAATATTGGGATGAGGATTCTCTCCTAAGCAAATGGTGAGGATCCTCATGACCAGGCTCATCGGACCTTTCAAATTTTATCAAACGGTTACAAACAGGAGGGCCCCTCTAAAAGTTATAATAATTGTAGCTGTTGGATAAAATTTGAACGGCCCGATGGGCATGGTTATGAGGATCCTCATCATTTGCTTAGGAGAGGATCCTCATCCCTAATATTGTGTGGATAATGAAGATATTTTAGATTATTATTTTTTTTTTAGAGAGAATGCTTACTTTTGGTTAGTGAATTTGTAAAAGGGTATTAAGCCCAAATTGCCCACTTAGTTTCGTACTTGGGTTCTTCCCCCGAGGAAGGGTCGTGGCCTAAAGTCTTTTTTTTCAGCTCTTTTTATACTTCGGTTGGTGCCACCGCTTGTACGTCTGGAATCTCTCTCTCTGTATCTCTTTCTCTCTTTCTTACGAGTCTAAGACCAGAGACCAAACCATCTGTCTGTCTGAGAAATAGAGTCATTTTCTCCAAAACTCAGACCTCCTTGCTTGTTCTGAATTCTTTTGAATTACTACTACCACACACAGAGGCGACACACGCAGGGGAGAGGTGAGGAGAGGAGAGATCAAAGTTGGGAAATTGGAATATGATGGAGGAGACTAGATCCGTCGTCCGAGTTGGGTAAGTCTCTTCGCTTCTCTTCTTCTTTCGCCAATTCTCCAATTCTCCTAAACAAACAAACAAACAAATATGAATGGATTGAATATAAGTATACTTGTCCTTCTCTCTAAAATCTGAATTCATAATAATATTTAGCAGCTTACTTGTTTATGAAACCCTAATTTCGGTGACATTTTGGAATGAGATTGTGACGCACCCCTTGGTCCTCCGTACCAATCCTAAACTCGCTGCCCTTCGAAAGATTAAAAATTTTCAATTTCAATACTTTCAAGTGTTGTGGAATAGTCATGAGAGAAGGATAGATAGCTCTACCACAATCTAGTTGCCATGCTTCCCTTTTTGCAGGCTTATATTCAAGTTTGACTGTTTATTTCTTATTTACTGTAAAAGAATATATAATTCATAGAATTTTGGTAAATGATGAATCCTTTTAAGAATTTTAAGCTACTTATTTGGAATTTTGGCATGAAATTATTTCTCTCATCTGATTGATGTGTTAGATAAGGTTTTAGTCGGTATGAATCATTAAATTTTCTTCCTTTTATTCTTTACTTTTGTGCATTATGAATTTTTATGGCTCTCTTTTTCATTTGTTTTTAGGTAAATAAATGGCAAATGTATCTACTAAAGGATGTTCCTAGTTCAGGCTTAGTCTGCAACAACTTTGTTGTTCATGGTTAACAGTTTGACAGTGTCATCAACACAATGGATCTCGTCAGTGGAGGAAACAGTCTCAACAATCCTAACCTTGCCTCAAAACAGCGATTGCGTTGGACGCACGAGCTTCATGAACGCTTTGTTGATGCTGTGGCACAACTTGGTGGCCCAGATCGTGAGTCACCCTCAACTTTTATCTGATCAACTGGGATTTGTTTTTTTTGTTTGTTGTCGCATTTATCTGCTGATGCGAAGGAATTAAACTATATATAAGTCGGAGGTGATATTTATGAAGGAAATTTTTTACCCTGTTTTGTACTTAGATGAAATCTTGACTTTACATTGTTTTTCCATAGTTTCATCAACTACAATGGAATTAACTATTTCTTGTACCAGACGTGTATATCTAATAGGTTTTCTTGTCCTGGGCTACTGAGCAATCTCTCCTATTGTGTGAAACCATAGAGAGAAAAATCAGGTTGATTTTCCTTTTAACCGAGGGAAGAGCAGTTTTTTAGTTTGTTGATAGTGTTTTTCAGCTCACAATTCATAGTGAATTCCAACACGGACCCATAATGACCTTCCAGATATATCATATATGATTCTTTGGATAAAAATTGGTCCCAGGTTTAAATATCTTACATATGTGGCGTATGTAATATGTTTGAGAACTTGGTTGAGATCAGAAGATGATATTTTACATGACCAAAGATCTAGGATAGATGCATTATGACCGAGGGATTTCTGAGTTCCAATAGAGGCATCAGGCATCTGTCCACTCGCTGTATTGATATTGTTTATTTAATCTTATGTTTTTCCTTTTAATCTTTTTTTAGGTGCTACGCCCAAAGGTGTGTTGAGAGTGATGGGTGTACAAGGTTTAACCATATACCATGTAAAAAGCCATTTACAGGTATGTAAAAATACCTTCTGTCCAATGCTTGACTTTTCCTTTATTTTCTTCTTATTTTTGGCGGGTGTGAGAAGGAGTGAGGATACATTTCTTTCTCGATGGTGTTTCCTCTAATATCGCTTGTGTGATGCACTCAGAAATATCGACTTGCAAAATACCTACCAGACTCCTCATCTGATGGTAGGTGAACTTGATTCTTTCATGTTAATTATTTGTGAATTTGGATTCCATATTAGGCAGGTCCTCTATAGTGATAAAGGCTTATCAAAGATGAATTATTATTGGACCCTTATTGTGATTCTCTTCACATGTTATGCAAGGGAAAAAAGCTGACAAGAAAGAACCTGGGGATGTGCTTTCCAATTTGGATGGTTCATCGTAAGTAGATCTGCCTTTTATACTCGGCATTTCTTTCTGTTTTCAGCTAAGATATGGGCCATGTCAATCAGAACCCTGTATTCTATCTATTCTAAAGGAACCTAAAGTCAAAGTTTAAAATTGAAGGATTCATATCTAGTTCACTGTTTTTAAGCCACATGGAGCACACAAAATAAAATGTTACTGAATTATTATTGCATGTGAAACTATCAGTTTGTGTAAATTGTCAGTTTTGCTGATTGATGTGAGGAAGTATGTACTGTTTCTGTTCACAGTGGAATGCAAATCACAGAAGCACTCAAGCTGCAGATGGAGGTGCAAAAGCGACTACATGAGCAATTAGAGGCATGTTTTCTCGACTGAATATAGATTCCAATAAAATCATGTATTGTCACGGGGTTTTACATTTATCAACAGCATATATATGTTATCCACTTGAGATAAGAAAAATGTCTATTCAATGAACAATTTGAAAAAAAAGAAGAAATGATTTTGCAAACGGTTTTTATCTTTTCTTTGCTACAAAGCATTATATCGCTTTAAGTATATACTTTTCACGATTATTGTTGCCACTCAAAAGTTCAAATTAGCTATTTCGGATTCACCTCTCTTAAAGTAATGTATACCCTCAAAAATGATGTTGATAGTGTCAGAAATCCTTAGCAAGATCGAATGACCAAGTTCTTGGATAGCAAAGAGATCAGTTAAAACCGTCTTCTACCCAACTACCATACTATAAATTTTGCTGCATATGCATAGAGGATAAAGGGGGAAGGGGTAAAGGTCTAGTTTGTTCAGACCAGCATGGGCTGATAAGCTGAACTCATGAATGCCCAACAGGTACAGAGACAGCTACAGTTACGGATAGAAGCCCAAGGTAAATACTTGAAGAAAATTATTGAAGAGCAGCAGCGACTTAGCGGAGTTCTTTCAGAAGCACCTGGCTCTGGGCACCTGGCTCGTTTGTCAAGTGACAATTGCCCAGAATCTGACAACAAGACTGATCCTGCAACTCCTGCCCCGACCTCAGAGTGCCCTCTCCAAGACAAGGCCGCCACGGAATGTGCGCCAGCCAAGAGCATTTCCATTGATGAATCTTTCTCATCGCATCATGAACCCTTAACTCCAGATTCAGGTTGTCATGTTGGTTCTCCAGCTGAGAGTCCAAAAGCAGAGAGGTTGACAAAGAAGCGACGGGTTAACATAGGTGAAGCATTCACTGATCCAGAAGCAGTGCTTACACACCAGATTCTAGAGTCGAGCTTAAACTCTTCCTACCAGCAAGGACATACAGCTTTCCTGCCTAGGGAGCAGTTTCATCCCTCATCCGGGATTTCATTCAGGAATGAAAATCAATTGGAAAAAGATGCAGGCAGTGACATGTAGCTTAGTACTGTAGAGTTTTCAATTTGCCTGTGAGTTTCCTTGGGAGATATGTCTCGACTCTAATCAAGTGAAAGAATGTTGCTAATTACAGGTGTGCTGCATTAATCAGGTTCAAGCTTCTAGCTCATCAGTGAACTCTGTGCCTTACTTTGATGGAGTGTATTGATGTGATCAACGGTTGGAATTAGTAACTCTACTGCAATATGATTACTATTTACTACACAGCTTCTTGTTTGTGGCCAGATAGATATTCTTTAGATGCGTTTTCTGATTTCCATCTTCGGATATTCTTAGCTGACCTTAGTTACTTAAATTCAAATATCACAACCAGAACTAAGAGCTTTGGTTGGGATTGCCTCTAGGAAATACTTATGCTAGAAGTGCTTTTGTTAGAAAGTCGAGCACTAAAATGTTTTGAACTTTCAAGAGTAGGCCTCTAACATGTAGTGCGACGGATTGGGTATGCCTAAAGTCCTTCAATTATTGATGGAATCATGCACTCTTTAACAGATTCTATCATGTCATGTATGTTAGATACGTGCGGATTTTAAGACCATCTCCAACCGAAGGATCCAGAGGGTTAGAGGGTCGAAAATAACCCGAAAATCGTCTCCAACTGAGGGCTAGGCCAAAGGGCTCGTGAGCTCCACTGGACAACATTTCAAATACGTCAGCTAGCCGTTATCTTGTATTTTTATTTTTATTTTTACAGGTTTTTTTTTCAATTTTTTTTTTTTACATTTTTTTTATATTCTATATTTTTCTTATAACTTTCTAAGCCATTATACAACATGAAATTAAATTAAGTAACATGAAACAACATTAAATAACATTAACCAACATAAAAAAAAACATTTAACAACATGAAACTTAAACAACATTTTTAAAAACATTTAACAACTTAAAACTTAAACGCCTATTCCATGCTTCTTTTGGCCTAAAGATGTGCAAAAAGATCCTATTGTAGGTACTTGTTTGTGGCACGGGAACGTATCATCCTATAGCGCCTCATGTACTCATTTATAGAGATACTACCAATTCTTGGATTGAAAGGCAAATTAGGTCCATCATATATTTTTGCACAAGCCCTTCTTGACTTATTTGGATCCACTTGGTCGTCATCGGACTCTCCATCAATATATCCATCTCGCTCATCCTCCACAATCATATTGTGTAATATGATGCAAGACATTATGATGGAGTCCAAATTTTCTCGACTCAACCCTCTTGCCAGTTCCTTGATGATCTTCCACTGTGCTTGTAAAACACCAAAAGCTCTCTCAACATCTTTCCGGTATGCCTCTTAGTGTAAGGTAAATCAATTTTCGGCGTCATTTTTAGGGTTTGGAATTGCTTGGACAAGTGTCGCCCACTTTGGGTAGATGTCATCTGCCAAGTAATACCCCATATTGTATTGACAGCCGTTGACGTAGTAGTCAAGTGGAGGTGATTTACCTTCCGTCAGGTTATTGAAGAGGGTGAACGCCCAAGAACTGTAATGTCATTTTGGGATCCAGAGACTCCAAAGAAAGCATGTCAGATCCATGTGTCATACAAGGCAATTGCCTCTAACACAATAGTTGGCTTTTTCGACCTTCGCTAAAGCCTCATTGCCATCCGGTGGGACAGTTCTTCCAATTCCAATTAAGGGTGGGCACTTGGAACCGAAAACCGAAACCAAAACACGAATCGAATCGGACCGCACCGAACGGTTTGGTTTTGCGATTTTGAAACGGTTGCGGTTTCAAAACCAAATCGCGGCAAAGAAAACTGTTTGGTTTCGGTTTTGGGTTTTCAAAACCGCACCGAACCGAAACCGAAACCGTGCCATATATTTTGGATGTTATGTTTTAACTTTTAATTACTTCAACTACACTATTCGAGTCCCTATGTTCATCTGTCTGTCTGTCTCTCTCTCTCTCAATACTCATCTTCATCTCTTTCACAGTCGACATCAATGCCCTCGGTGCTTGCATCTCTGCAACCTCACTGCTTGCATATCTGCGACCTCATTATTTGCTTGTGAGTGTGATTTAAGTCCTGTTAACCCTGGCAGTAGCTATGAATAGTCAATGATTATAATTTATAAGTGTGTTGTAAGTGCTGACACTTGTAAGGTTCTTCCTCAAGATGGCCGCTCGTTTGCACTGTACAGGGTCTTTAGGCATCTTGATTGAATGTGCAGTCCACATTGTTAGTCGGCTAGACGAGTTTCATATAGTAGGTTGTTTCTTCAGAATACTGATGGCCATATGGTATTGAACTATCTGGTGAAATGTTTCGTCGTGCTCACTACCAAACATGATTCATGTGCAGAAGGATTAAGTCAACTCTAGTGTTCAGTAGTAATCTAGAAATCCATCCTTTATTTGTTGGCATTTATCCTCGAACCAATTGTTTTGGACTAACTATGCGTGAGTAGCAAGCCCATGTGTTGTTTATAAGTTTTGTTGCATTGTTGTTGTTGTTGTTTTTGTTGCATGTTCATTAATTCATATATGAGGAAAATAAGACCGTCTTATACGTGAATAATCGTATATTTTAAATTGTACATTTTTTCTCAAAAACCAAACCGAAATCGTTTGAAACCGCACCGAACCGAACCAAACGGTTTGGTTTCATTTGGGTTTTGGCTTCAAAACCGCACCACAAAAATTTTTGGTTTCGGTTGCGGTTTCACTCGGAACTGCACCAAACCGCAACGCGCCCACCCCTAATTCCAATGCATGCAGTCTAATGACCCTATCATGCCCGAAAACCCACGATTTTCAGCTTTGGGAAGGAGCAGATCCATATCTTCTAGATTTGGCTCTACTCCTCTTTGTAAAGCTGAACAATTGTGTTACAGAATTCAACAAGAGTATCAAGGCATGTAGACTCAGACATACCATGGGTTTCATCCATCGAATCAATTGGGAAGCCATAGGCCATCATTCGTAGTGCAACAGTAACCTTCTGATGAGGTGAGAAACCAGGGCGGCCTGCGCTGTCCAGCTTCTGTTGAAAATATGGATTGACCTAATGGACATCATGAAGTACACGCTCGAAGACATGACGCCTCATCCGGAAGTGACGTCTGAAATCATCTTCTGTGTACACCGAGTAGGGGTTGAAGTAGTTGTTCATCAGATTGGAATACGTCATTGCTCCGTTTCGTGGTTTGTAAGAACAACCAGCAACAAAGCCACCCCATTAAGGTTGTTCCTAAGTTGGCTAACACACCATGACCGCAGCCATGGCTACCACATACTGTGTGTTGCGTCATGCTTCATCTTCTTCATAAGACTCCTCATCTTATCGTCTTATCTGCGCCTATTTTCTTCCAATTCGGAATTGGATGAGGACCCCAGTTGAAATTCGAAGAAGATCTAAAGTTGGAATTCATAGTAAACTTGAATTGAAATAAATTGAATTGAAAGAGATTGAAATGAAATAGATTGAATTCAAAGGTGTATGAGTTATAGCCCAATATCTATCCTATTTATAGCAAAAAAAAAATTCAAATACAACGGCTAATTGATGTCATGCTGTCATCAACCAGCCGTTGGATTTGAATTTGAATTTTTTTCTGCCAAAATTTGTAAAAAAATATTTAAAATTTTTCATTTTTTCCCTATAAATTTAAGTTGTTGTAGTTTTTAAATTTAAATAATAAATTATGTTTGGCCCTATGGCCCTTTCGCCTTCAGTTGGAGATGGAGGCCAATATGGCATTGTACTGTTCATTAAAATATTAATATCTTGGAGGACCAAATGGCTAAAACGAGCCCTTTGGCTGTCGTTCGGTTGGGGATGGTCTAAATAAACTAAATCTTACTTAAGAATCCTGGCAAACCCCAAACAAGAAAATTTTCAACCAAATCAAGGCAACATAGGCAACATAGGGACTTGTATAGATGTAGTATGTGAAAAATACGCAAGTGTAGTGTCAGGCAACTTTAATAAAGGAAAACTTTGAGATATTTTCAGAGGATCCTTGCCGGATCCTCCAACCACATCCGTTTATAGTACATCGTGTGATCATAAATCATTGTAATTTTTTTTATTTAAAATTGAATATAAACAATACCTGACAAAAATTAACCGCACGATATATGATGAAACATATGTGATTGGAGGATCCGGCGAGGATCCTCTCTCTCGAAATTTGGCCATAGCCTGGGTCTTACTAGCGTGCAGACGTTTTATTAGAGTAAATACTAGCATTTGCATACACGCTTTGTGTGTATGAATGAACACATTTTTTTAGAAAATGAGCAGGAGAGAGGAAGAGGGGGAGAGTGGGAGGTTTTTGTTTTTGGCTTTTTTTTTTTTATTTTTTTTTTATTTTTTATAATATTAGAGATATTTTAACATCACCTGTAAGTGAGGCTTCAATAAAAAAACAGTAAAATTTGAACCTGTGAAATTACATTATTACCCATCATTTTTTTTGTGTGATATAAGACTAAGTTGTCTTTTCACCATTTTTAATTGACAAAGGGAGTTTCATTAATTAATAGAGATAAAGAAAAAAAGTCAAAGAGAAGGAGGAATTTATTTATTTATTTATTTTAGCCAGCAAATAACAACAGCAAGTCCTGCCAAACGAGCTGAACCGATGTCACCTTGGTGCCTCCACTAGGGTTACAAGCTAGCGCGACTTAGCTCGGCGAGGGGGTTATTAAATTTTGAATTAGTTAGTTTAAAAGTAATTTCTCATAAGTGCGTAATATGGGAAGTTACTTTGTAGGATGGGAGACATCAGTAGTGAGTGCGGGAGTAGCGAGAGTTCAGAATCTGACATGACAAACTGTCGCGGGGTGGCAGCAGCAAACATGTTCATGTTAGTCCTCCAATGGCCCAACAGATTCCCTCCGCATTGCCGGCATCAGTAGTAAGTGCTGGAGTACCGAGAGTTCAGAATCTGACATGACAAACTGTCGCGGGGTGGCAGCAACGAACCTGTTCATGTTAGTCCTATGGCCCAACATATTCCATCCGCATTGCCGGCATCAGTAGTAAGTGCGGGAGTAGAAAGAGTTCAGAATCTGACATGACAAACTGTCGCGGGGTGGCAGCAGCGAACCTGTTCATGTTAGTCCTCCTATGGTCCAACAGATTTCCTCTGCATTGCATTATGGTAATGAAACGCCACATGAGAGGGAGACGGAGGGCAATAGGAACCTGATACTGATAGATCTTCATGGAACCCTTATGTGACACGAAAATGGCACGCAGAAATTAGAACAGGGCCATGACAAAGAAATTAGAACAGCAAAAAATCAATGATTTTAAACAAGAAGGAAAAAAATAAAAATAAAGGATTTAACGACCCATAAAAGGTTGAAGAATACATCAACAACATAAGGTAAAACAATTGTAGCTACAAACACTTTTATACTACAGCAGTCACTAAGTGGGATGTCTGCAGTTTTTCACTCGCTTTAGGATGCAAAGACGCAGTCGTTTGCTCAGGGCCTCCAACTTATCAAATTTCTCACTCTTGGTCTTCTTTGGAGCAACGAGAACTTTCTTCTTTTTCTTTTCCTCTTTTCTTAGCTCTGATGATTTTTGTTGTATGCATCGAAGAGGCATCGCAAACACCTTAAGGTTCTTCTACAATCAAAAGGGACAACTTCCAATCATGAAACATAAACTTGGAAATATATTTTTTAATTCCTTTGCAGTGCGTGAAGAATGTGCAATATTATGTAATGTATAATTAACTTTCCAGTCGATATAAATATACCGGAAACATACATTTACCCACTCTTTAACTGACTAATGTACCTAAAACATCCTGATAGAATATTTCCCATTCTTCAGTAAACTAAACCCATAGGCCATAAGAGCCAGGATCCAGGTCTAGATGAGTCTACAACATTACATTACCACCTTAATTCATGCTGACAAATCCCACGGAACAGAAGCTAACATTAAATAAAAACTTTTAAGTGGTGTGTGAAGAAAATAAAAGTCTCTACAGGAATCTGAATTATGAACAGAGTCATAGGTTGGATGTTGGGCGTTGTGTGAGAAAGAGAGACCTGATGACTGCTGTCAGCAGCTGTGCAATCAGCAGAAGATTCTTCATCACTGCCTCCTAATGAAGAGCATCTGCCCCAACTCTCCCTGTTTGAGCTTGTATATGAACAACATTCTACATTCTCACCATTAGTCTGCTCCTGTAAAACCATAACTGCAGTATTTCAGTATTACAATCTGTGAAGCAGACAAGTTGAAAAGTCATATGAACCGCAAGTATGATCTATCTTTGAATACAACGTATACTGAATTCTTCTTGACTTAAAAAGCACTTCATCAATACATGAACACACAAAACTCCATTGGAACAAGAAACTATCATCTGCATTACCAAGCTGACTAAAACCCATTGCCAATCCATGGTTTTCTACTCTGATGCCTGACCTCAATTGAAAAGATAGGGAAAAAAAATCTAGAAGTTTACATCACCTCTAAATGTGATGGTTTGTGACTGTTAAGTGTGTCAGCTTCATCATCCACAGAATCCTGCATTCTCAATAACAAGTATGTTACAGAATGACTCAATAAAATGGAGAATATGGAGAGACGAACGGTAAAAAAAAAAACTAAAAGAAAAAAAGTACATACAACAGCAGTAGTCGCTGGTGCAAATTCATAAAGAAGTTTGCCCACACATTTTGTGGTTGAAATGGCAGGAGGAGCAGAAGATGAACTTGCCATGTCAGTACCCGCAGAATGAACTCCAGTAATTATCTCATATAACAAGCCCTACAAAAGGGGAGGGGACATATTCATTTTAGTGCGGGAAATTATGTAACACTCTATGGTAGTGGAGCTCTATTTCCCAATCCCAGATGGTGGCTATGACTTCTGAGGCATAGTCAATGCAAATGGCTTTCTCAATTACATGAGCCATAACAAAATGCTGACAACTGATCATTGTTAAAATATTATTGTGCAGCACCTGCCTTAAGCACAGGATACCACTGAATTATAACTGGGAAGCCAGCCGTAGAGTGCATAGAAGAATTTTCAGTGAACCTTATCATTTGTGACCAAATGGGGATGAGGATGGTGATTGTGCACGTGTATGCGTTTGTTTTTTGACATTGAAACGTAGCGTGATCTATAACGCTTGAAGATTAGCTGTGCGTGGTGATGATGGTGGTGGTATTGGTGGTGACTATTATATAAAAATGATGCATGACTGCCACAAGCTCTAAACTTCCATCCTCTCACTTTGATTTTGGGAGAAATGCCCTTTGGTTACGAGGTATCGATTTGAGCTACAGTACATTGACACAGGGATTCTTAAAAGCACATGTACATTGGTTGGAGCGTCAGCTTGTACAATACTAGCAGTCATGATAACAAAATTGATGACCAATGGTAACACAAGAAGGCTTTCCACAATATATCATATGAAACAGAAATCACCTCATCCAAACGAGCACCAATCTTCAAATCCCCCAAACCATAATACTAGTCAAGCTTACATGAATGAGAAGACGTTTGCGGGGGATGGAGAACATTATAGAAGAAAATGGAAACTGAATCATAATAAAACTGTGGTCGAGAAGAGTTGTGATCACCATCGAAATGTATAATATTTTTCTTCCCCTGCAAAGCATCAAAGATGTATTTGTTTCTCACTGTATCAAGTGCAACATATTACTTTATGGTAAGTGTAAGATCCTTCGACGAGGGCAATACCGCATAAGACTTGTAAATGATGTCAGAATGATGGGTTTGGATGAATTTGTCATCCTTGGCATGTCCAAATAAAGCAGGAATGAATGTTTTGGTTGCTACCTGCCAGTATTACACAAATGACCGAATTCAATATACAGTGGTAGATTAAAGTTCTTTTCAGAAAATAATATATATATATATATATATATATATATATAGTGGTAGATTGTACACACGCTTATGCATGTGTCTAACTCATCCCTAAGAAATGAAACTTTTATGATCCCCTTAGCTAAAATGAGAGACACACTGCTAGTGTCCCTGTAATGTGGTTCAATGATCCAGTCAATCCATTTATTAAGTCCCCTTTTAAGAATAATCTACGCAAAAGACCAGCCAATTCGAAAATTACAAGGAATGGATTTGTTAGGAATGGGTATCATTCCCATTCTTGTATTTACTAACAATCAAGGATTTGAAAGGAATGGGTATGATTCCCATTCATGAGTTTACTAACAACAAAGGAATGCAAAAGTAAATGCATTTGGGTCTGTTTAGTGGAAACACGATGTTCATCTACTTAATTATGATTGGCTTTTTTTTTTTTTCTTTTTTTTTTTTTCTGCAAGGATGGTCTTTTAAAGGCAACATAAAAAATAGACGTTCAAATTGGACTAGACAACAGAGTGGACCCCGCAATGTAACTCTTCAACTATTGTAAGAGATAGCTGGGAATGGGGCTAATGATAACTCATCCAATGTTAACAAAACTATTAATATAGAAAGACCTGCAAGCAATTAAGATCCATGATATCAAACTTTGCCTTCTTCTCAATTATCCGACGCATATATTGTACTGCCATCTTAACCTGGTTAAAAGGAAGAGATAAAGAAACTAAGGTTAAAAGGAAGGTGGGGTTAAGACTGGAGAGATGACATATAAAACCAGAATGAATATAATTAATGCTTTATCAACCATGCAAATGCTAATAATTTCTTAAAAATGATTCTGATATTGGGAATTTCAGGGGATAAATATATATATATTTTTTTTTAATTTATAAATAAACAATATTATTAAGAAGAAAAGAGAAACAAAGAGAGTGGTCCAGATTCTCCAGAACACCACCACAAACAGAAAGCAGGAAAAAACACAGCTAACTGCAAAAGAGCTAAAACACCCAAATACAAACCATAAGGCTGACCCTATCTATTCTAAACAAATGAAAGAGAAAAATCCCCCTGAACTCAGGGGAAACCGAGGCCCAAAGGGCAGACAAAAACTGAACTCTGTCCCATAGCTTTGCCACCGCGTGAACCAACCCTTCATAACCTTAGCTTTCTTACCCTTCTAAACCAGAACATGAGTTTGGCTAAGAGAAAAGCAATACCTTGGAAGTACCCAAGTTATACCATCTTCCTGACCAGCTTCAACCATAAGCCCAAAGAAACCAGACAATTAAGAAAAGAATGACCAGAACATTCCAAATCAGACATACACAAGAAGCACCATTGAGGTGAGAAACTAAACTAAGGGCGTCTTCTTGAACCATGTCACAAGTATTGACCTTAGCAAGGGCAACAAAACCTAGATACCCTAGATTTCCAGATCGGGCGGTAAGGAGAAAAAGAGCCTTTGGTGTCATGATTAGTGATGAGACCGTAGTAGGGTTTGCATGAATAATTCCCATTGGTTTCCAAGGTCCATTTTCCTTGAATCCCTCATAGAGGTTTGAAAAGAAGCAGAGTCAAGCACAAAAGAGATGATGACTCCTCCCTCACATTCAAATTCATTCTGAACTCAAAATTTCAGTTCCTCCAGCCATTAGCAAGGTCCAAAATGCAAGAAATAACCATATTGTGATGACAAGCAAACAATTGTGAAGCCTTGGAAATCAAGATTCGAGTAAAGAGTTCCCCAACCACATATCTTTCCAAAACTTGATTCTAGCACTTCTTCCCACAAGAAAAAAGCAGTTCACAATGAAAAATTGTATCCATGGGAGATGTCCTTCCATGGACGATGACATGGTCCACCATACGCAATGTTGGAGACTCGTCCATTGTTTGAAATACCATATTCTCTTTTATCACATAATGCCATAATTCTTCCAAGCATATTGAAATCTCCACAGCCACTTATCGAGGACAGCTATATTTCTGGCCATCAGATTCCCAACTCTCAGACCTCCCCCAATCCTACTCTTTGAAGCCATCTCCCACACGTGTCCAAACAAAACCTCTTATCAACTTCTCCCTCCTTGAAGCCACTCCCATGGGAATCTTAAATAAGGATAGATAATAGATTGGAAAATTTCCCAAAACATCATGGATTTGGTTAGATTGCCTCCCCTGAAAAGAAAAGTCGATTCCAGGTTTGAAGCCTTTTTCTCAATTTTTTCAACCACCAGGTTCAGAACGAGATGGCTCTAGGATTCCTGCCTAAAGGAAGGCGCAAGTATTTAGTTGGCCAAGCGCTGAATGTGCATCCAAGAGTCAGCCAAAATCCCCACAAAAGAAGCGTCGACATTAATGATGAAAAGAGAGGTTTTTGCCTTATTTACCTTTAAGCCCTGACTGCCCGCAAGAACATTCAAATAGCAGATGCAAGATTCTTCCAAACTAGACTGTTCCCTGGGAAAAAGAAAAAAGTGTCATCTGCAAATTGCAAAGAAGTAGTCTCCACTTCATCCCTTCCCATACGAATATCTTCAACTAATATGAACCTCTCACGCTCTCAATTACTCAGTTAAGGGCAACCACCATCAAGTTGAAAAGAAAAGCGGATAAAGGATTCCCTTGACAATAAACTCTACTTACTCAAAATTGAAAACTTAGTTGACCTAGTACACCTATAAATCCATCTCCTCCATCTGTCTCTGAAACATTTCATCTCCGTCACAAACTCTAGAAAATTCCACTTGACATGGTCGTAAGCTTTCTCAAAGTCGATCTTGGAAACCAATCCTGTTTTCTTCGATCTAGTCTCTTCTACTACTTCATTCGCCACCAGAATAGCATCAAGAATCTGCCTACCCTTCAAACAAGCCCCTAAAGCTTTAGAGATAATGACATGGAACACTTCCTTAAGTCTTAGAGCTGGAACTTTGGCAATAATCTTGTAAAGGCAAGTAACAAGGCTAATGGATCTGTAGTCTCCAATCTTCAAGGAATCACTCTTCTTCGATATTAAGCAAATATAGGCTTCATTCGTCATTGTGCTAACCACCCCATTATTGTGAAATTCTGCCAGAACTCTCACAGCATCATCCTTGCAACGTCTCAAAGCCTTTGGAAACAGAAGAAGCCTAAAATGAAATCCAAAATCTTATCTTTACATAAAGCCTCCACGCCCTCACCTCTATAATTTTCAAAAACCTTCTTGTTCATCTCCTGACCATTCCACCCAGAATACAGCTAAAGTCCAGCATTTCCATATCTTTGATCCCATTTCCACTTTCTCTACCACAAGGTCTTAAAACATCTCAGCCCATGGTTTACCCCTTATTGAAGAAAGAGATTAGTACCTATTACATCCTTACGTTGCCTCTTTATTTTAGCTCCATATATAACCAAATTATATAAAAAGAGTAGTTTCTCTTGTTCAAAAGTCTTGAATGTTATTTTGTAAGCTTGTGTTCGAATGTGCAGCTAACATGATATGCTACAGCCTGGCAAGAGATCATTTTTCCCATCTGTGTGAATAGGCGTCGAGCATGTGTGGCTGTATGTTACTGTATGTAGGTAAGTTGGCAGATACATTTGTATAATTATTATCTGACACGTATTTGCGTTGGCAACTTTGACCTTGTCTGGTTCTTAACTTAATTAGTGGTATCAAGAGTCAAAATTATATTTCACCAATTCTGTCAACTACTAATCCTGGCCATGCCATTTTCAATCTACAAGCTTTTATGCTCCAGCTGAAAAAATTATTTTGCAGGAGCATTTGTTTATAGTTTTTGCAATGACGAATTTATCTTTTGGGTGGAGAGAGAGAGAGAGAGAGAGATTGTACTGTAAATTTAGGAAGCCGAATCTTGTATACATCAACTAGTTCCATCATTAGAACATACAAGCTTGAAAAGGCACTATCCAACGCCATTCCGGCAATGGAAGGGTCTTCTGCTCCATAAAGTAGGCTGCATTACACATATGAGGTTAATTACTTCAGGAGTTTCAAAAATATGCTTATGTGAATGCAAAATGTAGAAGTGTTTCTTTATGCTCAAAGAAGAATATAACTATCTTTGACCATCAAGCCAATACGAATTTTTAATGCAGTAACAAGTTAAAGAATCCCAGAAGACCCTTCCATATCCTAGTCAATGATACATGTTAACCTAATGACGAGCCAACAAATGACAAGACGATGTACCATGTGACTGCACCCATAGATCGCCCCCAAAGACCTATACGCGAGATTTGCTTTTTGCTTCTTAAATATGAAACCACAATCTTAAGGTCATATCTCTGAGCAGGAAAGAAAAAAATTACAAACTGCACAAAGTGAGAAAAGTAAGCATAAAGTAACAATGAAAGTTACACCATACCTCATGCCAACCAAGGCTTACATAGTTACCATCAGATAATCCTGAACCGGAAAAATCAAGAGTAAAAACGGTGATATTTGATGGAAGAAGCATTACAGCAGCTTCATTTGCATCTGCCCGACACCCACTGCATTGTTGTCCATTACCACAGAGTCAGTTCTACCTCTTTGTCTATAAAGCACCTTTAACACTTATGTTCAATTATTTAAAACACACAAGAGAGCTGTGTTGGAGAAGTGAAAATAATGTATGATGTTCAGCAATCTGTTTATAACCACAATGTATAGGTGGAACCCAAAACACACCCCAAGTGCATATAATCACATACACATTTACTTCGTTAAAAAGGGAAGAAAAATTCTCAAATAATCATTACACACCTGTTTCCATGGCAGTATATAACACATGGAAGAGAAACATCATCAGGGAAAGGTGAAGGCAGATAATGACTACACCGCAAGGTATGGCCCCTAGCATTCGTAAGCTGCAAGTATTTAAAACATATAATCTAACATTGCTGCCAAGCAAAAACAATAATGTTCTGATAAGCGGTAACTGGTGGCCATACTTGCCTCCAAGTCCTGTCGTTTGTATGCTCTGCCTGCAAGCGTGAAATCCCTTTCCCATAGATATTGATCTGGGTTATACTCTGCCCTGTTTACAACATTGCAGATGCGTAGAAATGAGCAAGGGAAAGACAAAAAAATCACCAATATGAAGTTCAAGGTATCATCTTGGTCAATGAAACTGAGACCAAGAAGCATCATGAGATGAGATGCATACCTGGGAGGGCGAATGATAAAATTAATAAACTGATGGATCATCTTGCTTCCAAGCGTCCCTCAAAGCTACTCCAACCCATAACTCTGACCGATAACACACAAAAAAAAAAAAAAAAAAAAAAAAAAAACGATAGCAGAGGATTCCTGACAAGTGAGAATCCCTCACTTCAAAATTCCCTCAAAATTCCACAAAAAAAAAGGTAAATGAAATGCACAAGGAATTACACGCTTGGCCAAATCTGAGAAACTATTTTAGTTAATTATCATTAAGAAAGAAGAAAGGAACAAATATATGGAGGGAAAAGAAATCAAATTCAGAAATAGAATTCCAGATCTCATCACCCAGCTCTTTATCTTATGAATGCAACTAAATAGCGAATAAGAGCAGAGCTTTTTACCCTATGGCTATTGGCTATTGGCTATTGGCTAGGGCAGGAGCATTGCCCCGTGAGCAACCTCCAGAAACACCATGAGCTCCAGAAACTAGCCGCAATTTCCCACTTTACAGTTGTATGCAAAGAAACCCGGACACCACGCCACAAATCATAAATCAAAACAAACCCACCCTCTTGCTGTTTAATAATATACACATGAGAAAAATATGCTCGCAAGAATAAAAGTGAATCGAGTGAATTTATATAAAGTACATATTAATGAAATTTTTTTTGTCAACTAAAAAATAATGAAAAAATATTTTTGCTTTTGATCACAAAAAATAGTTAAGAACAATAATATAATTTTACAAAACAAAATTTTGCTTTTTTTGTTTAAACCTCACCTACAAGTAATTGTATCGCATCTAATTTAAAAAAAAAATTAAAAAAACCTCTCTCTCTACTCTCAGTTGTCTCTTACTTTCTCCTTTAATTTTAAAAACAAAAGTAATAATAAAATAAAAGATAAATTAGGTTTTCATCTTTCATTTTCATTTCTCATTAATAAAACTTTATTTATTTTTCATTTTTGATCAATGTTTGTTGACTCATTATTTATATGTCAACATATGTTAATTTTAGTCACTCAGTACTATGGTCTGGTGATATTCCTCTTCACTTAGAAGTGAGAGATTTTGGGTTCGAATCTCGTGGATGGCGAATTCGATACCAAATTAGGTTGCTCATTGTGTGACTTAGCCGAACTCCCCCTCCTGTAGTGTAAAAATATATCGATGTACTAAAAAACATATGTCAATTTTAAAAATGAAAAACTTATTAGTCATTTTCAAATATATCTTTTTAGTATTCTTCATATATTATTATTTTTCATTTGTACCTATTTTTCAAATTTGTACCAATATTCTTGTTAATTTCAATTTGTACCCATAAATTTAAATTTTTATTTGTACTTTTTTTCAAATTTGTACCAATATATTTTTAATTTCAGTTTGCACCTATAAATTTAAATTTTAATACCCATATTTATTTTGCTGAATATGTGTACTCATGCTAATTACATGTATTTGTGTTATGTTTTATAATATATCAATATTTATATTTTAAATAAATTAATAATTTCGTGGGTACATTATTTTTTTGCTAGAATTATGTGAAGAATAATATTACTCTATTATTAATTTTAAAGTAATTATTATATTGTAAAAATATTATTTGAATTTGTTTAAATTTCATAATTTGTGGGATATTGAATACATAAGTGCATGAGTAAAATCCCTCAAATGATGCCAGGGACCTCAATCAAACTATTTAAACAAACAAGATTTCATTCTAACAATTAGGTTGACTAGAGACCGGAACCAAAATGACCCTAAAATAACTATAGATTGTTAAAAAAAAAGTAAAAAAAAAGCAATTAACTATGATAGTTAGAACTTTTGGATTGAAACTAGAAAAAAAGGAGATGAACGGCATACCTTATCTTCATTTGAAATATTAACCTTTCGTTATAACCAATAATATACAATCCCACAATCAATTCGATTATACACCACTTCTACGTTAACTTCGATCCTTTCTTTTTGAGTGAATGGAAGACAAAGATAAAATGAATATTATTAAACAAAATTAGAGACGATTTTATACACCAAATGAAACAAGTTAAATGAACGAAGAACCCATCACCATGTTAGAAGAGCACCAGGGGAAACAAAATTAAAGAGACTTTGTGCTACTGCCCATAGAATGATATTTGAGTCAAGCCAAGATTTAATAAAACACCAAACGAAAATATATTACCCCTGAAATTTTATGAAGGACAACCAATATTAGATAGAGAAGTTCTCCACCAATTAAATATTCAAATATTTTCCATATGAGTGTGGAAGAAGATGGAGAAGTTCTACGCTAGAACTGAGAATAGGATGGAAGAAACAAGCAGACCAACAAATAATAGAAAGAAGACATGCAAAGTTATAAAAATAATCACAAAAGGCAATGCAATTGGACCTAGAAAGCATCCAACCTTTTGCCGTTTCGCAAATTCTTTTTTGGCTGCGTATATCAAGGGTGTTGGAGTGAAATTTGTAAACCACAAGTAACTAATACTAGTAAACTGCCAAAGTAGAACATGGAGGAAGGAAGACGTGTTTGGTTAAGCCACCCTCAGTTTGTTCATCATTATGAACCACTTATATTGACTTCAAATCTTATAAACCAATGTAAGGAGTTATACCAATCGCAATTATCATTTTAGCTAAAAAACTAAAAAAGAATAAAGAGTTGTTTCTCCAATGATAAAGAGTTATTTTCTCCAAAAGAAGCATAAAGATTAATTTGATACCCTTTGTAACCAAAATTTCCTGCGACCGAACAAATGCATGTCAACTACATTTCACAGTTCACACCCTCGATGTTTGGGGTTATTTTCAAAGCAAGCCATGAGATTTTAATTATTTTCACATTGCACCCTGAGATTTTTAAAGCATATCAATTTATGCTTTTTTTCTTTCTTTCTAACGAATCATTTGAATCTTCATTAAATTGATGACACATGTAAGTCGCATTCGTACCACATTGAATAAAGAACTCCTCAATTTAATGGAGAATTAGGTGTTCAATTAGACAAAAGGTGTAGACCAACACAATTTCAAAATCTTATGATGTAATATGAGAAAATTAAAACCTCGTGACCCATTTTGAAAATCATTCGAACCTGGAACGTGTGAAATGTACTTAGCCAAAAAATGTCAAAACCAACCTCCCTCTAATTGAGCGTCGACTGCATCAGCATCACTTTACAATGTTTAGTATTATATCAGAACCGGTGGCAATCTCTACTAAACTTCAGAAAGTAAATCAATTAAAAATTCTAGCACCAATCTAACTTTGTCTTCCATGTAGCGACCGCCGGCACTTCCTTCTAGCACCAATCTAAAGCCTCTGCACAGCTTGGAAAATGCAAGGGTCAATTAGAATCTTTAGTTAAACTATTACTGCTAACCTGGAATTACAATTATTTTTTACCACGTAGAATGCTTTTGGATTCAGTAGAATGGAAATATTCTTCCAAAATGATGGAATTACTACGATTAAATTTTTGACCTCCAAATTCCAAGAATTTTCCAATTGGATTTCTAAGTTCCTTTACTTATGAATCCAAACAAAGGAATTAGTGTAGGCTAATTTAAAAATTCTTGACATTTCTCCAAATTTTCTAGTGTGTTTTCCTCATCCAAACACCAAGTTATGAAAATTTCACAAAAGATATAAAAAGGTAGGATGATTGGACAAGAATTAAAATTAGCTACAAAGAGACCAACCAAATATCAAATATTCGAGATACTTCTTGGAGGGGCCAGCATGGTGGGCTTGTAGCTGGCATTCAAAACTTCGCAAAATTTATAGACTGATACTTGGTTTCACAATGCCCTGCAGCTTCCACCCCCCAAGTCCTGCCAAAGTAAATGCCTGTAACAATAATGCATGATTAATAAACAGTGAAGTAGAAAATCCCTACCTTATGTTTGGATGAGGGGCTTTCAAGGTACCAGGAATTAAGAGACTCAATTATTAAAAATGCACTACAAGGACCTTACCGATTAACTACTCAAACACTACAAAATATTACTACCAAAACACTAGAAATACACTACAAAGACACTAAACAAAGGTTTTTCAAGGTGCCATTTCAAAGTTCTCTCAGTTGAATTGCATCTAGTCATTTTCAAGTCCCTCTATTTAATTTTTGTATTGATTCCTAATAAATTTATCCTAAGTTTGATAAAACTTTAAAGTCCATCGTCCAAACGTAGTCTTAATGATTTTGCCCCAGATCGTATGACCAAAGCAGAGACAGGAAACTCCATTTTCTTCTTAATCTAGTAACATCAACTGTAAATTTGTTTACATCTAGTTTGAATAGCACAGTTGATCAGAAAGCAGAAAAGACAGAAAGGATGTTACACGAACCAATGTAATCTCTCCTCAACCTTTCCTTCTATGATTTTTGCATAACTTACAAGTCACAGAAACGATGTTATAGACTTATGTATCCATAATTAAGTGTCAAATCTTAGGGAGGCTCTCAAAAGCCTGTCTGCTAGTGCTAGGAATGGTGTGCCAACTGAATGGGTTATGTTCCAAAGAGACAAGTGCCATTTTGTTGAATTTTTTTAGCCAGTACTTCATGGCAGTTGTTTATGAGCCTAATGCGATAAGATGCTGCAAATGTCACCAGTGTTCTCCTTTATAATGAATATCAATTAAACTCCGAATAAAAACCACTTTGAATAAACCTATAGTTTTGGTCATCCATGTGTATTGCAATGCCAAAGCATTGATCCAAAGATTGTTTAATCCATGTGTCTAGCACGCATAAACGACAAGATGTAAGTTGATTATAGAAAATAAAAGATTAATGAAAGGAAAAATGCCTAACCTCATCCCAAGATTTCCCAGTAGTTTCAAGCAAAGCAGCATTGCAAGTCTTGAGTTCTATGGAGGCACCAGTGAACATTGAGGCTGCCTCCTCCCAACCCCTATTATGCCCCATGCACCTGTACAAATTGAACATGTTGTAATATTACAATTTCTCCATTTTGACACAAGACAAATAACAAATAGGTAGTGAGGCAGAGGTTACATGACGGTGAGTATGTCGTCCCTAGAATAGTTACAGATAACGTGTTGAAGGTGCTCAGCTGTCTGCCCGTCCATGGCGGCGATGGAATAAAAGCTGGAAATATAATGGACCTCAGCCTCCAAGAAGCCTCTGACTTGTTGCTGCATTATAGTAAGAGTCTCCCTAGTTCGCACTGCATTGCTACAGCCCAAACAGGCCAGCTAAGAAATCAAATTTATTTTCGGAAAACTAATAACAAGTGTATGCCAATGTCAATGCCAGCTACTATGTCCACTCCTATGAATAGATAGTCATCCGGCACTCCAAATCAATGTTTTATCATGTTAAGTACTCCACAAGAAATTGCCATTGCCCTTAATTAGTAGTAAAATATACTTTACCTAGATAAAATAAGCTGAGGAATCCAACCCAACTGTTGGAGTTTGAGAGAGACTTCGACAGCATCGGCTTGTCCTCTTTCACTCAGGGGGCGATCATGATCTATAAATTAATCATTTTCATATAATAATTCAATAAATAAATAGAATAATTTCTCTCTAGGTATTATGTAGTGAAAACAAAGAAAAATATTAGAGAAACCTAACCTACCTTTTAGCGAAGGGTCTACCCAGGAACTGTTGGCGTGACGAAGCAGAATTAGGCGACGAGCAACGGATGGAGGAGGAGTTTGTTCAGAATCAGAAACAGCTTTGCTCTCCACTTCCACTACCAAATATGAAGGCCTAGTACCACTGCTAGGGTTTCTGCCACGGATTGAACTTGAAGAGGCTCTGGGCCACTTGGGATTCGCAGCCGGAGGGAAAGAGAAACTGTGCTGCTGAATATTCAAATTAATGTTATAGTTAAAGAGAGTTACCGCATTCATACTGCCAGATTCTCGACTATTAGTATTCAGTGAGAGTTGAGTCTTGATAGCAAGCTGAGGACTGGGGAGGGACGGAGCTGACTGAAATGCTAAACGCCACTCTCTCCCTCCAGTGGCTACTCACTCTTGGTTTCGGAGTCCGGAGGGTCACTTGTGTTTCCACGTGGCGCGTGTAGCTTATACTTTTATTTATATTATTTTTAAATTTTTAAGTTCCACAGGCGATGGTTGTGTTTGAGTTTACCGCGGCCCTGGTATTGGTAAGTTTGAAAGTGAGTTGTGGAAAGGAAAATAATTCTGTGGTTTATGTGTAAATAAACATATTTTTACTCAACACTCTTAATTGATGGTCATGCTTAATATTTTATTTATTACCGTTCGATGAGTTTAAATTTCATAAATTTATTTATTTAATAGACACATCTCAAAATTTAAAATCATTTACTAATAATAAGTATGGTTGTGAGCATTACTACAATTTGAGAACGGTGAGCAAAAATGTTCCCATAAGGGGGAATGTTAATCCCTCCAACCTCTTGGTGTTCACTTTCCTTCCCCATGAAACAAAATAAAAACATGAATTGATATGTTTTATCTACTTTCCCAAGAAAAGACATGGCAAATCATTTCTCATTAATTTTGTACTGGGTACTAAACGCGTAATAAGGGGCGGGATTCGAAAAAAATCAAACAGTTTACTAAAAAAAATCAACTTGAAAGGAAAATGAACTAAAATTGAAGAAACATAACTAACTAAAATCTATTGGTTTGGTTTCAGTTTTAGTAATTTGGAAAGCGAACTAAATCGAACCAAACCGAAATAAGCAAAATGACATTGTTTTACTATTAACCCTAAGGTTATTCTTTTTAAGCTAAACAAACTCTCAGTTGAGCTTGAAATGGTTAAAATCTCTAAACATAAACATACTATCATTTGAGCTTGAAACGGTTAGAAGTTGGAAATTTTTGAAGTTAAAGTAGGGGTGAGCAAACGGGTATAGAAATCGCAGGTTGGGGCGGGTAATCAAGATTAGGGGTGGGTATGGGCCGGTTCCTAATTTTTAAAAAGAGAAATAGGGCGGGACGGGCCTTTGAAAATTTAGGGGAAGGCCGATTCCAGAAGGGTAGAAAAACGGGTACCCAGACCAGCCCGTTTGCAATTGAAATGGACGGACGAGATTGAAGAGTAAGCTACCATCCAATCTGAACCGTTAGTTTTACCCTAGGTTCTCTCTCGTCTCTAGTCCTCGACTCTGTCGCCGGAGACTGGACCTCGAACTCGATTGTCAATTCTCTCTCGCCGTCGAGCGTGCGTCGTCCCTTCCCCACCCATCTTCTCGATTCTCCTTCTCTCCTCCTCGACGAGACATCATCACCGCCGTCGCGACATCACAGGGCTGGGTTTGTGATCGTCTGTGTGCAACCGAAGTCCAACTTTCGTATTCCTTTCGGAGCTGTCGCAGCCGTCTCCGGCTAAATCTCCTACCTCTGCTACTATTCCTCGCCGGATTTGGTAATTTCCCCTGCTCATTTCATCTTGGTTTTGATCAGATTGTTCATTTATCTGTGAAGCAATGTGGTTTTGATCAGATTGTTCATTTGAATTCTATATGTTTCTTGAAAATGGTTCAGCTTAACCGTGTGTCACTCTTAACATGGATAAGTGTTAACGTTCAGCAGATTGCTACACCTGATGATATGCTTTATATTCAGATTTTGGATGAAGATTTATGATGTTATCATGAACCATTCTCGTTTGTTTTGTCTTGATGTTGGAAAAGAGGACGGTTTAGTAAGTTAGCAAGTAATGGTGTGAAAATTGGCCTCCTGTATGAGAGATGTTAGTTTGGTGGGGGTTTGAAGGGTTTAATTTTGGAAGCCTTAGATGTACTGTGTTACCTAAATGACTAGGCATCTTTCAAATGATACTATCTCCAATGCCTTTTTCTCTTTAATCTTAGCTTTTCAGTATTATCCTAGTCTCGATCTTTTGGTTGGAGCAGGGCATTAGTTCTATAATTTGGAATCAGCCCTCAAATTGAAGGGTAGATCATAAAAGACTTTAATTTATCGTATTACTGGGTTCTGTTCTTCGTGTCCATGGTTTTTAAGATAAACCAAGAATGATTTGTTATCAAACACTGGTGCAGTGTACAAATCATTGTCCACCCAAACCTGGACAGTGTGATCTTGAGGACTCGATGAATTGTGATATGCTGTTTTATGTTTATTATCATGGAAATAATGTACTCTGCTTTCATATATTTTTGTTAGTGGTCTTGCATCTTATTATCATGGAAATAATGTACTCTGCTTTCATATATTTTTGGTAGTGGTCTTGCATCTTAATACGACTTCATGGATTTTCTCTCAGAATCATCAAGGAACTGGAATCAAAGGTTCCACCAAAGGATATTCCTAGACCTGTAAACGGGTCGGGTTTATTGGGTTTTGGGTCGGGTTCAATCCAACCCGTTAACGGGTCACCCGAACCCGACCCGTTAAGCTAACGGGTCACCCGTTTCACCCGTTAAGACCCGTTAACAATTATTATTATTTTTTTTTTTTGCATAAAATCTATTTTTTGTTGTTAAGATTTTATTGAAATTACTAAAATATCCTCCACTAACGGGTGCTAACGGGTCTAACGGGTTTAACGGGTTGACCCAAAGTGACCCGTTATTTAACGGGTTGTTAACGGGTTCACCCGTTAGCGACCCGACCCGTTAAGCACCTACCCAAATACTAATATTAACGGGTCGGGTCGGGTCGGGTTCAAAATGCCACCCCTAGATATTCCCAAGGACAAGCACTAGACGAAATCAAACAACAAGCTGGCCCAAAAGTTGGCGAGTCTCTCTCACACTCCACATCCGATGCAAACACATACAGAACATGACCATTACAATAAGAAAGTTGGTTGGACTTTCGATAAGTCTAAATATTTAAATGAAAGGCTTTTGTTTATATCATCAACATACTTTTTTTTTAAAAAAATATTAGAAACTTAAGTTATGGAAACATGCTCAATAGATGTGTTTCCTGTGTTTTCAGCACTTAATCCAGAGTTCCAGACAAGTGGGTTGAATTTAAGTTGCAAGATACCGCAAGGGTTAGCCACAATACACAGTTATTCAGGTATATCTCTAATATCATACATCTGCTTTTCATTTTCTTTTTCTAATTTGAATGTCTCGGATTTAATGTATCGAACGATGTTGGACGATGTAATATTGTTATTTTGGATGTATTGTTAATCTATGGACTATGATGTTGGACTTTGTAATGTTTGGATTGGATGTGAATCTATGCAGGGAGTGAATTTGTGCAAACTGTAAAAGCTGCACACTGCACTGGTAGTGAATCAAAGAACCCGTGGACCCCGCCCAAATCGGCCCGTTTCAACCGGGCCGGGTTAGGTCCGGTTCCTATATTACAAAATGTTATCCCTGGCCCGGCCTGGCCTGTGCCCACTCCTAAGTTAAAGTGTTGAAGACTTAGAAGCTTGATTTGTAATAGCTTCCGTGTCGTAAAAGCATCTTCAATGGAGATAGTATTTAGGTAGCAAATTTAGATTTGCTAGGCCACGTAGGTAAAAGCATCTTTAAAAAGGTAGCAACCAAATAATGGCTCTTTTGGACATGCTTTTAAAATCATTGAAAACGCTTTTAGAGAAAATGTTTTTTTGGTTTCAAAAGCGCTTAAAGTGCTTCTTGGAAGAAGCACAAGTTCAGGAAGGACTTTAAGTGTTTTTTTCAGAATTTACTTGCATTTTTACTAGGAATTTGTTTCAAGAATATTTTTATCAAAAGCGTTTTCAATTATTTCAAAAGCACATCCAAACGAGGAATTTTATGACGTCGTTGTAGTCCTATTTATATATATAAAAGAAAAGTCGGTTGAATGCATGTGTAGAGCCAATCGAGATTTGCGAGTGAGAATTATTTTATATATGCAAAGGATTGTGAAATGTTTAAAATGAGATCGACCGACTTTTTAAATTACATGCATCTCACACGACCTTTGCAGCTTATGTGGGTTTTGTTTTGCTCAGTGCATCATTCTCACGATAGGGAGATCATGGTACCCCAAGCCCAAACCCCGCACATCCAAAAGAACACGATAGTAAGGACCAAAAACGAAGAAATAAAAATACTAGCTAGCTAGCTAACACAAATGGCGTATCAAAACGGCATCAACGTTTTTTCGAGAAATCCTGTACAAATGACATTGCTACCTCTTCATAGAAGAAATAATTTTCAAGAACAGCAACATTTCGATTGGATTATCTGGCTTCTTAAGCTCCACTCTTCCACCTTAAAGCAGATGACAACATTGCGTTTTCAGTTAAAAGTTCACTGCATAGACACAAGCAGAATTGAGGTATGGCATACCTGCGTTGTATATGTCTTAGACAGCAGATTTCCGCATTCTTCAATGAGAGCTCTTTCTCCACCAATCACTCTGGCTAGTTCCGAAATCAAATGTTCTGTATCTTCTGCCTGATCATCAGAAAAGCTTTCGTCATTGAAAGCAAAAAATAAAAATAAAAATGCTAGACGGAGTAAGTCTTTATTACTCGCTCACAGACACTTTATTATGCACCTTGTAAACCTCGTTCTCCTTTTATCCAATTAGCTTTGAAACAACTCACTCAATTTTTTATTTCCAGTCAGTCTACTCTTAAGCAATCCTCACCTTTGTGAAATTGTTTACCCTCCCATTTTACCCATTTGTATCACAAGGTTCATGAAATTTTACCACTACACCGAATTTTTTTCTTATCAGCTGTGCCATCACTTCAAATACGAAGTAAAATACAATACTATCCAGTTGTTGATGAGAAAGCAAAAAGGTCTCGAATTTACTTTACCTTTGGCATAGATCGCTGAACATGGAAAACTATTATGTCCATCACTTCTATTGCTGAGCTCAGTGCCTCTTCTAACTCTCGTAGATTGGCCTGCAGAGTATATCTCATGTCAGCGTTACCCATAAGTGAAGCAATACCCTAACATAAGTTATTGATTATACCCTAACACTGCCACTGCTTGGAAGTTGAACTGAGGCATTCAACAATGCTTGAGTTGCTTCTGCCAGAGAAACTGAATAATCCCCTTCAAGAGAAAACCACTGGTCCAAATATGGAATCTACGATAATGTTCATAGAAGTATGTAAGTTACAAACACCATCCTCTGTATATAGTATAAACATATATAAACACGAGTCAAAATGGAATCTAAGATAATGTCAATGATATTTTACTGTCAGAAGAAGATAAAAATGCACAACAAACAGTTTGGTGCTCTTAACTATGTAACTGCAGTCTTACTCTCAGACGATCACGTTACACATAGTATTGGAAAATAAAATTGTGATCTGCCAGACTGTCACAACCGATAGCAATATCTCATTACTTATAGGTTTTATTCCACAGCTAAAATTTTCTGAATAACTGAACCCGAGAACATAGCTTGAAAAAGGGTCTAATTGTAGAAATCATATGTTCCATTGTGAACAGAAGCATTATAGAAGAAGCCCAATTCTTCATGGATAATTTAATCTCATCATGACAGGTTTGGTCTCTACTATTATTCTCGACCGCACCTTGAAGGGAGGTTACAAGGCAGACTGATTTAGGTTCAACAAGCAATAATAAACTAACAAATTGGTAATCAAGGATAGGCAATACAACATACTGAATGAGATCATCAAGCTAGAAGTCTAAAGCAATCAACAAACGCTGGCAAGTGGCAGCCTTACTTGAGCTTCAAGAATTGTGGATAAAGTCTTTGTTCTTTGCAAAATGCCAAGTTCAATCCGTTTCCGCTTCACAGAATCATATAGTTCAGCAATCTTTACCGCGAGAGAATAAAGTGTTCTCTACAAGGAAGTGGAGAAAAACACTTAATTTCACAAGATAAATAACAACTTATTTTGAATGGTTCCACTATTAATTGCACTGAGACATTTTATGACATGTGGTTAAGTTGAGATAATATCGGTGTTCTAAGTAGTATACTATTGGCTCGACTTTGAAATTTTAACTGCAGTGAAATAGACAAACCTGGGTCTCTCTCTGCTGAGCTCGCATGGAAGCCTCTGCTCTTGCATTGGCATATCTCCACTGCAGATAGCGGTTGTGGAGCACTCTCAAGGAATGTACATCTTCTAGATGACTAGAAACTTTCTTTCCTTTCCTTATATCTGAGCCCAGCTTTGCACTAGCACATGGTGGGACTGGGGGAAGGCATAGGCCACCCACCTTCCCTCTTTCACTGCCTTTGTCTGTCAGGAAGAATAAGCGGTCGGAACTTGATAATGACAAATTCAGAGAACGGGAGCAAGGGGAAGCAGAATACTTTGAAAAATCGCCACTGGCAGCGACAGTTGCATTACCCCTGCTGCTACTTTTCTCAGAGAGCTGCCTGCTAGAAACGGTTGGCAACAAATCGGCCTCAGGCATGGAAGAACGAATGTCAGGAAGACACCGTGCGGTACAGCTTGGCGTTTGACTATGATTATTGACATCCGGGCAAGTGGTGTAACTCTCGGTAACTGGAGTGGCAGGCGGAGCAGGTAAAGACATCCCGCTGGCCTGCAAGAGCTTAGCAGCAGGTGTGGCGGTTATGTTGGTAGACCGCTGCTGAGCGAGTCTGACTCTCGACATCCTATCTAGACTAGCACTCGCCACTGGTGTGTCAGGTCTTGAGGGTGCGGTTTTTGGCAAATGCTGCTTCTGCTGCTGCTGGGTTTTGCCTCCTCCTCCTCCTCCTCCGTTCTCTTTCAAAGGCTTGGCAGGACGCTGTTTCCTAAAATTAAGCATCTGGTCCGGTGGGAGGGGGGTTCCCCAGATCTGACTCTGAGTGTGAATGGAGGAGGATCCGGTGGGCCTGTTCTCGTCGGAGGAGCGCAAGGGCTCCAAGTCCAAGTGCCTCTGCCGCCTATTCACAGAGGAAGACCGCTGCCTCGACTGAATTTCCGCCAGGGTCGAGGATGGAGTTAAGATGGTGTATTGATGTTTAGGAAGGGGCGATTTGGAAGGCAAGGGATGAGGGAGATCGCCGGTGAAAGCGGCAGGAGACATGAACCTAGAGCTCACCTCCCTCACTCTTGGCCGCCTTTGAGCAGTCAGTGGTGGAGGAGGAGGAGGAGGATGGGGAGGAGCGCAAACTTCTGCGTCCTCTACGGTGGCAGATGCGCAATTTTCCACGCTCAATTGATCCATGTTCCTCAGTAAATGCAGAAATCAATCGAGGAAAGCACGTACAAGCGAATCTGAGAAGAAATTTGTGAATGTTAAAATTCACCTTGTCCCGACCCCCGATTCCTTTTAATGAGCGCTTTTACAATATTTTGCTGACCCAGAAGCCTTCAAGTGAAAGAGATAACTAGCCGTTGGGGGAAGTCGTAACGGTTCAATTTTCAAAAAATTGAGCACAAGAAATAGAAAAAGGGAGCCGAAGAGGAAATATATACGTAGGAATCATTTCACAAGAGAGATCTTTATTTTTTTTTTAAAATGGGACACCCTCTTGACCGTTGGATTTGACTTTAATAATATATATGTATGAATAATTTCACAAGAGGATCCTAACCTCTTGACCGTTGGATTTAATCTTAATGAAATTATGTGGTCTGTATTTTAATCTCAATCACACAATTTCTTTTTAGCTCCTCGTTAATGTTATATCAAACTTGTCGTTGATTATTAGCCTAACTTAAGGCATTTTATTTACACCTAAATAAATTACAACTTCCGTGCCATGCTACCTGTCCCACATTTTGAACAATTTGAATCATGATATTACAAAATGGAAAAGGCTATCACACATTTTCAAGTTCCATGGAGAAGAAATTAAGAATTATACAAAGCAAAATTAAGTACGGATGGTTCAATCCAGTATTTAATTCTATCAATACATCGGGTGTAAGAGATCAATAAGTACAGAAAATGGATACTAATATTAGTGCACTTGTGACTTTCACATCCATGAAGCCATTTTCATGGCGCAAGCCTATATACAAAACTGACTTCATCTTCTACATTATTTGTTTCGGAAAACTGAATCATCGAGACTGTTGGCCAAGGCCATGGAAACCCGTTCTTGTAGAGCTAGGCATTGGCTCATCTGTTAAGCAAATAAAAACAAAAAAAGGAAAACAAATTAAGATGGTGAAATTAAATACTTGCTCGATTCATAAAGTGGAATAGGGGAAAAGAATGGCAATCATGGATTATGTGATTTACAGTAGACTGATGAAAGTAAGCGGGGATTCATGCCATTTCTATCTTACCAAGCTCATCCTCTTCATCACCATTCTGGCTTGTAAAGAATGGCGTGAGGTAGTTTCGATCTAACGCACTGAATGACGCTGTGCTGCAAGAGAGAAGGTGGAGGGCAGAACTAGATGCTTAGCAAATAGATAAAAAAAAAAAAAAAAAAAAAATGAAAGCCAGGTTCCTCTACGAAGGTAGCAAACAAATGGTTACCTCTGATGGAATTCCTTCAGTTTCATCTTGATCCTGTTTCCTGATGATCCTTCATCATCAAAAGATGGTGCAATATAGCCATTGTTCCCTTCAAAATTCTGGGAAATATATGTACACATATCCAAAATAGTCAGCTTTGATGAGTAGTAAAATCACAGTGATCATGAAAGTAGAAATGTTATCACAATTCAACATGTGGCCCATCAATCTGAATAGGATTAAGCAGGATTCATTAAATGTTTAGATAAGTGTGTAGAACAGAGGAGGGAAACATATTTGAAAGGAGATCTGCCTGTAACTTCAGAACATGTCCAAAAATGCTGGTTTAGCTCCATTTTACTTATAAATTTCTGTGTGAGGTTGTCCAAATCAGTCCAATTTTCACCAGAAATCAATGACCATGTATATGAAACACTATTTCAGTGTCCCCCTCTCACCAAAACCCCATCAACAGACCTACCCTGTGGTTATTCCCAAAGGAGTTTCTGAAGCATAGATATGAATCCACGGGCAGAGACAATGAGATTCTCTTCCAATTCAAAGCTTTCCCTCTAGGTCAGGAAGGGGATGCACCGTCTATTGAAAATTCTGCTAGTATGTTACTGTATATGCGCTAGCTTCGGCTGAGAGTTGCGGTCTGTGGTTGTGGGTCATGTAACAGAGTCCTATTCTGTCAGCATGGTGTCTACTAAGCCCTGTGACATTGACAGACACAAAGGAAAGCACAGGACCTAAAAACCTTGGCACTTATGTGAGCTTAGAGATAATAAGTAACCCCTTCTTTGGGGATCAAAAGATTGTCCCTATGTAAATAGTAGCCTTGGATGATCAGAATGATCCACATCAGTTCTTATCCTGTGGGGCTAACGATACACTAACGTCCAGAAACTTAGGGATTGTGAATCAAATGCCTACATAGATGCTAGTTCCTTTTTTGGATTAAATAATGAAGATCCAAGTGGAAAATTTGGCTGTCACAAACATGCATAGAACTCTTTTGTTAGGGTTCCTAAAATTCAAAGAACAAGTAATTAAGCAGAACATATTTCCGTTTTCTTTTCTAGAGCTAGAACTTACTTCACCCAAAGTACCCTCAATGCCATCACCTACAACTTGTAAAGCTTCCAGCATGGTGCCGGTTGAACCTCCAATTAATAACACCTAAAAAATTGGTCCAAAGGTTACAACTCAGTCACAAGAACAGTATCATATGCATCTCAACAAACAAGTATACTTGAATAATATATATTTGTTATAAACATCAAATAGGTAATTATTGTTCCTGATGCGCAAGGTGTCAAATTACCAAGTTTCTCTACATGCATGTCCAAGACAACAAATGAAGCTGCAATCAAAGATTAAGTATATATCCAAAGTGAGTGCTGCTAGCATTGCCATTAAACACTTCTTCTTCAATCACATGACTTTCAAATTGGTTCATAAGGCAGGGCTTCATAACAAATTTCAGTTAGTCAAAATAAATTTGTCTATTCCGGACAAGTTTAAGTAATTTTTTGGCATAAGCAAAGGTATAGAGCAGAATAATTTTTTAGGGAAATTTCAATCTAGTTTCCTACTTAATTTGTTAGTTTCCTGTTCTTGTTATTGTCCAGTTTGAAGGACTAGGATTACTTTCCTCTTTATAAATATGCTTTGAAATTCAATAAAGCAGATTTGATTGATGTAACGAAATTATCTCTCCTTGAATTATCTTTTGTCACTGTTTTCTATACTCCGATCTCCCCTTCTGTTCTAGATTTCTCTTCGGTCTGCCTATTCCTTCCGTCTTCTGTCTCTGAATCCTATATTTCTCTTCCCTTGAATCCTAGTCCCTGTGCTCTTCTAAAATCCCTTTCTAATTTCTGAATATATGTTACTTGTTCTACATTTACGCTTGTTCCAAACAAAACCTTTGTTCCCTTCTGAATTGGAGCCATTTCAAAGAAACAACTTATCAGTGGAGGTGCAAGACAAGAGCAAGGATATAGTGAAATAGAAAAGATCACATAGTATTGTTACCAGCTTTTTAATTGCGCAAAATACTTGTTGGTATCATTAGAAAAGTTCAAGGACGTGGGATGCAATATATTGACAAAGTGCTGAATTCAGATTCAATTCATGACTAGTATTTTAACAAGATAATGCATTAGTTTAGTCTACAAATATCTATTAGGGAAACCATGTCCTCAATATTCACCATATATTGGGAAGAAGATTCTGAATTGATGACAAAGATCAGTTTGTGTACCGTCAGAACCACTATGGCAGTGGTTGCAGTGAATATAGTCTGGCCATGTCCGTCTGGGAGATCATGAACTGATTGCAGAGCCAGGGCAAAAGCCATGGCCCCTCGAAGTCCTACTCAATCCCATAATTCATTATGAATATTATTAGTCAATAAATTCAGAAAGATCAGCAAGTTTCTGCTTTTCTTACCACTATACCAAAGTGCTTTCTGGTGTTTTAAAGGTATCTGTCTGTGTGCAGGTCGAACCAAATTGACCAAATATGCACAAGAAAAAACATTAGCTGCCCTGCACAAAATCATTCGGCAAACTGATTAAGAGTGTCATACCAAAATACAGCGATTTGTACAAAACGGACAAGGAAAATGAAATAACAAATGTCTAGAAATTGAAAGACTAATAAAGTAAGATTGTGACCAAAGTCTCATCACAGCAAACATACAGGAAGCATACCTTGCAACTACAATAAATATCTGAGGCAATCACGCACCAAGTTAAGGAAAAAGAGGAAGTTTCAGTTGCTACAGTATAAGAACTTTTTACATTAGACTACTAATTCAAAGGATACAATTGAGAAAAAAATGAAGCCCACATGTGACCAGCTATGTTGTTCCATGGCAATATCAAAGCCCATGTATATAAACCTGAAAATTAAGGTTTTCATTTCAAAACAAGTGTGGTGTGTCACGTGTAAATAACAGCTTAAATACTTGATATGAGACAATGAAAAGCTCACTTACACAAACGTCTCCGCTAGTGATGATATCAAATGGAAAAAGGAAGAAACAAATCTTTGAGAGTTTTCTGATAAATTTGAATACGTATAATGCTTCATGACCTAAAACAGAACACCAGTTTGACCATGGCACAGCTTTACCGTAGAATATATTAAAAAGAAAAAATGTACAGTTCTTCCACTTACCATTCCTGTGAACAATATTGACACAATACCAGACAGACCAAGACCTTCTGCAAGCATGTAACTAAACAGATGATAGCTCTACGTCAATTTGCATATAAGGAGAAAGCCTTAAAACTAATTTACATAAGATGAAAAACGGCCAAGAAGATCACTCACGAGAAATATGGAAAGAGGACAAACAGACAGCACTCCAAGTTTTGAAGACTGAAAGGATAACAACACAACCTCGTTATTTCCACTGTAGTACTAACTAAACAAAGGCCGGCAAAGAATGGAAGAAAAGTATCACTTACTTGTCAATATCCAACCCTGCATACTTAAAAAGGTTTTCACAATTAAGGTTTCACAATACAATCTACCAAGAGAAGCCTTTTTTATTTTATGGAACCAACAAATGCTTTTCAAAACATAATGGAAAATTATTACTTGATAAAAAAGGATATTAAAGCAGATGTAAACCCAACTCCAACACCTGTAAAGCAACACGCAATGTATGTTAGTAGCTGAGAAAACAAAATGTAGCAGTAATTAAACATCTAAATAAATAAAGCATGTGCTGCTGTTGTAATTTCTGAGGGCAAAGAAAAAAGGAGTCATTGCTGTTAAGTGACCATTATACACCTGAGACTCATAGGTTTATTTTACTTGCGAGTTACAACAGAGCAGTTGCAGTACGGTACAACGGGTTAGTAGGAAACCACCACAAAGTATTTCCAGGATATAATTTAAACCTATTATATAACTCAAATATGGGTGTTGGGTACAGGTATTTGTCCGGTTAATGCATCAACTTGTTTGGAAACTATCTCTGCACTAACATAGCCTACCCTTTGTATGACTTATCCTGCTGATACCGTATCACAGCACTTGACATCACAGAACTTAACACTTACAGACGGGAAAATCGTGAATGGCTTTCCAAGTAAATCAAACACAGATGATAAGCTACATTTTCAGATGAAGTAAAAATATATTATATATTATTAAAGAATTGCTTTTGATACGTAACAAAATCAAGTGCAAATCAAATACTTCATTATTTGACCGTAAAAGATATTTATTAACCTGCAGACAAGGAACCCACAAAGGTCTCAAGAAACCTGACAACAACCATGAAGAAGTTCTCTCCAGATGATGCATGACTTCTTACCAAGGACATTGTCCTGCATAGCAGAATACCAGTTTAGTTAGAACTAAACTTCGCACAATATGCTAAAATCTAGGTACAGTAACAATTTACTCTACACACCTGTACAAGGAAATTGCCATCTGTTGATTGTGTGGGCATACAATCCAACAATTTGAACAAGTAAACAAGGTCAATCTTCAGATAAAAGAAGTAGACATTGAGAACACAGATTTTAAACAAAGAACAATAAAAACTTACAGCATCATTCAAAACAGATTCTCCAAACACCAGAGCATACAGGTTCGTGTCTGTGCCAAGTTCCTGCAATTTATGTGCCATCACAACAAACTATATTGGTGCTGAAAAATTTAGATAATAACTATATGACTTATTGCAATTCCACAAACTACATTGGTGTTTTATTTTTTTGTTTTCGGTGGAGTGTGGAGGAAGGGAAGGACCCAGACATCTTTGGTTTGGGCATCTTCAATAATGTTTCACTTTCATGTTTAGTTGTGCAACTTGAGTTCACCGAAGTAAACCCGACCATGGAATATTGTGTAAAATTAAAATGACCAGATAACCACCTGAAAGATGGACAAAACGGTGACTGGATCAGTTGCTGATATAAGTGCACCAAACATCAAGCACTCCACAAATGGAAGCCTGTAGGTGAGGTATATCAAACCACCAAGGTAACTGCAACAGAAAGAGGAACTGATTAATCTACCTTAGTGGGACGGGGGTAAAAAAAAAAGTAATATTATGAAAAGATTTTGTGTGTGTGAAACAAAAACTTACACTAGAATACCAGTAACAACGGAAGCTATAAAGGTTCCTAGGATAGCAAAGGTGACAATGGCTCCAAAGTTGGAAAAGAAAGGCTTCTGCAAAGGAGGGGGCAATAACAGTAAAGAAGAGATGGGTTGCAAAGCTATAGGCAAACAAGCATTTATCTCAGAGCTACAAAGAAATATTCAGAGGCAAAATACTGAAAAACTTACAGGTGAGAGACTGAAGCCGGATTGAGTGAGCACAAAAAGTGTCAAGGAAAACAGCATGTGCTACGTAGTAGCCTATTAAGGTAAAAATGATGCAAGAAATGAAATATTTGAAGACAATAAATAACAACAGGGGAACAATTTGGATATAATATGATAGGAGGTAAGAGGAATAGGAAGAAAAATTCCTCATGGAAATTGAACCAGGCCCTGAAACAAACAAGGAACAGAAAAAGGAGAAATGATTGTTAATTAAATTGTTGAATTGAATTGAATTCCGTCATTGTATAATATTGGTATTGGTATTGGTATTGGTATTAGTATTGGCAGGGCATAGAAGGAAGGACCTGACCTGATGCTATTTTCCGTATTAGAGATGTTAGCAAGTCCACCTACAATTAAACCTGAAAAGAAAAGAGTACCAGGATGGGTCACTCAAGGTCAAACCCTAATCGATCAATCACGACGTGACGATGGTGGAAAAATAGAAAAGATAAAAAACAAAAGGACGATGAGAATTACAATACCAATTAAAAGAGAAGCGCTGGCCTCAGGAAGATAATAGAATTTGTGGCGGCGAAGGACATGGCCGAGGACAAAAGAGAGGACTAGCATCATGATCTGGAGAAGAATGCCAACCCCAGCGGCCTGCTGCTCCTTCCCTGGAGTGGTCCCATGGGCATCCGCCGGAGATATCCGCATCGCCATTATCTGGTGTTCCTCCATCGCCATTAGCTGCTGTCCTGCTGCTGCTCTGCTGAATGATTAATGATTATTACGCAACCAGGGGGGAGGACTTCCAGACTTCCAGACTTCAGACTTCCGTTAACTTCATGAAAATCCCCCCGCAGCATGATACTCAGTCAACTCAAAATTTGGGCCCAACGAAAAATATAATAAGACTCGCTATTGGACCTTTTGGGCTTTAGACTTGCGTTACATTCGTCATGTGCTCTACCCCGGACCACCCTTGCGCGCCCTCTCCAATTGAAATTTTTTAGTTGTGATGGGAACACGAATGGTACATCACGTGATTTTATGTAAGTGGTGGAAAATTTTCATTTTTAAGTTATTAATCTTTTAACACACATATCCACCCATTTACATAAAGACACGTGATGTACCGCCTCGTGTAACGGGAACACCGAAAAATCTCTCCTCTCCATGCAGTAACCATGGGACCATCTCGTGCCCGTATTAATTTGTTTTACGACCCGTACCCAATTTTTGGATATTTAAATTCCTATGTGTGCAAAATGACCAAAATATCCCTAGTTGGTGAATATTGATTTTCATTGACTATTCATTATACGAATGACTTATTCTCTTATGGCTCGTTTACGTAACGATAATGAAAATATGAGGAATTGAATTAAGGAGGAGTTGGAGTGAGGAGAAGTCAGAATCAGATTTATGTTGAAGGTGTTTACTTGAATGTTCTGGATTTAGGGTTTAGGGTTGAGGGTTGAGGGTTGAGGGTTTAGGGTTGAGGGTTGAGGGTTGAGGGTTGAGGGTTGAGGGTCGAGGGTTGAGGGTTTAGGGTTGAGGGTTTAGGGTTGAGGGTTTAGGGTTGAGGGTTTGGGGTTGAGGGGTTTAGGGTTTAGGGTTTAGGGTTTAGGGTTTCGGGTTTTGGGGTTTGGGGTTTGGGGTTTGGGGTTTGGGGTTTGGGGTTTGGGGTTTGGGGTTTGGGGTTTGGGGTTTGGGGTTTGGGGTTTGGGGTTTGGGGTTTGGGGTTTGGGGTTTGGGGTTTCGGGTTTCGGGTTTCGGGTTTCGGGTTTCGGGTTCGGGGTTTCGGGTTCGGGGTTTCGGGTTCGGGGTTTCGGGTTTCGGGTTTCGGGTTTCGGGTTTCGGGTTTCGGGTTTCGGGTTTCGGGTTTCGGGTTTCGGGTTTCGGGTTTCGGGTTTCGGGTTTCGGGTT